>CM046864.1:47288075-47639166 GCA_025617745.1 Heliocidaris erythrogramma | reverse complement strand
GCTGGTATACCGATATTGATACATGTATATCGATACTTGATTGTTTTGAAAAATAACCAGTTGCATAGCGCCCTCCTCATGTTCGATGTCAGAAATGAGTACATGTATACGCCTACCGTTTTCTGGTGCAATATGCATGTATACAAATCAGTTACCTGTTGCCACATCATTGTGTAATACATACAAATACAAATACATAACAAATACAGTTAATGATCATGCTTTTTTAAGCTTTAAAGGCCAAGTCCACCCTAATATCAAGTTGATTTGAATAAATAGAGTAAAATTAAACAAGCGTAACAGTGAAAATTTCACTGAAATCGGATGTAAAATAAGAAAGTTACGGCATTTTGAAGTTTTGTATTATTTCATAAAACAGTGATATGCATAGCATGGGCGGTATGCAAATAAGTGAACCGATGATGTCACACACTCACTGTTCCTTATGTATTTTATTATATGAAATTTCAAATATCATTTTATAGATGTGATAATAAAGAATCCCTTCCTTGTATGAAAATAAGTTACAATAATGATGATTTTACATGTTCCATATGGAGTCCAACCATGTTTTACATTATTGAAGCAAAAAATGAATATGATATTTCATATAATAAAATACATAAGGAAAAGTGACTGCATGACATCATCGGTTCACTCATTTGCATACCGCCCATGTTATGCATATCACTGTTTCATGAAATAATGCAAAACTTCAAAATGCCGTAACTTTCTTATTTTACATCCGATTTCAGTGAAATTTCACTGTTACGCTTGTTTAATTTTACTCTATTTATTCAAATGAACTTGATATTAGGGTGGACATTCAAAATGTTTCCCTTTCTTGATTTTGACGAATTATATGCCGAACTCATTTTACCACTTGTAGTATAATAGGAATATGTGAAACTTTAAATAATTTTTCAAACATCATAATTGGTCGCCTTTCTTATCGAAAAGAGAATAAACGTTTCAAATAAAGTTGAACTTAATTTTCAGTTACATGATCTTTGAAAGGTCGATTAATTACGGTGTGTGAGGGTATTGTCGGGTACTGTTTTTAACAATTAATTATTAACATTGGGAATGGTAAAGTAATACAAAAACGATACTACTTTTATAAAGAAATGCATGTCATGATCGGACAATTAAACTTGAAGCTGATGTCCTTCACCTACTAACTGACTGGTAGAGATAAAAATCAAATACCTGTTTCTCGAATTTGACTGTGTGTTTTGTTTTGTTTTGTTTTTGTCATTAACACATATATATGTGTTTACAATAATTAACATCGGCATTGAATCTATAACCTGATGAGACCACTTGTTATTCAAAGACCTTGCATCTGTGGCGGATTAACATGACCAAGGGGCCATGGGGCAAAGCAGAACGTGCACCACCCCCCCCCCCCCCCCCCCCTTTAGCCCCAAATAATTTCGATTTTCTCTAAAGAAAATATCCAATCATCCATGCACCTTAGATAATTATAATCATTGCACATATTGTTCTGTTCGTACGGCTGCAAGAGAATAGCCTTCGAACATCAAAAGTTGAGAACATCATGATTGGGAGCTTGGCAATGGCCGATGTTCTGATGGGTGTGTATATGATCATCATTACTACTGCTGACATCTACTATGGTGATGGGTACTACCTCACCGCTCCTCAATGGCGTGATTCCTATATTTGTCGTTTTGCTGGTTTCCTTGGGTTTCTCTCGAGCGAGGCATCGGTCTTTACACTGACCCTAATCACTGTGGATAGGTTCATTTGTATCATGTTTCCATTCAGCAAGTGTAGGTCTTTTGGTAATTACATCCTTCAGACCGGATGTTTATGGATTGTCCGATGTGTGTCTTGGTCTTCCTCTTCATGTCGAGACGGAGAGCACAGGACGGCTGGACATCAGTGGAGCATTCTTCTTCGAGTATCAGGTTAACTACGTGATTACTGGCAGCAGCTCTAGACCTCCATGGCTGTTTTCCATCATTGTCTTCATTGGTGTCAATTTGGCGTCCTTCCTTTTCATTTTGGTTTGCTACGTCATGATCTTTATCAAGACAAGTCGGTCATCGGCCAGAGTCAGAAACAGCAAGTCCAATAAGCAAGAGACCAAATTAGCAGTTCGTATGGCAATGATAATTTCTACCGACCTCGCCTGTTGGATGCCTGTGATCATCATGGGTATCCTTTCCCAAACAGGTATGGTCACCCTTCCCCCTTCCCTCTATGCATGGACAGTAATTTTGATTGTCCCTATCAACTCATCACTTAACCCTTTCCTCTACACATTCATCAGCTACCTTGATGCCAAGAAGAGCAACAAGAATAAGAACAACAAGAAAAAGGCCAAGCCAAAAATAAAAGAACCTCAGGGGAAGTCCCGAGGAAAGTCCTCTAACGAGATTAATATGGTCAGCATGAACACAAAGCCAGCTATTTATTAACATCAGTGTTTAAGGCCTAATATTTTGAAGTTTATTCGTTTCCAACTATTAGAGAACCGTTCAATCGAACGTGTAATGAAGACATATACCAATCTTTCACCTAAAACATATAGCATTTCTTATTATTCGCTTTCGGCTCTATACAAATGGCGGAAAATTGACTCTCTTGTTTTGAAAAAAAAATGGAAAATATAATAATTATTATCGAGGTCAAGATACTACATATAGCGTATAGTTAATTATAGTCTTGTGACAAATTATACAGCAGAATATCTAAATATTTTTCATATCAAAGGATGAATAAAAACCAGCTGTAGGAGACCGATTGGAATTATCTAGACTGAGCATTGCCTAAAAAGAATTTAGTTTAATGACATTGGATTATGTCGATTTATAACTATAGGGGGTAACACTTAATAAGATAAGAGCAACCATGAGACCTCAAAATTAAATTAGGTGTCCTGATTAGATTGATATATAACAATAAAATTGTTGCACTTCATATATGAAATTGGATATTGATACTGATTGATTGATTTATTACCACAAACAACATTTAATTACAATACATTTTTTTTTACATACAATGATATTTATATTAAGGAGAATAGCCGAGAAAGTGTAGATTCGTAGTTGACGTCATAGCAATGGTTTAAATATAAATGAAGAAAGGCATTGGTTGGTAAAAGGGGCCAGATAATAGCACATGTGCTAGTCGAGCCTGACCCACAACAACAACAAAAAAAAGTATTTTGGTAAAGTTCAATTAATACCCAAATTAAAAATAATAATAGTTAAGAATAAAGTCAAAAGGGGCCTGAGCTTTCGATCCTAGCAGAATCTTCATCAGAGGCAAAAATACAAACATAAAAAGCAAGACAAGCATATATATATAAACTACAGACACAAAACAGTATACAGGTAACAGGAACTGTAAGGGAAGGGCTGGGGACACAAAACAATGGAAACAAAAGGGGAGTGTGGGGAGTCAAAAACAAGGAGTCAAGTGGATGTGGAGGGGGATAAAAGCAAACACAAAGGCGTGGAGATGCAAGGACAGTAATGAGCCCCAAGCTCAAGTGTGGGTAACCTGTGGTAGGAAAGGATAAATGGGGAGGCAACATCAAACAGGATAAGGAACAATGCAAAGGCAAGGGGTAAGAGAAAGGAATAAGTACTGTACAAGTCCAGTACAGTGGTAGGGCAGAAAATAAAGAGGGAGTCGTGTTGTCAGACACCATGTGCATAATATATGGCATATAGAGTAAACAATGACAGAAGTACAAAAAGTAGAAAGTAATCATGTTAAATACATTTCTTGTACATATAATTATAGACTATTAACATAAACATTTTCATTTATGATTTACTCAGCAAGTGTTCTAGACATGGTTAATTTGATTTTAAAAGGTAATCTATTCCAAAATTCACTACCAATGAAAGCCAATGAAAATTGACCTTGCGTCGTTCTGAATTTTGGTAGACGCAACTGTCCACTTTCCTTTTGCCTTGTGGAGTACATATGCTGTATAGTGTCACAGTAATTTACTAAAGTATGAGGCAAGTTATTATTATTCAAATAAAACATGAAAGTAGAAATAGACAAGTCATGCAAATCATATACATTAAGGATTCGCAAACTTTGGAACAAAGGAGTCGTATGAGTTCTCCATTCACTGAATGTTATAGCACGGACCGCCATTTTCTGTGAATACAATATGCTTCTTAGGCTAGTCTTATAAATAATTCCCCACACTTCTATTCCGTAGGTAATGTGTGGTTGTATAAAGGCTTTATATAGCAGTTTTAAAGTGCACCTGGGTACAAAATGTCGCAACCTAAATATCACTCCAACTTTCTTTCTTATGCACTGATTTACAAAACGAATGTGATTATTCCAAGACAGATGTTTATCAATGTTGATTCCAACAAAAGTGGCAACATCAACTTCTTTGATTTCCTCAACAGCTATTTTCAATTTACCATTCATACCTATTTTTTCCTCCTGCTACTTATTAGCATGAAATTAGTTTTCATTGAGTTTATTGTAAGTTTATTGGCTATGCACCAGTTTCGTATCTTCTGTATGTTGTCATTCACTTCATCTGCATCAATTTCGACCTGGTCAGCTGGAAAAGTATGGAAAAGGTTAGAATCGTTGGCAAACAACCGAAAATTGAAATTCTCAGTTACTGAAGGCAAATTATGCAGATCAAAAATAAAGTTGGCTCTAGTACTGATCGTTGTGGAACACCACATTTTATCTCTTTCTTTTTGGATAATGTTTGTCCACATTGAACAAAATGAAATCTGTTACTAAGATTTTTTTAACAATTCAAGTGGTAAACCTCGAATGCCGTAATTGGAGAGTTTACCTAAAAGTATATCATGATTAATGGTGTCGAAAGCTTTCTTAAATTCAATGAAAACACCAAGGGTAACTTTCCCCTCATCTATAGACTTCAAAGTTGCATTTATCAAATTGATTAATGACAATTTGGTACTATATTTCTTCCAAAAACCGTACTGATGGTAATAGAAAGCGTCATTTGTTTCTAAAAACTGTATTAATCTGATATTTATTAATTTTTCAAATATTTTACCTAAGACAGGTAGAACCGATATGGGTCTATAGTTACCTGGATCCTCTCTCGAGCCTTTTTTATGAAGGGGATTAACCTTTGCAATTTTCATTTCATCCGGAACCTTGCAAATGAAGAAATTAAATTCACGTTCTTCTCACGGTAGATACATTACGTGTATCGGGAATAAAACAACAAGTACAGTCAGAAATAAAGAGGTAAACCGCATGGCCAAACATGGCAAAGCTTAGCGTGCCAATCAATGACGAGAAACAATTTTTCTTCTTTTGAGTAGGGAGTGGGTACACCCATGCAGACAGCACTCACTGATGTGTATAGCTTATACGATACAAAGCTATGAGGCGCATGGTTTTCTGGAGACGGTCTACCTTGTCTTCTTTGAAAGTCCATCTCTAAATACAATTTGTGAACTTTGCGCCGTAGTAGTAGCATACTACATGTAGTTAATATGTATGTAGCATTATCATGAGGACGTATAAAGAAAACAAACAAAAGGAAATAGCGTTACAGATCACCTTTTTTTTAATTCTACATTGGCATACATTAACTCAAATATGATTTCTTTTATAGGTAATACTAAACCCCTCCCAAAAAAAAAGTTTTGAAACTCAAGTAGGATTGCTTATATATCTCTCGTCATTGCATAATCATCGCTATGTTTAGTGTCATTAGAAAGTATGTTTATTCTTCTTTAAAGTGATACCATATTTGTTATGATTTGTCCGTCGTGGATTATGCAGTACATCAATATAAGGGGCAAGGTCAATACTGAAAAGTTTCGAAATGCAGTGTTCTTGTTGGGTTGTCCATTCTGCTTTCTTTGCCGAGAGGGCGATGAAGTTTGCTTAGTAGTTTCTTTTGTGTTTTTTGACGTCCCCTCCTTGGTCTGTCTCTTACATCACCAGTTTCTCAGCACTTTGTTTTCATCTTGGATATGGTGCCGGGACTCGCTACACAATGCGCTCAACCTCAACAAACATGGTATCCTTTTAAAGAGGGATAAACACACTTTCTAACTGTCCTAGACAAAGCGATAATTATGCCACAATAAAAGAGATATAATCGGTGAAACATTAGTTTCCAAACTTCTTTCGAAGGGTTTATATGGTATAGAAGTTTTCCCTTGAATTTATTTCTCGAAAGTTTTCGCCATCGTGTTATGTAAAGCGTCCTTATTTTTTTTTCTGAACATGAATCATACAGACACTGAGAATGAAAGGTCATATACTACACCGTATACTGTATGCATATTTTATATGTCTGTGTTTGTTTCAATCTATATCTTTTAACACATACATTAAAGTCAGATTTCTACACAGTTCAATGCAATACAATTACTTCTTGATTGATTGATTGATTGATTTTATTCGTCAGGTATATTGCAATACAAACATAACCAGGTACCATGACAGGATAGCCCATGAAAGCCGAAATGGCTTATTTCCAATGGGGTCCTTATACCTAAATAACTGATTAAAAAATACACTAAGAAAACACATTAGTACGGCTACAAGGCTACCGTACACGTACGACAAGTAATAAGAATGTACTAATGTAGCAAAATAAAACATAACATTTTTATAAAGTAGGCGAAGATTACATAAATGTGAAAACAAGACTTACTCAACGGAAAAAAACTATATACAAAAAATCATAATGAAACTATCGATAATAAACGTTGGTTACATAAGTCATATAATATAGGAAAAAACCATCTGAGCTACAAAAAGGAGAGGAGAAATATAGTTATGGAGTAGACATATTTTTCAGATGATGCTTCAATACCCTTTTAAAATGTAAAAAATTCTTAACTGACTTAACATGATTTGGGAGGGAATTCCAGAAAAGAATACCGTTAAAATAAAAGGAATTTCCAATTTTACCTTTCCGCTTAGGCACTACGAAATTAAATTGACTATTTCTAGTGTCATGCCCATGAACACTTGAAGAGCGAGTAAAATTATTTGAAATATAGTGATCTGCATTAGAGTAAAAAATCTTATGTACATGGTGAATTAAAAGTTGTTGTGATCTAAGGTTTACATGAAGAAGACCAGCTATTTCAAGTTCACTCTTCCCAATGTGTGTTCTTGGTGGTAAGTGATTGATAAATCTTACAATCTTATTTTGAATTATTTTTAACTTGTTTTGATCCACCTTGCCTAGACTGCAGTACCATGCCGCATTAGCATAATCAAATAAACATTGTATTAAGGAAAAACTTAAAATGCGTCTTGATTTTAAGTTCATGCAATTTTGATAACGATACAAGAATTTTAGACGAGCATTAGCTTTTTTGACAATACTGTCAACCAAACTTGAGCAAGAAAGATCACTAGCTATATTTAGTCCTAAATACTTCACAGAATCCTGTCTCTTAATGAGTTGATTGTTATAACTTATATTGAAATCATCAGTATACTTCAGCCTACCCCGCGAACAAAACAAAATACTTTCGGTTTTACCAATATGTAAGCTAAGCTTATTTGCTGTCATCCAATTAACACAGTTTGATAATTCTAAGCTAAGTTTTTCCCCGATCAGCTTAGGATCAGTACCAGAATATAGTAGCACACTATCATCCGCATATAAAAGTAATTTACTGTCGTTGACACAAACACACATATCATTAATGTAGCACATGAAAAGAATAGGACCTAATATGCTCCCCTGGGGAACTCCGCATCTTATGGGCATAGAATCGGAGAGTACATTTTGCAACGAGACAACTTGATGACGATTGGTCAAGTAAGACCTAAACCATTGCACACATGCAGAATTTAAACCCATTACTTCTAATTTACTTAACAGTATATTATGGTTAACGGTATCGAAGGCTTTTTGCAAGTCAAGAAGAACCATCCCGACAAAACGTCCTTGGGAAATTTCGTTCCTGACAAAATCTAACAGGTGAATAAGACAAGTTTCAGTGGAATAACCATTTCTAAAACCAGATTGAAATTCGTATATTATTTTGTTTTCTTGAAAGTAGTTCTCTAATTGGGCATACACACATTTCTCTAGGACCTTCGAGACTATACTTAAAACGCTAATCGGTCTATAATTGCTAACATTAGTTTTATCTTTCTTTTTATAAAGGGGTGTTACTTTTGCAATTTTCATTTCATCAGGGAAGGTGGAAGTTGAGATAGATAAGTTAATAATGTAAGTTAAAGGTTTATACAAATATTTAGCTCCATCCTTCAAAAATCTTGCAGGTACCAAGTCAAGCCCGGTACTTTTTGATATTTTCAACTTATTTAATTCATCTAAAACAAACTTTTCTTTGACAGGAGAAAAAATGTATGTTCAATCTAGAGTCAAAATTATGCGAAGTTAAAGTGATCAATTATATCTGGATGAATGTACATAGTGGCATACAATTCATAAGAGTGATGAGAGTGTTAAGACAATTTCAACCTATTCTGCAGGCAAGGACGCTATTTTTTACACTTAGAAGCAATTATATAAAGACTTGAGCCGATCGCAATTTTGCTAGTCTGTCACTGTCTTAAATAAGAGGTGCAGCTATGGGGTGTAGTAGAAAAACTTCCATAGGTTATGCTGACAACGGCTTGTGCCTACAATATAGTTTCACCCCTATAATCATGGTAATGCGACAACCTTATTTTCCGACGTTCATATGTTCCGGCAAAAAGTGCCAATGGTATCTAACTAGAGAAGGTTCGGAGGGCCTTGAATCTTCCTTTCCTCAGGACCCATTTTCCCTTTAGGTTTATTTATAACACTTTCCTTGTCCCTTTTCTTTTTATTGTTCTTTTTTTTTGGGGGGGGGATTCCCCCTTTTTCCTCGCCTCCTGTAGTTGGGATAATGCCAAGGCCTGCAGGAAGAGATTATCAGTACATGAAGGTTGGAACATAAGAACATCGGAAGGTGAAGTTACAGGTCCCTGGTGAAACCATTAGCGTTGGGATGAAGTGCAGATAGTGAGTATGTGCGTGATCAGACGATGTCATTTTGAGACAGTGGCGTAGTTATGAGAGGGTTGGATTCCTGACGTATTCATAGGCCTGTTGTACACTATGCTATATCAATTACGCCATTCAAGGACATTCAGGCATATAAATGCTAAGGAAAAGTTCAGGCGCAATATCCGCCTGCAGATGCAACCCCTTGCTCCAGGATGGGATGCCCTAGCGCAAGGTTTCGATTTTTTTTTTTACAAATATTCACTTTCGATGGAGAAGTGGCCTTAAAATCTACACAAACCAATTAGTAGGCCTATACACATAACATTTGCGCGATAACTCGGGCGCGGACCGTGGACCGTTTGTTCATGTGCCAGGATTTCTAATGCACGGAACAATCAGTCGCCGTAACTGACGGCAGTGGAATAACGTCTCGTGTGCAACGGGCTAATTTTTGATGAGCATGGGTTGTCAGACAATCGAAATAACGCCTCCTGTGTGTAGGCGTAAAGGAAGTCCTGTCGGAAATATTGAAGGATCTATGTACTAACGAATCTAAATAAACAAGTCCAAGTTTAGATCGTTTGAATACTTGTGTCTGAATACTTTTAGTCAGTGGAATAGTCGGGGGAGGGGGTTAATATCACTGGGTAGGCAGTCAATATTAAGGCAAATGTAATAATAATAATAATAATAATAATAGCTGTTTCTTATATAGCGCCTTACCAGTTACAAAACGTTCACATCATTATTACCCCGGTCACAAGATTCAGTTGCGATTCTGCACATTTCAGTGCAATTCTCCACTCTTGGGAGCATTCCAGCCAGTCGCCTGTTTCAACACATGCTAATCCCACCACAATGACGTTCGCGTGCTACCGGGTACCCATTTAAAACCTGGGTGGAGAGGGGCAATGTAGATAAAATGCCTTACTCAAGGGCATAAGTGCCGTGCCGGGGTTCTAACCCACGACTTTTGTATTCCCAGTCAAGTGATGTACAGACAAACGGGGTTTTTTTTAAGGTAGTTGCTCGCAATTCCCTGCATAAAGTGAGCTCTAGGGGGGGGGGGGGGGGGGGGGGGGGGGGGGGGGGGGGGAGGGGATGTGAACATCCATCATATAGGGCAAAAAGTCATTGAATATCTGTTATGTTGGGAAATTCTTTCCACGTAACCCAACCCCTCTTAACTTTGATCATGTTAACAATACTGTGTTCATCGTTTTGTTACTTGTCGCCCACACAAAGCTGCTTTCCTGTCGTATTGTGAATATTATCTTAGCCTGTCATCCGCACATTAGATTGTGATACCTCGGAGAGACAACATGGGTAAACTAACGAGAAGAAAGACAATGGGATTTGTCGTCTTGTTAATCCTCCTTTCACGATCGACTTTGGGACAATGTACGTATTTCTTCGCTAATTTGATAAATCTTATTATATTTTTTATTATCATTTATTCATTTCAAACAAAAGTAAAGAAACAATTTACAAAATTTGAGACATGAACAAAGTATTATTGCTCTTTGGTTCGTAGATGATTGCTGTAATACTCTCGGTCTACTTCTTTTTACTTTTCTTCTTCGTCTTCTCCTTTTGTTATTTCTTTTTCTTTTTCTTTTTCTTCTACTTCTTCTTCTTTTTCCTCTCTTATTATTGTTTCTTCTTCTTCTACCTCTTTTTCGTCTTCTCCTCCTTCTTCTTCTTCTTCTTCTTCTTCTTCTTCTTATTCTTATTCTTCTACTACTATTCCTTGTGTTGAACATGTGCTTGTACAGGTGCAGGCACCATAATACATCTATGTGAGATTGCGCGTGAAAAAGCATTTTATTTTTAATACGTTTTCATTTTTTACTGCTTACGTAAAGGCTAAGGATCAGCTTGTACCGAAAGTCTTGAGATAACGGATTTTGTATTCATTGTTTAATTCATTTATTTTAGCTTGTCAAGATATGGAGCTTGACCTCTGTAGCACATTAGATAGTCAAGGTGCATGTTTGTGTGGATTCCTCGGATCGGGCGTTTCTTCTGTTTGTCAGCCATTTCTCTCAACCTGCCCTCGATCATGTGGTCGATGTGACCGACGGTCTCCTGGTATGAGTGATTTTGTATTCATTTAAAAATTATTTTCTTTTGAACTTTTACTATAAATTAGTAGATTCACAATACAGAATGTTAAATAAACCACATTTGTCACTGAAAAAAATCCTTGTAGAATTTTCACAATTGTTAAACTGTACCAGACTTACGGGTTGACCGGTTGCCAACACCACATGTACCCCATTGCCTGGATATTTCAGGCGTAACTTTTCTAATAAATATTACCAAATTCATGGTGAACCAATGTGATTATACACGGAAAATAATTTACGCAGAGCAATTTTAACCAGGCGTTTCTTGTGTGTACGATTCTGCATTAATACAATTATGACCTGACTGAAGAAAATAGTAGACAGACATTTGTCTTTTAACCCTTATTGTGTCATTGCTGCTGTTTGCCTACACACAAATCTAACAGAATTGTACTTGTGGCATACAAGGAGTTAGGAGCAGATATGAAAATTGTTCATATCTGTAAAGTTTCTCATAACTTGTGCTCCCTCTGAATGATCATTATTTACGTATATTGTATTCCATGGTTCATGTGAGAAAAAAAACACCTAAAGTGGCATGAAAACGCTCCACCGGGGAAGCGCATTTTAAGAAAAATAACGAACAGGGTAGTATTCGCATTCTTCATCAGTGACCAGGATGCGAAATTGATGTTAAACTTTAAAATCCGTTTCTAAAGTAGACATACACACACGATTACGTCTGCTCCTGGTCGCACGGATTTCAGAAGTAACCTGTTGGAGATGAAAATGCATATACGATATATATATATATATATATATATATATTACAAATGGCAATGCACATACTATGGGGAAAAATTGGGAATTGTATGGAAACAACTTGAAATATCTGCAATATTTAATTGTATTCCATCGTAAAGAATAATAATTATTTATTTTTTACTTTTAAAATATCTGCCAGCTTGTAGAGATACAAGCCTTAACTACTGTAGCACATTAGCTAGTCAAGGAGCCTGTATGTGTGAAACATTTGGAGAGGCCTTTTCTACTATGTGTCGGTCATTTCGCGCATCCTGTCCACGGTCATGCAATAGATGCGGTAAGTCTTTTACTGAAATGGGCATTTAAGCGGACAAAGGTATATTTAAAAAATAATAAAAATTAGAACAATAATCTTTTTAGATTCATATGAAAATTAATTAAGCGGGCATCCCCCTGTTTTCTAAGACACTTCTTTTTCCATTGCAAAAGTTAATATAATCAAATGACTTAATATGTAGACGAAAATATAATTACATGTTGTTTAAACATCTTTTTATTTCAATATCCATTAATGTGTAGGCCTATAGATATTGAGAATCAAGAACAATTGTCATTTGAGATTAAGTTAAAAATATTACTGAATTTTGGTACTATTTGGCCGTTACACATACAATCTAACAAAAACAAGGTGAAAATATAGTAAACATGTTTTAAAACAAAAATCAAAATCTTTCTTGTTAACTACCTTAAAATCAAACTTTATTTCTATATATGGTGTTTATTTATTTATTATTTATTTTTATTTATTTATTTTCCACACATGGACTTGATCACCCTCTTCAGCCAGGTGCTGTTCTTCTAAGGGCCCCATTGGAAATTTGACACAATTCGGATGTTTACCCTATAGTAGGTGTCAATCACCCAAAGTGAACTCAGTTTTATGACCAAGAAACCCCAAGTAATATGGTGTATTTTCCACCGATCGCCCCATATGGTAAAGACATTATCTCACATTTCCCTCACCCGAAGATTCTCTTAGAGACCGGGGGGGGGGGGGGGGTCATAAAGTTGTTCCCTTATTATTGGCCCCTTATTATTTATCATATACATATGATACATGACTTTTATAAATCCTCAGATGTGTTATCATTTATTCTATTTGCAGACGATTCAAACTTATTTTATTCTCATTCTAACCCCAATACCCTTCTTTCAACAATAAACAAAGAACTTAAATGCATAGAAGAATGGGTATTATTATTATTATTCAATGGTTTATTATGTGTTATGTACACAATAGCAGATACATTTTGCAGCCTCGTGGCTGAATTGCATGTTCTGTTACAATCGCACGAGTACATGTATAAATACAAATCTAAAACAGTTAATACAGTAATGGTAGGAACGGTAGTAACAAAATGATAGCTAGGCAGGGAGGGAGAGGGAAAGAGAAAGAGAGAGAGAGAGAGAGAGAAGATTAACAGAATGTGTATAAAATACAAATGCATAGTTGCATATTTACATATTCATGTAATAAATGTACAAAGCATGCACAATTGTTGACATCAGTATTGAGAAATATGTGGATTCAGTGATAGGTAGAAATGAACATAAGCTTCACTACATATTATATACTTTTATGTTTTGTCTGGATATTAAATTAAATTAGAGTAGAGAAGTTTGGTAGTTGTGTGGAACGTCTGACATCCCTGCTACTCAGGCATAGAGAGTGACATTGGAGAGGTCTCTGCCCACCCTACTAACAGACTCGTACTATAGTAATACATAGTTTAATATAATAATAAGAGCATGCTACAGTTTGCTCAAACCTCAAAATAAACAGAACAGAGCAGTCACATTCCAGAAGAAGACATGAAAGAAGCGTTTAGAAGGTGGTATGAAATAAAACATGAATGACAAGAATTTATTTTTTTGTAAGGTTTAAATGTAAGGAATAATATTCAGTCAGAGCGCAAATTGCAACTGCACAATTTAGTTTGTATAGTCATTCAATGAGTTATGAAGTAATTACCAAAAAAAATTATGCTTCATTCATAAGGTCAACTAGGAATGGAATAGGGCTTTTCTTATATCTGTTAGTTCTACATTTAACACCTGCATATGCGGTGACTCTCCTGAGAGACCCTGAGTATCGGTGTTCCAATTTGGCAGGTAGCCAGTCCTGGAAATGAGGAGAGGTAGTGATTGACTTCGCAAACTTTTTACATAAGTCACGTCTTCTTTCCGCCAAAGGTTTGAGTTTAGTCGTTTTCAAGGCACTATCATAAGTAAGGCCTATATAATCTTTACCAAGTATGATTTTTACTGCTCGTTTTTGGATCATCTCTAATTTGGCAGTCTGTTGAGCAGTAAGGCCAGGGTGCCAGACTGGGCATGCGTCCTCTACCAATGGTCTTACATAACCAGTATAGACTCTCAATAGGTCATTCAGTGGGAGGTTAAATCGTTTAAGAGATCTTAGCATGTACAATCTCTTGTTTGCCCCAGACATCATGCTATGGACATGGTCGTCCCATTTAAGGTTAGACTGTAATAATATGCCTAGGACTTTCACTGACTGTACCTCGAGGAGAGGTTGGTCACCGAGTCGTATGATGGAAGCGGGAAGTGGTGCTCTTCCAAAATGCACTCGCATCACATGGCATTTACTTGCATTCAGAAGCATGTTGTTGTTATGACACCAACTAATAAGGTCATCTAAGGTAAAAGCAAACAAGTTATCACTTAACATACTAAAGACAAATTTTATGCTGTTTATTAACACCCTGCAAAACTTACCTGGAAATATTTTTTAGGACGACGCACCGATGGCTAGGGTATCATCAACAACATTTCTAGGGCTTACGATCAACGACAAACTAAACTGGAACATGCACATACAAAATATATCTTACTGATAAAATTACTATCTTACAAAAGAAAATCATAAGGATAATGCATAATGCTCCTGTTCGTTCACATAGCGATCCTTTATTTTACGAATATAAAATTCTAAAATTTCCAGAATTTTTTTTCTTCAAACAGGACAATTCATGTAAAAATTGAATAAAAACGAACTGCCACACGCTTTCATTAACATGTTCACAAGAAACAATTCCATACATACATACCCAACAAGACAATCCAACCGTTTCCACCTTCCCCGCACCCGCACTCTCGTTGCACCCAAAACCGTCTCTTTCTACGGCCCGAAATACTGGAACTCACTTAGCAGCGATATAATCAACTCCCATAGTCTAAACTGTTTCAAAAGCATGTTGAAGAAACATCTTCAACTGTATGCAATGAATTCAAACTGAGCGAGCAGGATCTAGTACTCTCTTTCTTTCGCTCTCTCTCTCTCTTTTTCTCTCTCTTTCTTTTTCTCTCTTTCTCCATCTCCCTCTCCATCTCCCTCTTTCTTCTCTGTTTTACTCCCTTTTCCCCTCTTCTTTTCCCTGCCTTCTCTATTCCTTGTTCTCACACACTGACACCCGCATTATCTTTCATTTTCCTCTTTCCTCCACCCTCCTTCTTTTTATTCTTTTTGTTTCCATACCGTCTTCCACTTCCATTTTACATTCACACTTGGTATTTCTTGTGGGTTGAGGCAATAGTCCTACTACCTCAACTTACTTATCAATTCTCTTATCAATAATTCGCTTCTCGTAATGATGCCTTATGAATTTCATATTATTGAACGACCCACTCGTGATTAAGTTTTATAAGTTTCTGGACATGTAATATACAAGCTTTGCTTTTAAACATGTCCCAACTGTTTTCAACACCACTTAATAGGTCAGTATTTGTGCATCATATTTTTTATACTTATTGATATGTGATATTGTGCCATATCTATGGGAAAACTATATCTATCTATGGAAAAACATCATTGTTACATTTTGTTATAATTGTATTCATATTATGTTATGCACTACAGTATTATGTTAATATGATTGAAAACAGCAATAAAATCTGAACTATGACAAGCCAAATGGGATGCTCAATCATCTTTAACTGCATCAACTAAAGTTGAACTGTGCAGATGTAGATTTACATTCTTATTATAACAAACATGTTTGATGAAAAGCATATATTTTGCCATAATTTAATTGAGGTTACTGGAAATAGAGTCACACTTTGTTAAAACATCAATAAGAACTCTGGGAATCCTATATGGCACTTCACATTCAAGTCGTTAGTAAAGTCACGCGTAACTCTCTTTACTTGTCACTCTTTACGAACAACTTTATGAAACACCCCCAAGTGGTATTTCTTGGCTTGACAGCGGGTTTGCTGTGTGCCAGACCTCTACACCCACTAATATTTCCATTGCATTCCTCCAAGTCTGGTGTCAGCGAATTATGACCTCCTGCGCATGGAAACTGCCTACCACATGCCTCTATAAAATGTAGTTTTTTGGTATGCTTACGTATACCGTTGAAACGTTAAGATGATTCAATACGAAATATTTTAAGTGACGTTTCCTGTTTTATCATTACTATAATGTTTATGTATTGTGTTGCATTTTGTATAGCAAAACACTTTACGACGACGAAAGTTTTGATCATGAACCGAAGACTTTATATCTGTATTTTATCTTTACTTGTAATATATATGTCTTATTTGAGTTATTATTCTATTGCATTTTTATATATTTAACAGAAACAAGCAAGATAACATCTTACGAGCATTTCATCCATATGCATATTTTATTGAAAAGAGAATGCAGTTTGCGAGCTATTCTATAATAGAACGTAAATACATATTTAAAATGCAGTTATATAAGTCCTATATGCACGACGAATGATCATGTTACTTGAACAACCTCATCAAATGACGGAAATGAGATATTTGGAGTTTTGACAGGGTTGTTGAAATTCTCTCATATTTCCTCAAATATGTGTATCTATTGGCAGGGATCCGAGAGCAAAATGAGTCATCTTTTTTTATTTTAAAGCTTAAAAGGGAAGGTCAATTTCTTACAACCCAAACATGCCTAAGTTCCAGCAGCATGGCATGAGTATTTGGTGGCGTATCCAGTCCTTAATCTCAGAAAGGGCAGAACACCTAAGCCTATAGGTTGGTCCATAAAATCAAGCAAGGAAACCACTTTTGTGTTGGGAACAGAAAGCGTACTAGAAGCTACCACAAATTTGACATTTTGTTCAATCGTTAGCTTGTTGTTTTGGTTAGTTTTTGCCTAGAAATTAAATTGAGAGCCTTTATTGCTGAAGTTAAATTCCATATACATTACAGATTTACTGACAAAAATATAATGACATTTGCACTTCATTTGAACATAATTATAATATTGTGATGACGAGGCTAAATCTAGGTTTAAAAGGAATACAGTTTTACAGATGTCGATAAATTTTCTAACAACTTCTTCGCTTCAACGGATTTTTCGGAATTATTTCATTTCAAAGTTATAATGGGTTATCAATTATTTCCTTGTATCATTTTGAGGATGTAGTTCCTTGTAGTATTCACGCGTTCGATCTGTATGCATTACTTACAATGTTACTATTGAATATCATAATGATATAACACTTAATTGTTTCATTTTTTTGTATATTGCTATATATGACAAAACACTTACAATGATGATAATAATAATGAATCTTGCTTATATAGCGCATTTCACTTACAGAAGAAAGTCCATATGTGCTTAAGTTTAGTTTCAAGTTTCAAGTTTATTTATTTATTTGCCTTTCTTCTAACGATATGTAGCAATAACAACAGTAACGCTTAGACGCTACAAGTAGAACAGACTAATATATGAGTACATGTACATGTGTAATAATAAGAAAGGGGAAGAATATTTTAAGAAAGACACACGAGGAGACTTTAATCAAGCATAGCATGTAAGATGAGGTCACTCGGGAATAAAGAAAAGTATATTGGAAGAAGAAAGTTAACGACAAATACACAATAGTAAATGGAAATAAGATAATAAAAAAAGGGAAAAAGAGATAGGTCAGGATAAATTAAAAACATGCCTGGTACATGGAGCTATGATAATAAAAATCAAATAATTGCTTTTAAAGAATCAAATGATTACTTACAAATCAGTTACAGTTGCAAAGGAAATAATATATATATAATCACATTTAGCTTAATAAATCATTATTTCGTAAGTTTATTTCAACTGAATAGGTTTATGCAATCTTCTTTCTTTTACGTTTCATTTATTTGTAAGGTCATGCAGCTGTCACAAATCGTTTTATGCCTCCATCTCCTCCAACGACGACGACTTCTACAACATCACTATGAAAGGGTCAACATTGCCTTGAAATGGGCACAACCTTTTTAGTCATTGACGCTTCTATACAGCTAACAGCGTTTTTTCCGTTGAAGTGTTTTCGTTGATTTGCAATCGTAGGTTGTCACATGACAATCTCAGGTTTCTTGCCCTAGTGGCAAGCAACCTTGAGCAATGCACGTACTTTGCATATTAAAATCAAATAAGTTGTTCATCTTGAGCAATGCAACCTGTGATCCAACGAAGGGCGGTATCATTTTATCGCAGGTTTTAATTCACAAGATTAAGAACACCGCTAGGGTTGGGTGCATCGCGCAGATTTTGCATTAGTTGTCTTGGGCTGTTTAATATGCCTACACTGTGATCATTTAGATTAATGTAATTAACGCAAAAAGCTCAAAGTTGCTTTTTCTAAAAAGCTGATATCGTTCGGAGATAACATGGAATCACAAATTTAAAAAAAAACAACAACAAAATTCAACAGATTTTTTTTTTCCCCCGAGGTTCATGAAAGGTCAAGTCGACTATAGGTGGTATAAGCAAATGGAATTGTTAAATTTGAACAAGCATAATATTAAATTTACATTTGATCTAAAATATTCGTATTTTATTTAATTTGGAAAGTTGTCAGCGGGGGTGGGGGTTACCCCCTTGTCCCTGCTTTAAGTGGGATAGTTTATTTTAACTTCAAACTACAAGAACCGAAAATAATGTTATGTACACAATAAGAAATAAATCGTCCAACACTAGAACGAAAGCAGATATCTGAACAAAATATCAGATTGCCCCTTATACCAAATACTTTGTCCATAATCAGGTCTGGTGATGGTTTGGTGTGTAAAGCAGGTTATTAGGATTTATCTTGCAATCTCTTTAGAAAGTAATCGGCAAACTTTTCAAAGTCTACTCTTTGTCAATAAGCCGAAAATTAACCTTTTATAATGGTTTTTTGGTTGGAACAGAAAGAGTACTAGAAGCTTCCCAGAAATGTGAAATTTTTATTCAATTGTTTGTTTGTTGCTTTTGTTTGCTTTTTTGTTTGCATATAAAACTAAACAGAGAACCTTTTTGGCTGAAGTTAAATTATATATACATTACAGATTTACTAACAAAACAAGATGATACTTTTACTGAAATTCATTTGAACATATCTATAATCTTATGATGACGAGTCTAAATCTACCCAACACGTAAATACAACAGGTTTGAAAGGAACACAGTAGTACAGTAGTAATTTTCTAACCATTTTTTCGCTTCTACATTTTTCTTATTTTATTTTTTTTCATCATTTTGAATATCTAGGGCATGTAGTATTTAATCATTCTATCTGTATGCATTACCCCCAATTTTACAACTGAATATTATAAACACTTAATTATTTTTTTTAATGTATATTATTATAAATGTGTATAAACAAAACACTTACGAATACGAAAGGTGATGTTTGAACTTTGTTCTTCCCTTTTACGTTTCCTTTATTTGTATTGTCGTGTAGCAGTCATAAATCCTGTTGTGACAACAGAATCACCAATGACCTCAAGTAAGTTATATTGTACTTTTCTTTTTGTTTTTCTGCATTTTTCATGATATACTCTTCATTTGAAAATGAAAAAAGTTTGTTTTTGTTTTCAAAGAAACTCTTTCCTATGAATCTCATTGTAAAACGAATGAAAGGGTCAACACATTGCCTTCTTGAAACAGAATGGGCACATCCTTGTCAGTCACTGAGGCTCCTTTTCAGCCAACAGCAAACTTAGAAGAAAAAAAAAATATCTTTGGTTTTTTTTTTCCATAAATTGTCAAGTGGACTATAGGTGGGCTGCAACGAAACAAATTGAATTTTAAAGTCTGAATAAGTATCATATTGTGATTACACTTGATCATGTTGATATAAGATAAAGTTGTACTACTTGGTGCAGGTGGAGAGATACGTCTTGTCGGTGGTGCTTCATCATCTGAAGGTCGTGTTGAGATATCCTCCAACGGGCGATGGGGAACAATCTGTGATGATGAATGGGATTTGAACGATGCCAACGTGGTCTGTCGATCGCTTGGTTTTCCTGGTGCTACTGAGGCTGTTTTGAGGGCTGGATTTGGTGAAGGCACTGTGGCCATTGTCCTTGATGACGTCAGGTGTTCTGGAAGCGAGTCTAGTATTCTGGAATGCCCGAATGCTGGCCTTGGAGTTCACAATTGTGGTCATGTAGAAGATGCTGGAGTCCGTTGCGAAGAAATGCTTCAAGGTTTGTCATATCAAATTGTTTAAGAAAGTAACTCAGTTATTTCTAATTGGGGTTTAATGGCATTTAACAAAGTGGCTTCTTTATACGGATTGTGTGAGAAAAATTTCCATTATGCTTAAATTATTTTTGTCAGTATCATAAAATACTTCATTAAATTTCTAACGGAAAAAAACGCACTATGCAAAACATTTACCGTGCTTTCACTATCACTTACTCAAAAGCACTTTATAATCCACTGGAGAGTAACCTTAATTGTCAGGTAAATGACACGTCTTGTCACAAAAATGTACCAATAAAATGGTTAACTTCCTATTCACAGATGGACAGATACGCCTAGTGGGTGGTACTTCATCTTTTGAAGGTCGTGTAGAGATATCCTACAACGGGCGATGGGGAACTATCTGTGATGATGAATGGGGTTTGAACGATGCCAACGTGGTTTGTCGATCGCTTGGTTTTCCTGGTGCTACTTTGGCTGTTTCAAGAGCTGGATTTGGAGAAGGCATTGGACCCATTGTCCTTGATGATGTCGCATGCACTGGAAGTGAGACTAGTATCATGGAATGCCCGCATGGTGGACTTGGAGGACACAACTGTCTCCATAATGAAGACGCTGGTGTTCGCTGTGAAATACGCCAAGGTTTGTATTTTTCACCCCATCACCTTTCTTTTTTCTCATTCTTAAATATTGTTTGTTTTGAACCAAAGAGACTTTGTACATCTAGACGATAAGGTAAACAACATCGCTCATATTTAACTGATTTACCACATCGGCTAATTAATATCTAGAACAATGCGATTATTCAACAGTAATGATCCTTTAATGATCAACACTTTCTCAATTAGCAAGTGTGTTTTGCCCCCATTTGATTACTGGGTATTTCATTCAGTTTGGAGAACGAGAAGACAAAAAATGGAAATGAAATGAAATACAAATCTGGCCAAAACTACCATAGTTTTATGTGAGCCAGGGCAAATTTGACATGAGCCTAAAGGGCATTTTCTGTACTATCCAAAGATTGAAATAACATTAATGTGCACTTCATGACAGGGTCAGGATCCAGCAATATGTAACCAATGTACACACTTTGTCTTCAAAAAAGTCAATTCCAGCATTCCGATAGGTTACCACCACGCGAGATGTTTTCTCACAGCCTGGCAACAGCTATGCTAATGTTTGCGCAAGGATGAAGCAACAGGTTGCGCATTGTTTCATTCAACGCGCACTTGGTTACAGATGGCGTGCTTGCCAATCACAGGGCTAAGATTCTATGGTCTTGACCATGGTCTTGACAACGGATGATCTGCGGCTGAATATTGCTGGATCCTGACTCTGTCATAAATCTATGGATGTTTTGAATGTAACGATGAAAAAGATGAGATTCCAGCGCTTCCATACATATGTGTCTTGATGGCGGCTCATATACTTTTTATTATGTCTTTTAACAACTTGAAATCTTGTGAAAAAAAGGCTTTTGTATGACTATTTCATCAGTTATTTTAAACAACTTATTTCTAAAATTCTGACTAAAACAAAATATCCCTGTGTTGGTAAACTATTCATTTATTTTTGCAGAAAGTCTAATGAGCATAGCATTTATATTTATTTAAGAACATAACTTTAAACATGACCATGCGATACAACCGACTGGGTGCAGGGAGAGAGTCCAATTCGGGCACTGGAAATAAAACGCGCGATTTTTGCTCATTTGCATACGACCTGCGGTCTGACTGTAACGCACGGCAAAAAGGCTCTAAGTCTAAAGCACGGCTGACCTGCGCGTGCGCGTAACTCTGGTGGGTGAAAACTTAAAAAGCAATGAAATCGCGTAGTTTAATTGTCATTTTAGCGCAGGGATTACATGCGCGCACTGAAACGCGCATGACTTTTGTTGGCTGCGCTTACGTGATGTCATCCAGGAAAGCAAATGGCAGCCTCCATGAACGTGCGACACTTGGCGTTTCTATGAGGTTCGTAACCATTTTTATAGACTTCATAATCATATTGCCGACGCGTTTTATAAAACTATTAATACATGGTTGTAAGTTCGTGCGTTAGTTCGATCCGGCAACAAGCACGTTTTTATCGTGGTGTCCAACACACTCGGCTTGCGCCTCGTGCTTGTAGTACACGACGATAAAAACCGTTTTGTTGCCAGATCCCACCAACGCACTTCCAACCATGTATTAATAATATCCTAATCAATGCATTATTTACAAGACATTTTCCGTGAGAAAAATACCAATAATATTGCGCTAAATGTTTCGCAGTACTATTTCGTTTCCATTGCTTATTAGAACCTTTATATTGCATTGCATATATGAATTATATTCATGATGAGGAGGATGATGGTATAATGATGTAGTTTTTAGGCCATTTATGTTCACAGTAGTACGATGTAAGTTATGTTATAATGGATTTTAAAGGATAGCACTTCCTCTTTCTGTTCATTTGAACATATTTATGTATATTGTATCTTACTTTATATCATTTCTGACGGATTTTTTTAAAAACAAAACATACCTATAATATATGCACTTGTTTTTCTTGTTTTCCAGCCGGCATCGATCGTGATGTGACTTCTTCTGCTCCAACAACTACGCCATCAATGACCTCAAGTATGTTGACTCATTGGTTGACTATTCAGTGCTTCTTTATATCTCTTATGTTTTGAAAGAAAATATGCAAGGCTTAATATAGCTTTCTTTAATTTGGCTCACAAAAATACTTAGGCCTATATAAATATATTATATATATATATATATATACATAATTTCTTGATACTACAACATTTCAATATGGCACGAAAAAGAGACATGATAACGAAGCTTTTCGACCTGCACTCATCAGTCCAAATGCGATTCAGCGATTGGTCTCCACTTGCTGAACAATCCAGCTTGCGCATACCGACGATCAATTCTCAATTATGTCCCGGGCCAGAAGCGCAGCGCAGCGCATTTACGCTTTCTGGAAGCCGCCTACATTCAATTCCACGAACCCCTTCTGTGCAGACAAAAGGAGTTCGTCCAAGCTTTGCGATTGTTCTGAAATTACAACGTCTGGGTTTGCGTCCGGGTTCATCGAGTATAATATAGTTGATTTCAAGTAATTTGTTATATACCTGCGCGATAACCTGATGAGTGCAGGTCGAAAAGCTTCGTTATCATGTCTCTTTTTCGTGCCATATATATATATATATATATATATAACCCCCCCCCCCCCCCCCCTGGAGTCTTTCTGAAATTTACAGCATTTACCATTTGTATAATTTTAGTTTGTCACATTGTTTTATGCCTTTTTAATGTCTGTGGACGAACTCGAACCGCTTCATAGTCATGGCTTCTCTTTGAGCGGTGACAAAATCGGATGTTGCGATGAGGGTTTGCGTGAACTAACTCCTTGATAAAGAGTTCTTATTTTCTTTATATTCATGTTGTGAAGCTGATGCAGCCGACGTTAGAACCGGCGGACACTCTCCTACAACTACAACAGTATCATCAGTCGCCTCAAGTATGTGTAAAAGAACGTTATTATCATATGCACCTAAAATGATTTGCCACACGGTCGGCCCCTCTGTTTTTGCCAGCATGGGAAAAATAAAGTTCTCCCCCCCCCCCCCAGCTCTCTCGAAATTATGCATTGGCGATTAAGGCATTTAAGATGTAATGCATCATTTCTAGATTATTATATTATCATTTAGACGGGGATGGGGTGAGGGGATCAACACACTAATCACATAGTCACATACTCAGGAGCGGATATATATATAACCCCCCCCCCCCCCAAAAAAAAAAAAAAAAAAAAAGTTCTGCAATTCAACATTGAGCCTTGATATCTTTTTAACAGCTTTTTAATCATTCTTGATTTTTAGATCATTGGAAAGTTCATTCATCTTTTTCACATCCATGCCCCATTTGTAATGGTTATGTCATCCTTGAATGCACAGCACCCCTGAATAGAGGGTAAAGTCAAAAGTGAAAAGTTGCAAATTGAATGGCTATCTTGGCTATTGTCTATTGCTTTTGCTGCAATGTCGGGTGTGTGTGAATGATGTTGAATGGGTAACAGCATTTGGAGGAGGCAGTGTTATGGTGTGGGGTGGCATATCTGCTAAGGGAAAGACACAGCTTATCATCGTTGATGGAAACCTGACAGCAGAGAGATACCGAGACAACATTCTTCGGCCAGAGGTCTGTGAAGACCATTTTGACGGCGAAGACGAGGAGCAAAGTCATATGCCACTGGACCATTTCTTCGCCCAGAAAATCCCTCATTCATCTCCTTAGCTTAGATAACAAGCTTATTGAAGAATGTGATCAGATTTTACTTGAAGATTAACCAGGAATTTATGTTAATGTCGTACTTGCTATCTATATCGCGAACGTAAGAACGTAAACAATGCAGCTTGCTGCATTAGCTTTCCGCGCGTGCCTTAAAGTACACGCGTTAATAATGGGAAGCACGTAGGAACGATGACAAACAGTAGTGCCAATTATAATTTTATTAATTCGATCAATTGTAAAAAAATTTTGCTAAAGCACTTTATTTTTTTCAGCAGATAATATTCAAAAATACAAAAAAATGAAAAATTAATAACATTTTCTTTTTGTCATGCATAATTGTCTCACAAATAGCATTTTTATAGGCTCTGTGAAAGCGATCTGTGTATTGCTCCATATCGGCATTACCGTGATTTGCCGTGGTTTTTGCAGTAGTGCTGCAGTGACGTAACGGATTTTTGCGGCTCGTACTAGTAGATATTGTATTTTTTTTTTTTTTTTAATCGAGATCTATGATTTTATCGACCTGAGCGATGAGTTTTTTGGTCAATCTGACTAGTTTTATAAGATTAAAAATTGTAAAAGTGCTAAAATTTGTCAGTGGTGTCTTCTTTTAAGTCTGATTGATATAAATTCTACAGCCGTGGTAATATAGTTGAATACTTGCTACAGATGGAGAGATACGTCTTGTGGGTGGTCCTTCATCTTCTGAAGGTCGTGTTGAAATATCATACAACGGGCGATGGGGAACTATCTGTGATGATGAATGGGATTTGAACGATGCCAACGTGGTTGTTTTTCACCCCATCACCTTTCTTTTTAGATTGACGTAAAGTCAATCTTCTATTCTCGTTCGCGTTCTGCATTCTTATTCTTCTTCTTCTTCTTCTTCTTCTTCCCCCTCAGACCCCATTCGTTTTGCACGGGGTGTTTGTGCGCTCTGTCTAGGTCCTTTCCCCTTGTCCATTTCATTTCAAATTTCGTATGCATGTTCCTTGGCATCCATTCTAGGTCACTGAGGTCTTCGTTTTTCGAACTCACTCATGCATGACCGTCCAGGCGCCATTTTGTCCGTTTTGGGGCCATTTTCATGCCTTTTGTTCTCCTTGCCTATCTCAGCTATCCTACATCCTACAGACTTCTAACAAATTCCTGTAGATAGTCCAAGGGTTGCTATTTACATTCTTTTTTTAAAGTGAATACCAAAAATGCCATCTTCACACTGTAAATTTAAGTCCGAAATCCGCCATGTTGAAAAACGCTAAATTTCTTGAAATTTTCCCTCCCGAATATTAAAAATTCCTATAACTTTGTCATATCAATTGATTTTTGTCCCAAACTTTTACCATGTGTTGGTCTTGCCATTGCACACATTTCTGCCATATTTCATGCATTTATGATTAGGCATTATATAAACAGCGCCCTCTAAAGTTTTCAAAACGGCTCCCTTCATGTGGCCGTATCTCCGTCATGCCAGGGTAAACCCGTACCCTTTTTTGGATTTAGATACTTCAAGATATACCCTTTTCAGCCAAATAAAAAAATATATACCTCATCACTGACCGACTTTGAGAAAATTGCACTTGAAAATCACAATATTTGCATAAATGCCGAAATAAAGACAAATTGCTCTAATTTTGTGAAGGTTCAACGTACGTCTTTGAAATTTGGTGGGTATGTGTATTTTCGTATTTGACAACTGTTAACCAAATTTGGTTGAAATCGATGACGTCATCGCGAAGATATTACGTAATAACCTTAATTTACTATGCATTACATAATATTGCATAATATGCTTATTTTAAATGGCGCGCTAGTCGCAGTTGGCTCACAATGACCGCAATAAAATTCCCTCATCAGGGATGCAAAAAAAGATATATGGTCTCACAGAATATTTTGAGTAAATCGCGATTGAAGTCAGGTCATTATACGGATCCTGCACATGTATTATACGTATTGTCTATGGGGCAAATCGGTTATCGCAATTTTATATCCTGCATAGATGCCACTACCAAGGAAATATGGCATGCCATCCGGGCCAGATTTCCATTGTGGCCACTTTGTTTTGCATGCAGTGGTTGTGATCACTGTCTAGGTCCTTTCCCCTTGTCCATTTCGATTCAAATTTCGTATGCATGTTCCTTGGCATGCCATGTAATGCACTGAACTCTTCATTTTCCGGAATCACTCATGCATGACCGTCCAGGCGCCATTTTGTCTGTTTCGTACCTTTTGTTCGATTTTGCCTATCTCCACTATTCTAGATGCTACAGACTTCAAACAAATTGCTATAGATAGTTTAAGAGATGCTTTTTATTTTACTGTTCAAGGACATGCAAAATACAGACGTCAATCTATGCACATCGTTCTGATACGATTGCAGTTCTAGTTTCTTATTCTTCTCATTCTTAAACATTTTTTGTTTTGAACCAAAGAGGCTGTACATCTAGACGATAAGGTAAACAACATCGCTAATATTTAACTCATTTACCACATGGGCTGATTAATATCTAGAACAATGCGATTATTCAATAGTAATGATCCTTCAATGATCAACATTTTCTCAATTAACAAATTTTTTGCCCCCATTTGATTATCGGGTATTTTATTCAAACATGTGTTACTCTTTGAAGAACGAGAAGATTAATGCAGTATAGATATATCGTATGTGGATGTGAGTATTTGTGGGATGAACAAGTACCAGCATAGATCCAATATTCAAATCAGGGCCTAGTTGCATAAAACTTAACATTAACGGTAACTTTGCTATTAACATCACTCAACAGCCATTCAAAATCAAGTTTTCCATGGGAGTTACCATTGATTGTAAAGTTACCGTTAATGGTAGGTTTAATGCAACGGGGCCTTGAAGTACAAGTAACACCCAACTTCCACATATGGTCACCTTCAGTTGTGCCGAAAAAGCTTTCACAAATGCATAGCTCCACTAATCTTATTTTATCTTTATCTCTGACAGCATGTCAAGATACAAACCTTAATTACTGTAGCACGTTAGCTGGTCAAGGTGCATGTATATGTGAAGCATTCGGAGATGCCATTTCTTCCATGTGTCAGCCATTTCTCGCATCCTGCCCACGAACATGTGATAGATGTGAGCAACAATTTTCTGGTAAGTCTTTCATTTCAATTTGGTAGTCAAGATAACATTGAAAAAAAAAACCTAGTCGCGCTTAAATCTTATAACTTTTAACACTTTTTTAAACTGATTTGAAAAGATTCCTATGACAAGTATGGTTTTGGCTATTAGTTTAAACTGATTTTCTACTATAATGAGTGTTAATCTAGATATATGAAAATCAAATACAAAGCGGGAGTGTGCATGACATTAACAATAATATACAGAATATGCAAACAATTTGTTCTGAAAACTGCCATAGGCCTATGAACTTTCGGATAAACGAACATTTGGAATATTTCATGTTCGGAATCATAAACCAATTTTAAGTTTCGGCATATCGAACCCTATTTAATTTCTGGAATTTACGAACCTAATTTATTTTCCTATTTATGAACTTTCGGATAAACTAAATTCAGCCTTCGGAATAAAGAAACCGTGGAATTATGAACCTTAAGTGTAATCACATAGCAGCAATTGTTCGAATTATAAATCCGTTTACATTCTCAGAATTATGAACCTCCTGTTATGGGAATGATGTGTTTCCGAACAGCGAGTGCTCCTCGCTTCAATTTATTATTTGTCATCATTATTATTGCTATTAATAATTATATGCCAAACATTCTGAGGCTGCAAATACCATCGTACATGTCGATAATATGGAAAATCATATAGTAACAGATACGGCTTAGAGTGAGACTTCAATTGCTTTAATGCTATCATAATGTTGTTAAATATTGTTTTCCGCCTTTTGATATAAGCCTATATAAGGGAATATAAAAATCATGATGGATAAATTTTTTTGTATATATTCACCAGTGATTTTTTGGTAATATATGTTTTTCTATGAAATCAATACAGTGTAACAATAGATAACAAAATTCCCCAACCATGGCTTTAAGAAATAAAGATAAGAACAGAAGAATAGTACAGAAATACCCCTCCGGAAATTGTTTTTCAAATAATATCTTACTATGTAAAGGACCGTCTATTTGGAACAAACTACCTCCAAAAATTAAGCAGTGTGCTACATTGAATAGCTTTAAGCACAGTTTAAAACAACCCTTAAAGGGGAAAATTTTAATTTAATTACATCTTAGTTTCGCCTTTTTAGTATTTGATGTGACTGTCAATGCATTATCCATTTGTCTTTATACAATAGTTTTGTATTATGGATAACCCATCTAAAAGTTTTTCATTACTTCTTAATGATCCAACTACTTTATAGTTTCCTATGGTGTGTTTTTAAATGTTATTGTCTTTACTTTTTCTACGAGATTTTTGTTGTATTCTTTAACTTTGCATGTTTTTTTTAATGAAAGTGGTGAATAAATTAAATTCCATTCAAATTCAGTTTAATTATTTGCAGAAGGACAGTTGTTCTAGAGCCGAATTGCCCAGGGACAGTTGTCAGGGGGTTATTGTGTTGCTTTCTTTGGGGGTACTTATCGAGGGGTAGTATTCGGGTAATTTTGCTTGGCGTATTTTGGAGAGGTAATTTGTTCGGAAGTGATTATCCATTGGTTTGGGGGAAGTTTTCCATGCATTTTATTTTGTATTGTATCGCATTTAATAATTAATCATGGTAAAAAAAAACTGCATTTTGCTAGAAGCTGCTTTTCAGTAAGGCCGTGAACAAAGGTTAACTCTCCTAGATCATAGAACAAAAACAGAATATGCCCAATTCAATGTACTGATTACGTTCCTAAACACCAAATAGTGATTAACTGGTTTATAATTATTAGTAAATGCATTTTCTTTACCCTTAACCTGTCATATCTACTAGCCTGTCAAGATGAAAGGCTTAGCTACTGTACCACATTAGCTAGTCAAGGTGCATGTATGTGTGAGGCATTTGGACCCAGCATTGCTCCTCTTTGTCAGCCGTTTCTCTCAAACTGCCCACGAACATGTAATCGATGTGAGCAACAATCTTCTGAGATAGGTAAGTTTTTAATTCACATTTATTATATATGGAGTCTTTCTGAAATTTACAGCATTTACCATTTGTATAATTTTAGTTTGTCACATTGTTTTATGCCTTTTTAATGTCTGTGGACGAACTCGAACCGCTTCATAGTCATGGCTTCTCTTTGAGCGGTGACAAAATCGGATGTTGCGATGAGGGTTTGCGTGAACTAACTCCTTGATAAAGAGTTCTTATTTTCTTTATATTCATGTTGTGAAGCTGATGCAGCCGACGTTAGAACCGGCGGACACTCTCCTACAACTACAACAGTATCATCAGTCGCCTCAAGTATGTGTAAAAGAACGTTATTATCATATGCACCTAAAATGATTTGCCACACGGTCGGCCCCTCTGTTTTTGCCAGCATGGGAAAAATAAAGTTCTGCCCCCCCCCCCCCCCCCCAGCTCTCTCGAAATTATGCATTGGCGATTAAGGCATTTAAGATGTAATGCATCATTTCTAGATTATCATATTATCATTTAGACGGGGATGGGGTGAGGGGATCAACACACTAATCACATAGTCACATACTCAGGAGCGGATTGGCCATGGGGAGTTTGTGGCCTTTTTTTCCCCCAAGGGCAGGTCCATGTTTTGGTTGAAAATGGCCGGTCATACAAAAAGGGTCGGTTGTTCCAAAATTCCAAACTTGGCTTTTAGTCCACACACAAACACACATATACATAGTTTGATGGCCCCTTGTGTCCCCGTCCCCCCTCCCGGTCTACTCCTATTTTTTTTTCCACAATCCATACAATTCCAGCAATTCTTATTTATTTATTGATTAAAATGGAAACATTGTTCCAGCGTGACCCCGTTAATAGTGGATACCTTTATGCTGATTCCATACAGATGTCAGACTAGTGAACGGACTATCTCCAAGCGAAGGTAATGTGGAGGTGTTCCGTTCAGGAATGTGGGGTCCAATCTGTGACAGTGGCTGGGATATTACTGATGGACATATCGCCTGTCAGAGCCTTGGTTTCCATTATGCTCTCGGGATAACGACACAGAATGAATTCTTCTCCACTAACTCACCAATGCAGCTTACCAATGTCCAGTGCACCGGGAATGAATCGAACATACTACAGTGTGCGAGCGACGACTTGAGAACAAACCCATGTAGAATGAGTAGATTGAGTAAAAATGCAGGAGTAAGATGCTCATGTGAGTTATATAGAAGATTAATGCCCCGTCTTCAAACAGTCAAGTACATTAAAACTTAATATTAATCGCAACTCCATTTTAAAGATATAGATGTTTGTAAGTTTCAATTGGAGATTCAGGATCAGTCGGGATAATCAAAATTTTAGTTTGGAATATATGTACAAATCTTCCACAGCCTTGTAAATTGTGGAAGTTTATTTTTTGTTACTTGACATGCTGAATGAGTTTATTTTATTTGCTTGTATATGTAACGTTTAATGAATAAAATTATAATTCCTTTATTTGTACAAGCACCTTACATTACTAATAACTCTATAAAGCATAATAATAATAATAATAATAATAATATGTCTTGTTTACCCAGGGTAGCCTCATCAGTATTATAGACTGTTCTCCCTGAGGGCCCTGCAATTTATCAATATACTTATTCAAGCCAGATATCAGATAAGGGGACTTATTTTATTTTCTTAGTCTACGAGAAGTGCCCGACCATGCCGACTGTACCAAATAAGTGGATTTTGACATGCTAGAGGTGGGGCCAAACGACCGTCCCAAACCCCTGAGGAAAAACAAAAGGCGGAAAAATGTTACCTTTTTGAGACACATGAGGGCCGTTGGAAATCCCGCCGGTAAACGATATCCTTGACGTTATTTGAAAGTATAATACAGAATCAGTTGCTGTTTATTATTTTAATTTACCTGCAGAAATATCTCTCTCTCTCTCTTACCTTTTAGATTGTGCAGATATACACGAGCAATGTGACTACTGGGCCCAAAATGGGGCTTGTGAGTCAGACCCGGTAGAAATTCTTTTTCTCTGCCCCAGGGCTTGTAACACGTGCTCTGAACGCAAACCATCCGGTGAGCAAAAAAAAAAATTGTTTAAAACAATTAAAATAATTTGTATACATAATGTTCACTGTAAAACAAATTTGCAACTTTTTCACGTTGAATTTTCTGGCAGTCAGGATGCCGGGAATGCCAGTTTTTTCCACAATACATGTAAAAAATAGCAGGTTCCCGTTTTAGGGTTGAACAGAAGAAACTTTAATTTCTAACAGGAAAATCTATGTAAATTAAAACGGAACCATGGAAAACGATTTGTAATTTGAGGGTAACTTGTTAAATATGAGAAAATGTTTTTTATGATTTGATTTGATTTTATTTTATTTTATTCGTCAGGTATACTGCAATACAAACATAACCAGGTACTATGACAGGATAGCCCATGAAAGCCGAAATGGCTTATTTCCAATGGGGTCCTTAACAGTTGTTTATGTCGAGCGATTGTAAATATATGCTGATTCTCGGTAAACCAACAAACTTGATGTTGTTTTACAGGAAAAGGACTGTAAACTTACAAAAACCTGTAATTTCAATGATTTTTTTACTGTGTAATTTCCTTGTTCGATTAATATTTTGTAAGTTTATTTCCCCTCCTATTACCCTCATTTACATACAAATTAATGTGTATAAATATTATTCGATTATTATTTATACGGCTATTTACTGTTTTATTTAAAAATTCTTAAAATACGTTTCGGAGGGTTTTCATTTTAACGCCCGAAAGATTTTTTATAAAGATTTTCACCCCTTTCCGTTAAACTTCTACAATTTCTTTTTAATGCGCAACCCTTTGCATAGACCTCAAATGTATGTTCGAAAGTAATAATGAACATGTCGTCGAGTGGTTTGATAACTTGATTGGAGATGCAAAGATCTTGGGTTGGAGCCCTGGCACGGCATCTAAGTCCTTTTTCCAAGATATTAATCAAAATTTGTCTTTTAATCCCCCTTGAGAATTTTAGTCTGGCAGGATGACGTAAGCCATTGTGATCGTAATAACGGTGGCTATGGATTCGGAATACTCCCTGTGGAGAGGGGAGCTGGTGCACACATAGTATGCGTGAAAGACTCCATTGACTGCAGAAGTAATAACGTCTATGAAGTGTTCGCGTGGATAATTCGTATCAATCTCTCTATCAATCCCGATCTTTTCTTTAACCCAGAATAATTATATTTTATCAATAAACGAACCTATGGTTATCTCTTTAGATATGAGTCCCTCACCACGAGATTCGTGCGTCATGGGACATTGCTACACGAACTCACTAAATGGTAAGATAGTCATTAAATTAAACATGAGTTTTGAGCTCCTTCTTTTCTCCTCATTAAGTGTGATTTCCAATGTTCTTCCTTCCAATGTTTTTAATCAGTAATAAATTAACAATGGAATTACTAAGATGAATATGTTATCATAATAGTTAGAAACAGCCTGACTGTAAGTAGCGAATAAATCTGTCTTTGATTTGTTTATAGAAAATATAATTAAGTAGTTTTTGTCTTATATCAGATAGAGACAAACTGAAAAGGGTTAAATAATATATAATGGTCATTTAATAGTTCCTTCATGTTCATGAATCCGTATAGAAATCAATTCTTTTAAATGCTTCCATATGAAATCATTTTGTATATAACAATAAGACCGTAGTGCTGTATGTTGGTTCAAGATGTCTTTTCTTTGCCCAGTCTGCATCTACAAGTAATCAGGTTTTGTCTTGGTCTATTATTTATGCTATATAGTGTGCAAGTATAATAATAATATAATTATAGGTAGTTTTTTATATAGCGCATTTCATAACCGAAGGTTATATCAATGCGCTTTACAAAGGAGATAATAAATAGAGTGATGTTTTAACGCACTTACGCAATTAGCTCTCATATGACATTTCAAACTCGTAAGATCTTAATTCCCTTTGATCCATGAGACATTGCATTATTAGATTCAAAACTATTAGTATATCCAGGATTGTATGTTATAGAAGCATGTGATAGTTGCATGGATTATAATTCATAGGGAAAATATTTTCCAAGAGGAGATATAATGATGTCCTTTTAACATCCAAGACTCGTATTAATAAATTTATCTTCCAGAAACAAGATGTATTCCAGCGGTTGAGCTGTGCATTTCGTTGGATTGGTTTGGAGGTAAGGCTTTTCAAACATTGGACGATCTGGGGCCAGTTGCACAAAGAGTTGCGTTTAAACGCAACTCTTAAAACCGAACGCAAGTCTTTAATGCGCTCTTCTGATTGAGAGAAAAATAAAGTTGCGTTTGATTTTCCTGAGTTGCGTTCAAACGCAAGTTTTATGCAACCGGCCCCTGGACTTTATTATAATAATGTACATATACATGTATAATGAACCGACGGATGGTAAACCACTTCCTAATTAATACATGATACAAATGACCCTGAAATGACCCCCCCCCCCCCCCCCCACGCCCATCTGTCCGCGCATGCGCATCTGTGTCAGTTCATAATTCCCAACATTCGTTGCATTACTACGAATGTACGTTATTCCGGGTTGGTTTATCCGAATAACTTATATACATTTCCTACAAGAATACTAGATTTAGTACCAACGAGTGTTCATTGTTTTTAATTTTTTTTTTCAGATCTCCGAAGGTTTTTAAAATCGGATTCATTATTTCGAGTGCTCGTAATTCAGAAAGAAATGAGGTAGGTTTTGTCAAATATTTGGAATTACGAAGCTTCGGAATTATGAGTCGTCCTTCTTTTTCGGAATTACGGACCCGATTTCATTTTCGGAACTACGAACCCTTATTCATTTTCGCAACTATGAACCTTCGAAAAAAAACCCGGCATGTAACCGCTGTGACTTACCCGGATATCAATAAACAGGAGGAGGTTGGGACTCTTTATACCATTATATATATATATATACACCACTAACTGGATTGCATTTTGTGTCTCATTTCATTTTTCTTCACAGAAATTCTCTGTATCCCAACACCCAACCTCCCAAGGGAATCATTTTTGAAATGCATGTAAGTCCAATAGTCCATCACACTTAAATTATATATATATATATATATATACTCAAATTAGCTTTAGTCCATAGGTTACGTGTTGAGATGAAAATCATCCGAATATGAGCGTAAAACATCCCCTTCTTTGTACATGCCATCATCATTGTAAGGTATCATCCTTTACTAAGTTGATCACCCAGATAATGAATGGCTTATAAATTTGCCATTTATCGAAATGAACTTCATTGGTAATGTATGCCATCACATAGTCAGTTTTTTTTTTATTTTCTCAGGGGCGGACAGGTAACGAAATCCAGTTTCCGGTTGGGGACTTTGGGGACCCTCTAATGAAACACGCCCTCAAACCACAAATCGACCAGCCCTAAACCGAGAATATCGAGCTGCCCGTTAGAAACAACAAACTCTCCAGACTCCCCATGGCCACTCTGCCGCTGGGTTTTCTATTTTATTTTTTTTCATTTTTTATTCAAGGAGTTTCGCTGAGCGAAGATCAACTGACATGAGAGGGTTTGCTATTGTAGACGAGATAGCCCGTAAAGCGAGGATTCTGAAACATAGAAGATATGTCACAGTGGACCAGAACATCGAAGGGATTCTGGAAAAATTTCGAATGATAACACCTCTCTTTGACCGTAGGATGACGCTGTTTAACGACGACCAAATACATGGAAGGCAGAGATCAGTCACATTCATGTATGAACTCTATTTGATTTTCTATTGGTTTAAAGAATGCGTCGTGGTAGCACGCTTTGCGCTATTCTATGGTAGGATTCCAAAATGCGTACGCCGCGCACTCCGTCCAAAATACGCGATTGTTCCAACGTTATTTGAGGATTGCGCGCGAACCAGGCTGGTATAACGAATACACGACCAGTGAGAGAAAGCTGTGAGCTTCAAACGAACGTATCAAAATGCCATCATTTTCAAGTATTGGACAACATTGCAGGTGTAGACGTTAAAAAACAGTAAAGCGCAGCGGCCGCTCGTGCCATACTCGATGTTGCTGTATAAAATGCACACATTTCAGAAGTATTGAATTGTGTTATGTGGACGTGTAGTACTGATTCCGGTTTGCCCGATAATTTTCACCGAGGCCGGTGTAGCGGCAGATACGGGGATCGGCAGATACCGTTCTAAAAACGGCCAAGAACACTATCTGCCGGCGGATCATGTTCCAACCCCGGCAGATACCGTACCTAGACATAACAAATAATGTATGCAAACTGGATTCCAAGTATTGTAGTTCATTCATTAATAACAGGTTAATGGAATACCTCGTTACTAGCAGGGGCGTATCCAGGATTTCCCAATAGGGGGGGGGGGGGGGGCGCCAGGCATTATTGATTGCCGTCCTGGGGGAGGGGTCTAAGAGGAAAAATTCTGGAAAAATATTGCTTCTGAAGAAGGGCTGAGATGCAAAATAATCCTATATGTGTCCAATTTTGAAGCCTAATTAATGAACAACTTTTTTTTTTTTGGCTAGTTTTTTGCTCCCGGCCCCTGGATACGCCACGACTAGGTCCCCAGGAAAGAAACATCCATAAAATTGAATCACTTAGTAAACAGGTCGATTAGGCACGAGAGTGTCTCGTACAAATCTGCCAATATACAATAACACCTTATCTGCAGCGCCGTGGAACCAAATCTACAAACGTCAAACCCGGCAGATATGGTTCCGAGGTAGAACGATATCTGCCGGCGGATACGGTATCTGCCGGAGAACCGTATGTGCCGCTACACCGGCCTCGTAACTGACTGTCGTGGTACTGGCCTGACAGAGTCATTGAACGTTGCGTGAAGTTCCTTCTGAACGTTAAAAGAGGGGATAAATTACATTACTACGTCGTAAATATCATAAAAGACAAGTATTCATACTGAAAGTATATCTATATGACTTAAAAATGCTCAATATACCTGTTTACTATTACATGCTTACAGGATGCGAAACCCCTGCATGGTAGTGGATGCCCGAATATCATCAATTTAATATTATGGCGAGGGGGGGGGGGGTGACGCCTTTTGCCAGAATATCCTTTTTTCTAACTTCTTGCGAGCGAAGAGCGCAGCGAGTAAGCAAAAAGTTTGACATTTTATAGTGAAAATGACAAAAAATAACATTCTGGCACGTCACTACCACGCTGCCCGTGCATGAGGTAATGGTTGCCCGAATATCTGTAATTTAAAAAAACCGATAGGGGGATGCAGCGTTAAGAAACAGGCATTTCCTGTTAATGAAACGTTAAATAAAAGCAAAAACTTTAATCACTTTTGAAATTTAGTGGAATTTTATCGACTATGCTCTTCACCCTTTTACTCATAGTTATCCATGTAGTTCCCATTTAAATGTACATGTATCTACTTTATTCCTACGTTATCTTTTTTTCTCGTACAGAATCTCTCCTGTAATTTTTAGAAAGTTAACCCTACTCTCATCTTTATCATTCGCTTTATAGTTACTTCTTTCTTCTCTGATCCCCAACCGATCCTCCCATACAGCCCCTGACGGATCAGAACACGTAATTCCCGTTCTAAAATTTGACAATTTTACAAATATTTCGACTATTGTTCATGTCACTTAGGAAATATCCTGTAAACTTCGCGAGTTATTTCAGTTTCATTGTTGTCCCCTTTTTCTGAGGAGAGTTTCAAGTATCATTCAAATGATGTTGAAGAAATTATTGACTGCTTAGTTGGTCCATTGAGTTTATCACGAGTAGGTAAAGACGAAAAAAGAATCAACTAAATCAACTTGAATTGCTTGTAATCCATTTGTTTTTCTCTCTATGTGAAGGATTCTTTGGAGATATTGGATATTTCATATTGCTGATGGTGCCTTCGCGGGATTGAGGAATCTACGTTTACTGTAAGAATTATTTTACAGATTCTTTATCGGACAGATTATAAACATTTAATTCTATACAATATTGAGATTACATGTAAATCGTATCGTTATCTTTCTTTTCGTCGTGAGACGAACTTCGAAGGAAGTAATGTCATTTCCCATAATAGTAGTGTTTATAATAGTAGCATTACATGTATTAGTTGTTCTAGAAGAAGGGATGGTGGCAGTAGTAGTAGTAGTAGCAGTAGCAGTAGGAGGAGGAGGAGTAGTAGTAGCAGTGGTAGTAGTAGTAGCAGTGGTAGTAGTAGTAGCAGTGGTAGTAGTAGCAGCAGTGGTAGTAGTAGCAGTGGTAGTAGTAGCAGTGGTGGTAGTAGTAGTAGTAGACTACTAGTAGAGTAGTAGTAGAGAATCTCTTTGCACTAGGTCTACATGTATCAATAACTATATCAAATTTAATGGAATCGGAACTGACATATTGGGCCATATGAGTACGGTGAAGGACGCAGCTAGCTCCAAAAAAAAACGGCAAAAGGGGGAAGCGAGCAAACAAAATTGTAACACTTTATTATATTGACAATGTAATTTTGTTATCAAAATTTGTTAGATAAGAAATAAAAGTAGCGAATGGACCACCATGTTGCCCCAATATGTTTCTGGTGTTGCCCAAATATGGGTAACTTTAAAATTCTCTGCGGATTGTAGCCTATCCCCCCAAATCCCAAGCTTTGTACGCCTTTGCATCAGTGTAATTAGAATATTTTCTCACAACTATCGGTTACTTTTCTAATTTTTGATGATGCTGATGAAATGAAACGCTTTCTATTATTTTATATAGAATACTTGGTATAAATCCGCTGGAGAAAATCACTAGAAGAGCCTTTGAAGGACTGAGTAGTTTAATATACTTGTAAGTATTCAGCTTTTGTAATCAACGTGGAAACGAAACACTATCTCTCAGTGGAAGGAAATTTTAAAAAGTTGAATCACTGAGTCACTTTTGCTTTTCACAACTCATATTTTAAGATTACGGTTGGTCTTATTTGCGTATGGGTGTGTGTAGGTGTACATGTACACGCATTCAAACCGATGACATCGAACAAAGAGAACAATGGGTGATCGGTAGTAATTCAATAGGTCATCGGTTGTCAACAATTATTGGTGAGGTTTATTCCGTCAATGAATTTTGTGACGCAATTCAATAGTGGAGTCATCGGTTGAAATTCGAACAATAGAAAACATAGATGGGTGCGTGTGTGTTTGTGAATCAGTGGTAGTTTTAATTACAGGTAATATAATTTATTAATAGAAATGGATAAGGGAATGACCTACGATGACAATATTTTATTTTTGTTTGTTTGCAGATAAAGAGAATAAAGGATTTTACGTAGGATACGAGCACATGTTACTGAAATAAGCTAACGTTCATCGTCAGAGCGCTCAGATTTCTTTGTGCATATGTCATTATGTTTGTTGGTTTTTTTTCCATTTGCAGACACCTTGGGCACAACAGACTATCCACTCTGGAACTGGGTAGTTTCTCGGATTTAAGTAACTTACTCTTTCTGTAAGTAAAAATACCAAGCAGTCTCGAAATCTTTAATTTGTTTCACTCTAAACCTTTCATGATAGCATCCTTCAGTGCACAGTGGGCCAGAATGAACTCAAGTGCGCCAAAATTTGTGTCTGATATATATCAGACATCGCTTGTATTTTGGTTGCAGAAGGCGCTTTTTCAATAGGAGGTGACATGATGTACAAGCAACGCATGGCTCAAATTTCTGCATAAAAACTGTGAACACAGGGTATGAAATTAGATTTGACTTGAAGATTAGCAAAAAGGATAATACAAATTGGGTATCAATGTAAAGCTTACATCTTGGAACTTTTGTTTCTATAATCTTTTAAGCGGAAATCGGCAGCAATGTTAATATTTTTCGTGTATTAAAAAAATCTTATTCTTCGGACGGTTTAGCAAGTTTATCACAAAATAACTTATTAATATTAATAAGCTTTCGAAATAGAACTCATTGATAGTTTTAATTGACTTATTAGATTTCAGATTTAGACTTTATTTAATTTCATTTGTCAAAGCACAAAAGAATAACTATTGTGCAATTAATATAGTATAAAAATAATTGAAAACGAAACTAAGTGCAGAAACATTTTCCATTATTACAAGGAACAAAATAGGAGCATTAACGTTTGAGTTATAAGGAAGAATTAACAGTAAAGACTACATTACGAAATTGTTATAAATTGAGAATGAAAACAGAGACCAGCAATTAGAAATAACCATGAGCAACAACAGACGGATACCTTAAGTTTTTCCAAAATGTGAAAATCATGCATTTTTATGCATATATGCCGTGAAAAGGAATGATTTTTCAGGTTTTAAGAGAAAAATTAAGACCCGTAAAATATACTCCAAAGAGAAATACTGCTGAGAAATATTTTCTTCCATTAGGACATGGAAAAAAATCACAATCACAATCACCATATTCCTACTTTGGCGCACTACTGAGTCAATTTCTCATATTTTCGATGATCATAGAACATCACAGTACACAATATTCTAATGTATTACATAATCAAACTTTCTTAATTGCATCTATGGTTTTGTAGCACTATCTGTAGGCCACCTTCACGGCTTGACTTGTAATAAGTACGTGTATAACTTCTATATAACGTTTTTAATTGTTATTATATGTTTAATAGATTGGAAGAGGTTCATCGTGGTGAAGAATAATTGAAGAGAGTTAATCAGTTGTCTCACGATGTGCAAACGTAAACGTAGGAAGTCTGACGTTTCGGCTGCTATATACTGCTAGCCTTAGTCATAGACAATGAGCCGAGATCACGCTGAGCGGGTCTTAAATAGCGGCCGGATGTACGCTCGGACCACTCGCGCTGTGATTGGTCGCTGCCGTTGACCAATCACCGGGCGCGGCATTGTTCCCTGCCGTGTCGGCGCTGTGATTGGTCGCTGCCGTTGACCAATCACCGGGCGCGGTGTTGTTCCCTGCCGTGTCGGCGGGGGGCGCGCTATCCTTGGCCGGTTCTAACCGGTTAGCTGCGTGGCGCTGAATAGCAGATAACCATTCGTTAGGGATGTCAATGCCGTTATCCCTGTTAATGTTATTCGAGTGCAATCGGATCTGAATAGCTTCTTTCACCCGGCGCGTGTACCAGTGCTTGTCCTGCGCAACGCAACTGATATTATCCCAGCCGGGATAGTGCTCGGCAGTCCAAGCATGCTCAGCAACAGCCGAGCTATCAGTGCGTCCGAGGCGAACATCCCGGCGATGTTCATACTTCGAGCTAATAGATTGGAAGAGGTTCATCGTAGTGAAGAATAATTGAAGAGAGTTAATCAGTTGTCTCACGATGTGCAAACGTAAACGTAGGTAGTCTGACGTTTCGGCTGCTATATACTGCTAGCCTTAGTCATAGACAATGAGCCGAGATCACGCTGCAATCGGATCTGAATAGCTTCTTTCACCCGGCGCGTGTACCAGTGCTTGTGCTGCGCAACGCACAGCGCACAACGCACAGCGCAATGGACAGCGATGGAGAAGCAACACGTCTCCTCAGCGCTCATTGCCAATGGCTATCCCGAGTCATTTGTGAATCGCGCCTCCCGGAAGAAGCACACAACTCCCGAGGAACCTAGCCGTTTCAAGTCCACCATTGTTCTCCCGTATGTTGATAACATTGCGCACCTACTCCGCCGGCGCTTGGAAACGCATGATATTCGCGTTGTGTTTAAGTCCGACACAACTATTCGCAGCCAGCTGGTCCACCCTAAGGACCCTGTCCTCCCTGATAGGCGCGAAGGGGTTGTCTACAAGATCCCATGTTCGACCTGTGACAAGGTTTATATTGGCGAGACTGGTAGACCCGTCGGGGAGCGCATGCATGAACATCGCCGGGATGTTCGCCTCGGACGCACTGATAGCTCGGCTGTTGCTGAGCATGCTTGGACTGCCGAGCACTATCCCGGCTGGGATAATATCAGTTGCGTTGCGCAGGACAAGCACTGGTACACGCACCAGGTGAAAGAAGCTATTCAGATCCGATTGCACTCGAATAACATTAACAGGGATAACGGCATTGACATCCCTAACGAATGGTTATCTGCTATTCAGCGCCACGCAGCTAACCGGTTAGAACCGGCCAAGGATAGCGCGCCCCCCGCCGACACGGCAGGGAACAACACCGCGCCCGGTGATTGGTCAACGGCAGCGACCAATCACAGCGCCGACACGGCAGGGAACAATGCCGCGCCCGGTGATTGGTCAACGGCAGCGACCAATCACAGCGCGAGTGGTCCGAGCGTACATCCGGCCGCTCCGGGCGGCTCCCGCCGCTATTTAAGACCCGCTCAGCGTGATCTCGGCTCATTGTCTATGACTAAGGCTAGCAGTATATAGCAGCCGAAACGTCAGACTTCCTACGTTTACGTTTGCACATCGTGAGACAACTGATTAACTCTCTTCAATTATTATATGTTTGTTAGCACTGTTCATTGTGTATACATGTAGTTTATCTCATTTTATATTAATGTACAGGAGGTTGGAAGAGTCAATAAATCAACTCAATTAAACACTTCCATGCAGTTTGTATCTCAGTGAAATCGCTTCACCAGAACTCAACTTTACATTTAAGCTGAGCTTTGTAAACTAGAATATAAAGAGAAATATACTCAGATACATTAGCGTAGCCGGGGGGGGGGGGGGGGGGGACAGACTGCCATCCTGACAACTTTTGACCAAAAATATTATGCTCTCCCCCCCCCCCCCCCCTGATAACTTTTTTTTTGTTTTATTTATTTTTTTGCTGGCGAGAAGGAAAAAATACGAATTTCCCTCCTAACAGTTCCCCAAAGTTGACAACCCTGCATTTGTACCCCCCCCCCCCTTGGCTGGCTACGCCACTGCTCAGATAAAAGGACGATAGTGAATATTATTTGCTGTTTTCATTTTAATATAAATTCATGACCTACGGCCTTGTAAAACCGTTTTCGTAACTCTACAATCGTTAAAAAAAATAGCCATTGCTTCCTTTTTCAGGGATTTTAAAGACAACCACCTGGCGGAACTTGAACCTGGGGTATTTTCTGGTTTGAGGAACTTGGTACAACTGTAAGTGGATTGCTTTAGTCGTTATACTCAAGAAATGGTTAAGAAAAATACACTCTAAAAAACCACGTGGGAAAAATTTTAGTCAATACGGGGCTAAAAAGGAAAATGCATGTTTTCTTGGGTAAAATGTGACCCAATCTTGGGTGAGATCTACACTGTTAAAAAAATGCCGTTTTTTCACGGGAAATTCCTGGCAGTCAGGATGCCGGGAATGCCCGTTTTTCCACAGTACATAGACCGCGGTTTAAATATGAGAAAATGGTTTTTAACAGTGTTTTATGTCGGGCAATTATATGCAGATTTACGGTAAACCAACAAACTTGCTGTTGTTTTACAGGAAAAACTGTAAATTTGAAATAAAGGCAATAACTTGCAATTTCAAGGGCAAAACAACCGGTAGTTTTACAGTTATTTTTTACAGTGTACCCAATCTTTGAAGCCAAAGGAGGCGTGTTTTATCTGATGAAGGTACATTTCGGTTTGATTTTGTTTTTCCGATGGTTCATAATTCCGACGTTTTGCTTTTCAGAAGGTTCGTTACTCCGACGGTTCGTAAATACCGAGAATAAAATAGGGTTCATATTTCGGAATTATGAACCTGCAGAATAACCTTCTGAGTAATGCACCAAATGTTCGGAAATATGGGAAATTCGTGTTTCGGAATTACTAACCCTCGGAATTATGAACCTTCGGAAAAACGAGTAGCCCCCCCCCCCCCCACACACACACACACACACACGTATTTCATTTACTTAATGGTTGTGATACAAATTTCTACTGATTTTTTTAATTTTTCAGAGAGCAAATTAAGGTCTGAGGCTCGTTATGAAATTACTAATTAGGTATTCGTAATTCTAAATGGTACACTGACCCGTAAAATGAGTGAAAAAAGGTTTTAAAACATTTCCCCTGAATGTGTCTCCCTTTCACTTTTTATATCCCGATTTATTAAAAAAAAAAATGGTTCTTTATTCGCTTTCCTTTAAATGTTCTGCTCTGTAAAATAATTCTGATCTGTCTCTTACAGAACTATCTATCACAATGAGCTTCGAAGGATAAAAAATGGGACTTTCAACGAACTGGAGAAATTGCAGTTTCTGTAAGTCTATAAGTTTTTAACACAAATACAGGTTAAAGTTATGCACCCATAATGGTATTATGGAAGCTCCTTTGAATTCAATTTTAATTGTAAATGCTGAAAGTTTAACGAGACTTTGCGCATAAACCACTATAGCCTAACAACCAAGAAACTTTAAGATAAAGTTGAGTTCTGGTCATGCGATTACATTTTGAAAGAAACAGTCTCAAAGCAATTACGAAAGGTTGTTTATGTCTACATAAGAATTTGTGTTTACTGTGAGGTTCTGGAATCATCAAAACGATAAGAAATTGAGCCATTCTTGCTGAAAAGCACATGCACTGCACACGTAAATGGGTATATGGGACAGCACACACAATGTGAATGAATGTTCTGCACGAACATTTCAGCTATTTCTAGTCACATTTCGAATAAGAGGGCATTTGAGGAAAAATCCTTTTCAGGGGACTTTTCTATTGGCAGAAAAGGAATGAGAAAGCTCATGCATTATTTTTTTTCACCTTTCCCAGAACTCAAGCTTCCCTTTAAATCTAAACTTTGTAAACCATACGTCCAATCTTCGTCTGTAGATTTTTTTTTTTTTGGCAATATCTTCATTCATAAACTGCTGAACTCGCCCATTCCCATTGGCTACCCGACTTTGACAATGTTCTAAAGCCACATAGTAGTGGGTTCTCATGGGGAATTTGACACCATTCGCGTGTTTACATTATAACAGGTATTGTCAGTCACCGAGAGTGGACTTCACTCACTCAAAGACAGGCATTTCTTATTTAATACATTGTGCCCTCCTCATATTACAGTGTTAGGAAATGTCATCATAAATATTCCCAGCTGGAGTAATTTTATGGTGGGACGGACCCACGGTCAGACCCATCTCCCTGGTTTCACTGCCTGCCTGGTAGACATCACACACATTAGTTAGTGATTCAACCAAAATCTGGTATCAGCGAATTATGATGCAATGGGCATGGAAACTGACGACTAAGTGAATTTAAGAAGGTAAAAAAAAAATAGTGTGTGACATTATTAGTTCGATTATATCCGATTACCATTTAATAGAAATAAACTTTCATACCTTCCAATAGGGATTATGATAATCATTTATCCCTGTCACTAATCTTTCCAGGTTTCTTCAAAACAACAATATTAGCGAGATCCAAGAGGGTGCATTCTCTAATCTAACATCCCTCCTAACCCTGTAAGTTCATATTTTTAATCCAAGAAGTTTTTGCTCCTTTATGGGGAAATTATTTTCTCTGGGTACTTATGTTACCATTTATTTCATAATTGTTTTCTTTGAATGCTTGAGCTCTGAAGCGTTTGTCCATACTCTTAGTTTCGAGTAAAAAAAAAAGGAAGAGCTGCATGGGTATAATGTTTAAAGACCCCTTTTGAGTCTACTTTAATTGTTTCTCCACCTGGGGAACTGTTTCAGCCTAATACCCTCATAAAGGCTAGCTTTAGCGTGATTTATGAAACGGAACTACAGCTTTATACAGTATAGATATCTAAGATACAGTTGGCATTATCACTTTTCAAAAATTATTATCTTATTATTATCTTCTTATTATCATTCTTGTTTCGTATTTTTTGTTTGATTCTTACTTTGTGATAAACCTAAATACGATACACCTTTGTCGAGTAAACATTTTTAGGTCCCTTAATTATTACACGTGGAGTTCTAGCTAAAAAGGACAATTATATACTCTTTGCTTTTTTTTTTTCATTTAAAGGAATTTGTCACAGAACTCCATCCAATATCTGCCGCATAAAGTGTTTTCTGGAATGCGATCGCTTCAGTATCTGTGAGTGTGTTTTTTTTTTTTATTTTAGTTAATAATGCAGTTGCGACTTTGTATGAAATAATTATTCAAGGCCCATTAATCGTAACAACATTTTTTATTTTATGAATCGCTTAGTATACATATCGCTTCTCAGTTCTGTAGGTAACATGAAATAAATAACAGTATGCTTAACACTAACAAGTAAACAATAACATGATAATGAAAAAATACCATGTGTAACATAAATATACCAGAAATAAATATGGTTTATGAATTTCAAGCTGATAGGATACATGGTACATGTGCTACGAATTTGCTAAAAGTATGGGGTATTACTTTGTTTTAGATAAGACTTTAGTCTGTGTTTAAATTGTTAAAGTTTAAAATGTTTTAAGAGTTGGGAATTCACGGACAGTGATGGTAAGATTGTTCAAGCGTTTGAGGGCACATACAGAAAAGGCACGATCGCCTTAGCTTCTAGTGTAAAATCATTTTCTTGTACTTTTACATCTATCACATGCACTGGCTATTTGTTTTTTTAATCCATTAATTTTGACAAAAGATAAGAAAGAACTCTCTTGCTAAATATATTCATTATAATGTTATCAATGATTAAGAAACTATTTGGCCCAAATTCACAAAGGAGGTTTGGTTTAAACCATGGTTTAAACCCCCTCCTGGGGTTTTTAAGCGTACGTGCGCACGGAATCCCATCCAATCATACATTTTCTTTTAGCGCGCGCATGGGCAATGTGAGCTTATTTACGCTTATTTCAGTACGCTTACAAAGGTTTAAACCATGGTTTAGGTTTAAACCTCCTTTGTGAATTCGGGCCTTTTACTTTTAAATCGAATCTTTTATAAAAGGATACTAAAACCTTTCAAAACAAATGTTTCAGATGCTTTTGAAGAATGACATTTCCCCATCTTGTTTCAAACAGAGATCTGAATCACAACCAGATTGCCAAAATTGACCCAATTTATTCCTTGAAGTCTCTTCGCTTTCTGTAAGTATCTACCTTTAAAGCATGACATGCATTCAGAGCGATGCTTATTTTTATCTCTTAAGAAAGATTAAACGAGCATAATTTATACATATTTGAAGTACAGAAAACATGGGTGACAATCTCCCCCGAGGAAGGGGTGGACAACAAAATGTCAGAAAACCAGCATTTCCTTATGTTTTTTATCAGCTGGCTATACGGTATATAGGTAATTAGGCTAACTTGTGTAACTCTTCTTTCTATCTTCCTATAAGATGAAGCTACTTTTCTTAATCCTCTACTGCATGAAATAGCGATGAAAGAGCTTTCTTTTGTCTTCTTGTCTTCTAAAATGTCTTCTTAAATGTTAGTGTATCCTCCCTTACAAAGAAATTATACATCAGTTCTTTCTCGCGACCTACAGTTGTTTCATGTCTATAATGTAGGCGACAAAAGTGAATAGAACTTTATTAGATCATTAACACCTTATTTGTTTAATATAAACGCGCCATAACCAAAATGATTGAAATGCGGCAGCGAATTTGAATGCGTCTGAGATGAATTTGAATGCACAGATAATGAATTTGAACTGCCGAAGAGCACGGCCTGGCGAAAATCGTTTAAATTGAATGCTTGTAAAATGAATTAGACTGACAAAGTTGCGAAATTGACAGGGAAAACCTATAATATGTGAACATCATTTATATTAAACAAATAATGTGTTATTAAAACATTTACCATGTAGAAAATGTAAGATCAAAAGTCACCAGCTAAAACAAAGCATCCAATACACCATTTTTACGCCATGTACACTACGAAAAAAAAATAATTTTGTTTGCTGTTATTACCATGCCTTATTATAAATAGGTTCGCTGTGACATTATCTATCTTTTGTTGTTTGTTACCTTAATGACTAGAATAAATGTGATCCCTGACCCTAATTTTTTTTTTTAACATCGTTTAAAAAAAACGTTTTACGCCAAATTTCCCCAATAGCTTTCTCCTTGAAACTGAGCTCGATAACATACAGACCGATACACTTACTAGCCTGACATCCGTTGAGAAATTGTAAGTATAGAATGTTGTAATTGTTTAATGTGCGCAGATGCACGCACTTGTATTTTTATGTTAACATTGTCATTATTCATTTAATATTCCACAAACCGCCCTTTTAAAAGTATGGTTCGCCAAAGTAAAAACCGTAGTGTGCATCATTTGTAAGCATTACTGTCATTTGATCATTGCTCTCATTTCATATTCCATTGAACATCTGTAAATATGAGTTTCCATTGAATTATTTTTTCCTCTTCTAAGAAACATATGCCATTTGAAGGATCTTCGTGCAAGGTTCTCTTGAATACTATGGATGAGCACTGCAGTAGCCACCAGACCGGGTGAACGTGGAGGGCGCGGGGGGGGGGGGGATGACAAACAAAATCACAGTGTCACATAGTTACACACATCCATAAACAGGGGCAGGCGTAGAGTTGAGGTCTCAACCCCTAAGGCCTATGTTACCAGGATGGAAAGCTTGTAATCAACCGACACGTGATTATACTTACAGTTAAACCATATTCTATTCTCATATCTCCAGGGCTACATCAGACAACAGACTGTGCTGCCAGTTGGATGATAATCCCAACTTTCAATGCGCCAAAACTTCACAGACCAAGCCACTGGAAACGTGCGGCAGGCTATTTCCAAATCGGGCTTTGAGGATTGCAGGCTGGGTGATGGGACTCTCCGCCCTCGTAGGCAATGGAATTGTTCTGTTCGTACGGCTGCAAGAGAATAGCCTTCGAACATCAAAAGTTCAGAACATCATGATTGGGAGCTTGGCAATGGCCGATGTTCTGATGGGGGTGTATATGATCATCATTACTACTGCTGACATCTACTATGGTGATGGGTACTACCTCACCGCTCCTCAATGGCGTGATTCCTATATTTGTCGTTTTGCTGGTTTCCTTGGGTTTCTCTCGAGCGAGGCATCGGTCTTTACACTGACCCTAATCACTGTGGATAGGTTCATTTGTATCATGTTTCCATTTAGCAAGTTTAGAATCCGAGAGGTCGCTTCAAAGGTTCTTGTTAGTTTGCTCTGGATCTTTACCATGATGCTTAGTGTAGGTCTTTTGGTAATTACATCCTTCAGACCGGATGTTTATGGATTGTCCGATGTGTGTCTTGGTCTTCCTCTTCATGTCGAGACGGAGAGCACAGGACGGCTGGACATCAGTGGAGCATTCTTCTTTGAGTATCAGGTTAACTACGTGATTACTGGCAGCAGCTCTAGACCTCCATGGCTGTTTTCCATCATTGTCTTCATTGGTGTCAATTTGGCGTCCTTCCTTTTCATTTTGGTTTGCTACGTCATGATCTTTATCAAGACAAGTCGGTCATCGGCCAGAGTCAGAAACAGCAAGTCCAATAAGCAAGAGACCAAATTAGCAGTTCGTATGGCAATGATAATTTCTACCGACCTCGCCTGTTGGATGCCTGTGATCATCATGGGTATCCTTTCTCAAACCGGTATGGTCACCCTTCCCCCTTCCCTCTATGCATGGACAGTAATTTTGATCGTCCCTATCAACTCATCACTTAACCCTTTCCTCTACACATTCATCAGCTACCTTGATGCCAAGAAGAGCAACAAGAATAAGAACAACAAGAAAAAGGCCAAGCCAAAAATAAAAGAACCTCAGGGGAAGTCCCGAGGAAAGTCCTCTAACGAGATTGATATGGTCAGCATGAACACAAACCCATCTAAATATTAACATCAGTATTTAAAGTCTAACATTTTTAAGTTTATTCGTTTCCAACTAAACAGAACCGTTCAATCGAACGTTTAATGAGGACAGATACCAATATTTCATCTAAAAATAATAATTTATTATTATACATCTATAATGTCAGGGGCTTTAAAACCAGTGGAAGTAAACTTTCCTTCGGTTGTAAACAAAGGTTTTAAAGTGTTTTATTCTCATCTTTGGAAAGAATGTGCAAGCATAATGCTTAGAAGGAATAATGTATTGTCAGATTGTCGAGGTCAAGGTACTGTAGAGAGTAAATTTTATTATTATACAAATGATGCACAGGTCTGAGTGTGTCGGTAGGAATTGTGTGCATAAGGTAACTATGGAATGTTTAACCCACGAGGCGCAGCCAAGTGGGTTTAGACCAGTTTCCATAGTTACCGCATGCACACTATTCCTACCGACACACGAAAAAACATGTGCATCATCTGTTTTATAGAATGGTAGACAAATTTTTGCCAAAAATTCATTTTTTTTCAATCATTACCAGTGCATGACAAATTTACCGGATGCATGAAAAATTTACCGGACGCATGAAAAATTTACCGGACGCATGAAAAATTTACCGGATGCATGATAAAGAAAAAACCCTTATACAAGGCCATGCTACAGGCTTGAACTGGTAAATCACTTTTATGCATCATAAATAGATTTTATGAATTTAATAAGTTCCATAGAGAACTGAAAATCTGGCTATTTTAGGTTAAATTTCAGAATTTCATTTTTCTACAAGTGTTAGAGTCTTGACTAAGGCTAAGCTAACTAGTATCCACCACTACAGTCAACAACTAGCCTAAGACTAAGTTAGATCTAAAGGTAATCCCTATTTTACATGAAATGAATTAACTTTATCAATCAATTTGAAGAATTCTTACAAAGATTCTGAGAACTTCAAAAATCAAGTGAAAGTCTTGCCGTCAATTTCACTTTTCAGTCAGGCCAGTCAGTGTCGCTGCACAGTGAATGTAACCGATGCGAATGTATGCAGCGTACAGCCTGTGACTGTAACGCAGCAGTGGCACTGCACTGCACTACACTACACTGTGTGATGTGAGCGAGATGTGTTAATTTAACGTTGAAGATTTTCATTCTATCGCTGTATCTGGGTTTTTTTTGTTTTAATCAGGTATAAATTTAATCGGATCATATTGGGCTTACCATCAAAATCCTAAGTCAACAAACATTAACATCTAATCTTAGCTCTCTCGCACTCGCATTTCAGAAGGATATCGTTTTGATCTCGATATCGATAGTGCATATCGCGGCTTAATTCATGCATCCAGTAAAAATTGATCAATGCCTCTCAACCAATCAGATTGCAGGGATTTCTCAACCCATTCTATAAAGTCTTTTAACAAATGATACACTACATAATTATGACCATAGATTCGTACATTGTATGTTTGCATATAAAAAGGAAACCCAGATTTAACCCTTAATGTCGTTGCAATCAGTATTTATATATTAAATTAAGGATACTTCACATTGTAGCCAAATATGTTTGCTTTACTTTGGCACTCTCATCAATGAAATCCGACTGTGGACAGCTGGGGGTGTTTCACAAAGAGTTAAGTTTGACCTAAAGTTATGCGTAAGTGCCAATGTGCATACTGTATTAAACGCGTAATCTCATTGGTAAACTAGAAAGGCCGTCAAAGGCGGCAGACCCACGCCTTAACCCAATAGGTTTTGTTTTGTTGCGATTATTTTTGTAAGCAGTAGCCATTCAAAGGGGATAACAAGAGGCACATCTCCCCCCCCCCCCAATAAATTTTGCCATATCCAGGTCATAGCTTTGTGTGTCCCCACCCTTGAAAAAATTCTTCTGAAAAAGATATTTTATTATTGAAACATCCCTCCCCTAAAAGTAATTGATTAGACATGTCAGAGAGCGTGGCGTGGTGAGAAAAAAAATGTTAGCAATTTGTATTCAGTGTTCAGTCCAAGGCCGTACGCAGAAATTTTTTTCCTGGGGGCAAGATGATCGCTTTCAAAGGAACCCATAACTTGAAGTCTAAAACCCGATTTAAAAAAGTATGATTTTGAAATTTCTGGGGGGGGGGGGGGACAGGGGGGGGCAACTGCCCCCCCCCCCCCTCCCCGCTGCGTACGGCCTTGGTTCAGTCATGTCAGTGTTAGTAAATGTATTCATGTTCTATCTTTACATTGCAATTCGGGTTGTTGTTTTTTTTTTTCATCGGGCTTGGATAAAATAAATATGACGACAAAAGAAGTTGGATCTCGACTTGAAAATGACGTGCATCCGAGGCACAGAGCTTACTCACTCAGTACTACAGTCAGCCGGCCCCAGGCACTTCGCGACAGTGCTGTGTATAGTTATGTACGTACACTACAGCTACTCAGCCACTCACTCAGATCAACACACGCGAACACTCGCGAGTGCGATAGACTCACGTCGAACAAACGCACCAGATTTTCACCGAAAACAATTAAAATTACGTACTACACGTCCACCAGGATAAAATAAATCACAAAAACTTCCACAACAAAGTGGAAAGAACCGGGGAAAATAAACAGAAATGCACAGAAGATAAGAAATAGGAGAAATTAGACGTGCTAGGCTATACGTATACCGTATACCTAGCCGCTTTCGATTTCGCAACGAGAGTATACAGTTCAAGCGCGAAAAATCCCTTGTTGCTGGGATATGTTGGCTTTGAATATTCATTGCAGGCTCGTGCGGATTTGAAGTGAAATAGCAAATAATGGGTCTAAAAGTCTTCTAAAATTCATAAACCTGAAATAGATTTTTGGTGAGACGAAGTAATGAGTGTTTTGATTGACCAAAATATTTCTGCATCGGCAGGCGAAGTTTGGGGTCATCAAACTTTCTAGTTTCTATCCTGTCACTCTCTGAACTGAAGTTCCTATACTTTACTACAGGGTCAAAAGTTCAAGGTCACACAGAATTTGCAGGGGTCAACCAATCATCACCAAAATCTAATCGATTCTTTCCTGTCACTTTCTGAACATTCCCTGAAAATTTGGTGCAAATCCGTTCACCCGTTCTCTTGTTATCTTGTACACAAACAAACAAACAAACAAACAAACAAAAAAAAACATACGGAGCCCTTTACATAACCCTGCCGATTTCATCGGCGTGGGTAAAAAAAACATACGGAGCCCTTTACATAACCCTGCCGATTTCATCGGCGTGGGTAATTACCCAATAGTGCGCGGCCCTTGAGCATGATCTGACCAATGCGGTGATGTGTCATATATCGCATATATGTGTCATATATCGAAAATCATATATTTCAGTGCGACTGTTAGTCAAACTTAACTTTTTGTGAAACACCCCCCCCCCCCCCCCCCCCCCTGAACAGTAACTTTTTTTCCTGATTCATGTCAAATTTGCCTTTGCCAAAGATGTGATGGATATACATGTAGATGGTCAACCAAGGTTTCGTTGAATGGTCTCCATTCAAAAAAAAAAAAGAAGGAAATCCTGAAAACCATTCAGCCTGAACTTAGGCAAAGATGATTTTACACGCTTTTTAAAAAATATCCACTGCTCTATCATACATGATCGCATTTTGGTGAGCAGTCTGTCAAATTAATGAATTCATCGTCAGCTACACTGTTAAAAAATATGTGGGTATTTTTACATGAAATTTCCTGGCAGTCGAAACGCCAGGAGTGCACGTGACTTTACAGCCTCATGTAAAACTACAGTCTGTAAAAAATATTTCCGTTTTTTTACAGGAAAGGGACTGTAAATTTAAAATAATTTGTAGTCAGTCTCAAGGAAAGGCAGAAAGTCTGTAGTTTTACAGTTATTAGTGTGTATAGCCATGCTTTATGTTATCCTATTCTCTACCTTAATCTATCCTATCCTAAACATATCGTATCTAGTTAATTCAATTTAATGCTCTCAAGGAAAGGCAGAAAGTCTGTAGTTTTACAGTTATTAGTGTGTATAGCCATGCTTTATGTTATCCTATTCTCTACCTTAATCTATCTATCCTATCCTAAACATATCGTATCTAGTTAATTCAATTTAATGCGTGTGTGTGTGTGTGTGTGTAATTGGGTTTTTACAGACGTGCATCAATCAGATGTGATTATTTACGTCTGGGGACCGACCTTTAACGTCACCATCCGAAAGACGTGACTCAGTCTCGAACCTGGGTCCGCTGAATCAGTTTATAACTTCCACTGTTAGTTGGATTACGGGCGCACGCCACAACGCCCAGTTAATGCAATCTTTTATATGCACCTTATAGTTTTTTTATTCCTTTTTGTGACAGTTACTAAATCGGGCAACCCCAAACCATACGCTTACTAAAATTTCATGAATATTCATATAAGTGTTTTCCCACATATTTCGTAATTTAACAGGGTAACTTGTTAAAACATGAGAATTTTTTCTTAACGGTGTTTTTTATCAGGCGATTGAAAATAAATGCTGATTTCCTGTAAACCAACAAACTTGCTGTTGTTTTACAGGAAAAAGCCTGTAAAATTGAAATGACGGCAATGACTTGCAATTTCAAGGGCCAGGAAACCTGTAGTTTTACAGTTATTTTTTAAAGTGTATAATACATTCAGCGCCTTCTCTCAGTTTTTAAGATATTGGGGCTAGAATATGGGTTTCCCTTTTTTGTACTCACACTGTATATCAATATATCTTATTGGAAGACAAATATAAAGTTAGTTATACAGCGCAGTTGTAAATATTAAAGGGAATGTATGAATCTTACCACCTATAATCAAGAAATGGGGTGCATATGCCTCAAATGATGATTATTGTGCAAATGCTTTATGTAATAATATATCAGGAAAATGCTATTTTTGCATAGTGAACAAGAAGTAATAATTCTACGGATATCTTTGACTTTATACCTATGTACACTAATAAATGGCAGATATATATTGTTTTCTATTTAAATGAAATGGAATTCAATTCATTCGCATGATTGGTACAATGAATGTAGAGTAGATATACCAATAAATATAGAAAATATTTCAGAAAAACGAGGTAAACAGCCTCGTAAAGCGCCATGGCAAAACCTAGCGTGCATGTAAATAGCGAGATTCATGTTATCTGGGGAGGACCCCCCCCCCCCCCCCCCCCCCCGAAGCAAAGATATGAAGCACATGTTTGTTTGTTTTTTCTTATTTTATTCTTTAGGTCTACATCGTCTTCTCTGAAAAGCCAATATAAAGTTGGTAACCTTGCTCAGGAGTAACAGGAGCATATAGTATTTAATTGTGTGTCTATCGCAAAGACTTAAGAAAACAAAAAAAACAAAAAAAAGTTGAGCATTTCCAAAAGCCTTATGCATCATCTTCTTCAATTGTACATTGACATACATTAACTCGAACATGATTTATTTACGTATAATACGATAAGGTATTGAAATTGACTTTGAATTGCTTTCTCAGAAATATGCCTTTATTTGCGTCTGTCTGTTTCTTTTAACACGTGCATTAAAGTCAGATTTGTACCAAGTTAAATGCAATGAATTGATTTCTTTTTTTTCCATAATTATGTTCATTCTAGAGTCAAAATTATGCGAAGTTAAAGTCTGAAGGAATGTACACATGTACTGTGGCATACAATTATCATACGAGTGATGCACAGTGATGCATGAAATTTCACTCTAGTCTGCAGGCACAGAGTCTATTTCGACACTTCTGAGAAAGCAATTCAAAATCAATTCAAGCCTTGAGCCGAGCCTAAGTTTGCCAGTCTCTCGCTGTCTTAAATAAGAGGGTCAGCTACAGTCCAGGGCATATGGGATGTAGTAGACCAAGTAGTCAGGCTAGTTTCCGACGTTTGTGTCTTCCGACATAGGTTGCAACATAATCGAGCGAAATGTACAGGAGTTAGTGGTCCAGTGGTGTTGGATAGGTCAAAGAAATTGAAGGGGTATCGGTCTTCTGGGTGGATGAAATAAGAGTGAACCGAGCAACTGAGTGGGAGAGGTTTGGAGGGTGTGTAACATCTCTTTCTTCAGGCCCACCTTCCGCCTCCTTTATTTCTACCTCTTCCATCATTTGTTTTCCCATTATTTGCTATTCTCTGCATCGGGGACAGGCACCCTGCCCTCCCCCTCGTATTTGGGGCACTGCCAATACCAACAGGAATGGATTGTCATGATAGGCCCATGTGCATGATCAGACAAAGTCAAAGTCATCCCCGGCATATAGATATAGACTTTTACCAAGTTTTCAAAGCGCGTTTCCAAAAAGTAGCGATGGAAAAAGAAACACTGATGCCAGTCTATTCATTGATGGAAGACAAAAAGCATCAGTCTAATTTCCCGTTATTGCCAGACAGCGAAGCAAAGTTCTAGGCCGTTATTTTTCGCGTGCTTTAAACATTATAGTTCTCGTTTATATTTTTTTTTAGATTTCACCCTTTATTCATTCTTGCAGTTTACTCTGATAAGCAGAAGACGAAAAAGCTTCTGAATAAGTATGTCTCCTTTCAACGTCATTCCTCGATTCTGCAGTACCAACCATCTTTTCAGAAACTATAACGTCCCTCTCCCGAAGGTAAAAAATAAATACTTAGAGGTGTGATGAGTTCCGTTCCAAAATTTTCTACAGTCATTTGTTTTCCCCCTTTTACCTATATATATTCATCTCCGTTGAATACTTATACTGTAACCTCAAAGAAGTAAGATTTAACATAAAGATGGGCTTGCTTCCTAATCATCTTTCCTAAATCCATGTTAATTAGCTACCATAAAACGATGTTTCATAATTTACATTTACAGTGCCTTTATAGTACAAATGGTATAAACAATATAAATGGTACAAACAAGATAAATGGTACAAACAAAAATTAAATATATTGTCAGGGAAAATGAAAGAAGGTGAGTATCTCATATGTATACATTTGCATGCAGTATTAATTGAAAAGACTGAGATAGAATTGAAGTAAAATATTGAGGAGCATAATGAGAAAGCTACGCTTGTGCGTTATAGGCTCCAAAGAGTTAAAAGATTTATCATCGCCTTTAAAATATAGTGGGAACAAGAAATGCATGATACAGCAATATGAGTATTTAATTGAAATTATTGTGTTATCGAATTCGCATGTCCTTCTCCCGTCTAAATTATTCGTAGCCATGCACGTAATCATTGTCTTCTTCGCAAGATAGAAGTTTAGACATGCGTGCCTAAGTGGATATATTCTTCTTGTCGACATTTACCTCATATTTTGAGATGGTTTATCATAGCAGGAAGGAAATGAAGAGCGGAAAAGATCTGTTGTAATAAGGTTTACAATAATAATCTTCCATGCCAAGAGTGTTAAACAATTCCCGTGTTTAAAGAAGGGCCTATTATCATATGAAAACGTTGAAATTACTTTTACATGCATTTAAAGGAGAATTAACCTCAAACAATAAGGACGATAGTGTTCAAAGGTGTTATTTATTCCTACTTGTTAGACTATTTGATGGCTTCGCGTCAAAATATACGAGATCGATACGAATCAAGATTTTCTGAGCAAAATTTATCATCTGCTAGCAATATGTATCGTCTGCTAGCAGCACATGGGGGCTGCCATTTTGTTTTTGTACAAGATTTTCTTAATCCAAATGCCCAATTGCCCTTTTCAAAATTAAAAATCCATTTGAGATTGAAAATATAGAATAGATATGTCAATTTATTTTTAAACTGAAGATTTCCTTATATATTTCTGTTGAAAATCGACATTTGCTTAATAGGAATCTATTTTCTCGATACTGGACGTATGGGACGGAGCAAATTAATTCAAATGTTATGGATGCTTCTTCCCTGAGCATCTATAGCGGCAAACTATACATTCACCTGCTTTCGGATAATGGACTTGAAAAGTCAGAATGCATGCTGCATATATTATGTTCTGCTCTGTTTGGCAAACCCAAGAAAATAGATTTTTGTTAAGCAAAACCAGACATTTTAAGAGTATCATTATAAAGATCTATTTTTTATAATACATGTAAACACCTACTTTATATTTTCGTCACATATGAGATTTTAGGTAATGAATAAAATCAATTTAGGTTTTGGATTCAAAATATCTTCCTGACTGGAACATTTCTCAATGGTTCATGTACAACTCCAAATCAGCAAGAAAATGGCAGCCCCCATGGAAATGAGTAGGAGACGATACCGGGTGTTGGAATATCTTTATTTATACGCTTTTCTGATATCTTATTAGAAAATTATTTAGACCAATAAGTAGTAATATATTACACCTTCCAATATAAGTAAATTTGTAATCAGGGGTCAATTCTCCTTTAACACAGTGCAGGAGTCTTGCAGTAAATTCACTTTTTATTGTGCAAACGATTACAGAAGGGTATTCGATGGCATGATGGAGCTGATTTCGCCCTAATTTCTCCTGATCAGTCATGATAATAGCCACAGCCCCAAAATGGGGCCTCTATCCTCAGAGGCAGAACCAGAATTGGCCGACGGAAAATTGGACCACACAGTAACATTATCTTAGACATGGTTTTGGAAATGCTACCAGTCTTCTCGAGACCCTCTCAGATCTTTAGACGTCCTTAGAACTAATGACCTTTACGTCATAGGATAACTAGTCTACCCCCTGGTTAATTTATCCCACCCCTTCCCACAGTCACGTGTAAAGGTAATTTGGTTAATAACAATAATGATAATACATAAGATTTTTACAAGGTGGCCTAGAAGAATGCACACCTGAAATTTCAAATTTCAATGACACCATTGACACAGTATCATTATGCTGCTTTTACGTCATGTTCCCGGCAGCCCCGTTTGCCTGAAACGTAGCAGGACTTGGGATTTTGGCAAGTTTTTCCTCCATATTCCAGCTTTGTTGGGTCGTGCTAGGTTTTCTCAAGGTCTATCAAGGTATCCTTCACGGGGCGTAGGTGGACGGGCCTGCTGAGTCCCGGAGGTTCAAATGCGTGGTACGGTTCGGTCCGAGGTCTGCCACGGACGACAGTACCTTCCCTCTTGTTCTGTCAAGTTTTGATGGGGTCCAAGGTCTAACACGTTTTATACGTTCTGCCAAGGCTTTCTACGGATGAAACGTGGATGCCCTGAGCTAAAGCGCAGTTTTGTGGGGTATAATAGGAAGGCCTATCAAATACAAACAATACAAACACATTGTGTCATGATACTCCTTGCATATACAACCAAAAACAATTAAAATTGTATGCAACCCGGTTTACTTTATGACGTTATCACTATATATGTTTAAGATTCAAAAACAGGTGCTTAAACCCCAATGCCCATCTTTCGACCGAGAATATCAGTAAATTCAATCCTGTTGCTTGTAAGAGTAAACACCTGTCTTTTCTTATAGTAAACACTTTTTTAGTAAACAATTTTATTAAACAATACCTGATCAGCTAATATAGTGCACCGAGCTGTATACTTGTAAAGATTATTATTTATTTATTTATTCCTGCATGTTTCACAATAATCAGTTTCATACATACAAACTTTGAAAATTGAAACACACAGAGGTCTGGCAATATAAGCTGGGTTAAAGAGGTTTGATTTTATTCTTACCTCACAATTTGGTCGTCTCTCTTGGTGTTGTAGATGAAATGTGTCGTTTATTGTTCCCCTGCCGTGCCCGGCATTTTTTCGTCCGCGCTAACCGTTCCAGGCCGTTATAGAACGTAATGCGCCGTATCGCGCAGGGCCTGTAAGCCGTCAGGCGCCGTTGGGCGTCGTGGTTGAACGCAACGAAACGGTACCATACAACCCGGATTATGTTAAGAACCTTGACAAAACGCAGCAGAACGTACCAGACCTTTAAGTGACCGTCCGGTGCCGGGAATTCACATTTCCGACATTCCATTAAGGACGGCCCCCAAGTTTTCTTACGGCCTGTTACGGGCTGAAACGTTGAGTTGCGTTTATTCCGGTTTTCTGCGGCTCACTAAGTTTCCCATTTGCGCCTTGATTGCCGTGGCAAATTTTTTGACAGTTCAAAAATCTGGCCCGGCATCCACGGCAATCACGGTGTGTCAAGTTTGTCCATCCCGTTGATCCGCGTTGTCTTACGTCCACCCCGTTTTGTCCGTGGCAGTCTGAAACGGGGCTGCCGGGGCTGCCGGGAACATGATGTAAACGCAGCATAACCCACGCCGATAAAATCGGCAGGGTTATGTAAAGGGGCTCCGTATGTTTGTTTGTTTGTTTGTGTACAAGATAACTAGAGAACGGGGGAACAGATTTGCACCAAATTTTCAGGGAATGTTTGCATAGTGACAGGAAAGAATCGATTAGATTTTGGTGGTGATCGGTTTACCCCTGCAAATTCTGTGTGACCTTGAAGTTTTGACCCCATAGTAAAGTATAGGAACTTCAGTTCGGATAGTGACAGGAAAGAATCGATTAGGGAAAGAATCGATAAGATTTGGTGATGATCGGTTGACGCCTGCAAATTCTGGGGAGGTCGGGTAGGGTAGGGCTTAATAAAAAAGAAACCTTTTTCTCTCAGGACAATTGTATAAAGGAAGTTTAAGTTACTATATTGTCAAACAAAATTGTTGTATTATACAACTGGATATGTTTATCTCAAATAATATTTATGTGTTTTGGGTTTTGTTTTTCTGTGGAAACATGGATTTTTCTTTGCAAGTTTGATGTATGGAAATTGATCATGTAAGAAAAAAAAAACCGCTTGTAAATTTGAGAAGTAAGAGTATATGATTAAGGATATCAATAATTTATCCATAGCTTTTGTTTATGGAAATTCTTTTCAATATTCAAGTAATATCAATTTCTTTTGAAGCCTTTTGTTAAACGAAAATTGATACTGTTTTAGAATATTATATTTTAGTATGTGTTATATACGATGATTGTCATTTGTACCATGATTGTAATTTGTTTCAAGAGAGAAAGAGAATAAAAAACTGATTATAATAAAAAAAAAATTCTGTGTAACCTTGTAGTTTTGACCCAATAGTTAGTATATTATTGCAACTACTCTGTAGCGCTGCTAAGGCGTGGGTCTGCCGCCTTTGACGGCCTTTCTAGTTAGTTATTGATTTATTTGGTAGAAACTTCTTTTCCGACGAAAAGTACACCAAGATCATATATTTTGCAGAAGGCGTTTTGATTTTTTTTTTTTTTTTTTTTTGTCAGGCAATGTCATTGTCCAAATTAGCTCTTTCTGCACCCGTAGTCATGCTTGAAGCAGCGACAATTTTGCTTATGAAGGCTTTCCATACAATCTCTGTTTCATTCATGTTGTCTTCGTTTTCAAAGCGAGAGCAGTCATTCCTTTGTCAACAAAGATGACTGTATAGAAAGAAGTCATGGGCAAATTTCGGTTGCAAAAGTAGCAAATTTGACATTGCCCACAAAAATAGCCGTAGAACCAAAACGCCCTACCCCAAATTGACTATCTTGGTGTCATTTTACGCGGAAAGTATTTTCTACCCAATGAAATAAAAACTAATGATATTGTGTCAATAATGGTGGTTGTCTTAAGCTCTAAAGGGGTGATAATTTTACGGAGAGGTCGGTCTACTCATCGAGATCATAATTTAATACCCGAGTATATGATTGAACAAAAAAATACAAACGCGCTATTCTGGCTAAGAATCGTAAATCGTAAAAATAATAAATAACCGTGTAATTCATTTTTTTGGAAACGAATGATGTCCTGTTTCAGCATCAGTATGGTTTCCGTAAGAAACATAGCACTAAATTGTCTTTGATTAATCTTGCAAATACATTATAGCAATACTTGGATGAAGGCAGAGTAACAGTTGGTATCTTTATTGACTTTCAAAAGGCTTTCGATACTCTTAACCACAGAATTCTCCTTAAAAATGTCACATTATGGAATCCGTGGAATAGCTTTGAAATGGAGACTATTTGTTTAAACGATCCCAGTTTATACAATACAAGGATGAGATGTCTGTAAAACTAAATATAACATGTGGTGTTCCTCAAGGCTTGGTTCTTGGACCAACACTATTTTTAATTTATATTAATGATTTACCTAACTCTACAAACTTTTTCAATTTCAGATTTTTCGCTGATGACTCGAACCCATTTCATACTTTTAATACTAAACAAAACGAAATTGATTTAGAAATAGTAAGTGAACATTTAGAAAAGGTCCAGGAATGGTTTTATGCAAATAAAGTCACAATTAACCTACAGAAAACGAGTTATATGGTTATAAAATCAAAAGGTAGAACAATACATCAAAAAGGATCTGTGAGAATATCAGGATCACACATTAGTGAGGTCTCTGTTGCACCATTTGTAAGCATTCAGATCAATTGTCACCTTTCAATGGAAAGAACATATTCAGAAAATAAACAAGTGCATTCGAAAGAAAGTAGGCATTCTGTTTAAGTTAAGACATTTTATTCCAAAGAATATACTTGTGTTATTATATACGACTTTTATACAGCCTCATGTCTCTTATGGAATAGAGGTATGGGGGAGTACTTACAAAAACAATCTCAACTGCATATTGTGACCCTCCACCACGAAACAACCAATAAGTCGCAATGGGGGTTTTAGAGTAAACAGCTGAAAAAGCTTGTTTGGGGTGGAAATATCTATTTTAAGTTTTCGGTGTTTTCTGAAAGTATAGATATTAATTTACCATCTGACAAAATTTCGAAATAAAATACCATATTGACATATGTTTTTTTACTCTCATTCAAAATGACAATTTTTTCATGGACATTCAAACTTTGTGAGTCAGCTTGCTGGGATCGTAATTCACATCGCTTTTGTGGTATAACTCAAAAACAAAAAAACAAAAACAAAAAAACAAATATATCTATTCTAAAGGTTTGGAAAGTTTCAACCCAATCCAATAAGTACCTTACAGTGCAGACTTTGGAGTTTTGACTCAACCTTTTGTGCGACAAACAATAGGACACAGATTAGGCGCTCTTAAAAGGTCACTCTTCTTTAGAGCCCGTTATCTCTGTTGTTTTTGGTCATTAGCCCGTCTGACACTCAGACATTCTCATTGCAGTCTAAACAAGACAAGTTGTATATATCATTTTAAAGCTTATAATATAAGCTTTCAAACTGTGCTGAAATTCAAAAAACGAAATTTCCGACTTATTGGTCGTTTTTGTGGTGGAGGGTCACATATATCTTTGTCAAAAATGGCAATGAGAGCAATTACTTTTAGTTTAATTTAGAACAGACTCCAAACCTCTTTTCCAGAGGCTAGGAATATTAGATATTTTTCAACTTCATGAACTTCTTGTATCAACATTTATGTATGATCTGGTGAAAGGTATATTACCACACTCTTTAGTGGATTATTGTCAAATCATACAGCACAGATATGCAACGAGGGGGAAAAAAAGTGGCTTAGTCTATTTACCAAAATGTAAGACAAGGCAAGGACAGTTTTGCATCTCTTTTGTTGGTACAAAACTGTGGATCGCTGCCGCTCTTCCAGATGAAATCTATCTATATCTATATTACTATCTATCTATCTATCTATATTACTAAAAAAATGGATTCTGTCTGTCTGTCTGTCTGTCCGGCTATGCGTTTCGCCATCTGTTGACGCATTGAGTTGAAAGTTGGTATAGGGATAGGTGTTGGGTCCACGAGGTTTGTGGCGCACTTTTCGTGTTGATCCGAGAGGTCAAAGGTCATCTAGGGTCAAATAGGGTCAAATCTTAACCGAAAGTGCTATGGAGTTGAAAGTTGGTATAGGGATAGGTGTTGGGTCCACGAGGTTTGTGGCGCACTTTTCGTGTTGATCCGAGAGGTCAAAGGTCATCTAGGGGTCAAACAGGGTCAAATCTTAACCGAAAGTGCTATGGAGTTGAAAGTTGGTATAGGGATAGGTGTTGGGTCCACGAGGTTTGTGGCGCACTTTTCGTGTTGATCCGAGAGGTCAAAGGTCATCTAGGGGTCAAATAGGGTCAAATCTTAACCGAAAGTGCTATGGAGTTGAAAGTTGGTATAGGGATAGGTGTTGGGTCCACGAGGTTTGTGGCGCACTTTTCGTGTTGATCCGAGAGGTCAAAGGTCATCTAGGGGTCAAATAGGGTCAAATCTTAACCGAAAGTGCTATGGAGTTGAAAGTTGGTATAGGGATAGGTGTTGGGTCCACGAGGTTTGTGGCGCACTTTTCGTGTTGATCCGAAAGGTCAAAGGTCATCTAGGGGTCAAACAGGGTCAAATCTTAACCGAAAGTGCTATGGAGTTGAAAGTTGGTATAGGGATAGGTGTTGGGTCCACGAGGTTTGTGGCGCACTTTTCGTGTTGATCCGAGAGGTCAAAGGTCATCTAGGGGTCAAATAGGGTCAAATATTAACCGAAAGTGCTATGGGGACCAAAGTTGGCATGTGGGGTGAAGTTAGGTTAGCGAAAATTTTGGCGCCGATTACAAGGTCATCCGAGGTCATTTCAAGGTCAAATGGTAGGGAATGTCCTATGGGGACCAAGGATGAGATTTGTTTATTTGCAAAGTCTGAGAACCGCGTACGTCCGAGAACCGCGTATGTCCGAGAACCGCGATCCCCCGGGTAATCGGCTAGTTAGATTAAAAACTTCAAGGTCAGTCTTTCGTAGAGAACTTTCCAACTACCTTCAATGTAAATGATGTTGAAAACTCAAAACATCCTTTTTTATATTCATACCTTCTATTATCTACATTTGTTTGGTGATCTATATAGCTTAGGCTTGAGCCTAAACATTTGTTTATTTGATCTACTTTTACTTATCTATATTTCTCTTTGTTTTCTTTACTACTAATAATAAACATATCTGTATTATGAATGCGTTAAACCTGAAACAATTTTCACTTCTCTGTTACACCTCATGCACACAAAAGTGATTTCAGTTGTTTAACGATTTTTTTTTATCTCTCTCTCTTGTATAAATTATCGTAATTATTGTTTGATAAAAAACTATTCGTTTTTTGCTCTTGTTTTCTCTGTAAGAAATGTAAAACTTTTAAAAATATATATATGTATATATTTTACATACGAAATAAAAATTGTACAGGTAGGTACTGAAAGAAAAATAACAAAACAAAACATCTTGCCAAAAGAATGGGACTAGGGTCGACTAACACTTGTGCTAACTTCTAGTTCCAATTAACAACTTCACCTCAGTATTAGTATATCTATATTACATTGTCATGTACGTTCAACTTCATGTAGATCTATGACTACATATCATTGTAAATCCATTTCTGTTCATTAATGTATATATATATATATATATATATCCAAGCACTCACTTGGATCCAGCTGAGGCACTAGCGGCTTGTCTTGTTCCAAAACTCATCTGCCCCCGACAAGGGGAATTAATTAATAAGGTTGAGGATTTGTCAATCTGTCGGTCAATTGAATCTGGTGTCGCCGAAACCACTAACCCGTCTCCGTGGTCTAGTGGTTAAGGCATTGGCGTTCTAAGCCAACGACCCGGGTTCGATTCCCGGCGGAGACATTTTTTCAGCCTTTGCAAAAATTTCAAAAAAGGGAGGACAGCTCTGGGGAACTTTGATTGAGCTACGCAACGTTATTCTCGCAATTTCTTTCACATATATATATATATTACTTTTACTTTTCATGTATATGTATTCATGTACAATTATTACTCTTTAGTACATTGTGTGATTGTTCATAATATACTGTCATGATGTGATGTGTTTTTAATAAATTCAAATTCAAATTCAATCATGTTGAAAAATGAATCTACAAAATGCAAAACCAGACTTACGGTTGGTTAAAAAAATAATAATAAATAAATAAATACAAAAATCCTAGCTATCCCACTTGCCCTTTCGTCCCCGTGTATTTTAATGCATAATTATTCAATTCCCTATTTATTTTGCACAAATAATGATTTCCTTGTCAAAAGCTTTTTTAGATACTGTTTTATTATATTTTCTACATCTTAGACAAAAGAAAAACGAAAAAAAAACCCAGCAAGAGTACATTTTTCAAAAATTTCTAAAACGTCTGTTACAAAAGTCTACTCAACACACCCATTCGAGGAAAGCCCCCCCCCCCCCCCCGGTTGTCTCGAAGTGGCGCTTTCATTGAACTTCTCGCTGGGAACGCGTCCATTCGAGATAACCGGGGGCTTGTCTCGAAATGGTGTGCCCGTTCCCGCTCCCATCCCGCTCCCATCCCGCTCCCGCAACCCACCCATTCGAGACAAGCCCTCATAGAAGATCTTAGAGAATTTCAATACATATTACTCCATGGAGCGGTTTATACTAAGGAGCAGCTTTTAAAATTTTGTTTTGTTGTTGATAATTTATGTTGCTTTTGTAATGAAAGCTCAGAAACTTATTCACACTTATTTTGCAATTGCGCCAAAATTAGATCCTTATAGCAGGATATGACTGAGTATTTTGAGATAAAAGAACTTAGAAATGCAGATTGGCAAGATATACATGTGGGTATAAAAGGAACTTGCCACAGAATCAAATGGTGTTATACGGTTATTTTCATGATATATAAGGCAAGGTCACAATCAACAACAGCGTCTTTGGCAGAACGAAAGAAAATATTAATCAAATATTGGGAGGAAGAAAATCATATTGGCCCGTATTCTGAACTCCGGTTTAACTTAAACTCCAGTCTAAGTTAAACCAGAGTCTAACTAAACCCGACTTAGACTGCATGTCGGGTTTAACTCCATTTCTGTTTCTGAAAGTCCAGTTTAGTTAAACTAGAGTCTAAGTCCAGTCTAAGTTAAACTGTGGTTTAGTTGCCATGGAGATGTAGTCTGCTGCTACTGCACATGCCCAGTAGAGCTCAATTTATCTTCAAGAAGGCTGAAATTTGCTTATTCCTTTCATTTTTAGGATGTTTAATCAAGAAATGTCATGAAATACTCTATACACAAATTAAAGGCATACCATTTGGCACTTCATTTGTCATGATTAGCCTACTGGAGTTTTCTGGATCGTAAATGAACGACTATTTAAGGTTAGGTTGGTCGGTTTATCCTACGTTATTGCATGTATTACTATAACTAGTCCTAGGGAAGATACTGAACGCAGGCACTACACCTCTGTATTCAGCTCCTTCTTCCATTTCAAAATAGCTGGATCACTAGCGTAGGCTGGGGGGGGGGGGGGGCCGGCAAGAACCCCCCCTTTTTTTTTTGCTTGTCGGATAATTATGGAGGAAAACATCTGATAACCCCTGCCCCCACAGAACAACTTTTTGAGGGCTGGCGAAAAAAAATCATGGTAGACTCTAGATCTAAAAGTGAGATCTACATGTATTAACAATTAGGCCTGCAATGTCCATCATGTGGGAGCAGAGCGGATCAAGGATTTTGTATTTTGAAAAGGGGCTCAAGCAATTGACACACAACAAAAACAACAAAAAAAGCATCAGATGGGGGTTGATTTCAGGGAAATACAAAATTTGATGACTTAGTTACGTCTGACAATTAAAGCAAAGCAAAAATGAAAAATAAAAAAAAAAATGTGGAGGGGGGGGGGGGGTCCGGACCTCGTGAACCCCCACCTGCCACTGATTAGTGAGGCAAACGCAACACCGTCACTTTGCAAATTTGAATAGGCCTAGGCCTAGATTCAGAGCAAAAGGAAAGGACCCAGGCTATAGACCTCTTTATAATTATAGCCTGGGGGATTAGATATCTATTATGTTATGAGGCACAGGGGGCATTTTGAAAACAAAAACAACAAAACAAACAAAAAATAAGATATACCGTAGGCTATCTAGATCTAGAGGTAATTAATTAAAAAAAGTTAGAGCTAGACCTATACCCTATACAGTACGCCTACTTTTAGACCGAAAAACAAACTTGTTCGTTTCATTTCATTGAAAAGTCAATACGGTTGTAGGCCTACACTTTACCGGGTACCATATGAAGGGCACATTTTCGGAGATAATAGTATTTGAATGCATGTAATCGAGAGTTAGGCCTAGCTAGATCTACTTCAGAGTTCAGACATCTATAGATCTAGGCCTATGACATGTCATAGATAATAAAGAAGGGCACTGTATAATAAAGAAGGGCACTGTGATACTTTAGAACCTGACGTTAGTTGCTACAACTAGCTGCTGCATGGCCTACACAAATAATCTGGTGACAATGTATTGCCAAGTTCCTGGACTAACTTTATTATTAATGTTTCTCCTTTTTCCAAGACAGCATCTCGACTCTAAATAGATATTCCAACGTCAGACATACTTTATAGTGAAAGTTGTAAAGACTAAACTACGTTTGTTACTAGTCTAAGACTAAGTCTACTGTACTAACTACTAATAGATTCTAAAAGTTAGACCCTATTTTAGTATTTTCCAAACGAAGGTTGAAGTAAGATATTGGCTATAATAAGTAACGTTAGAGGTCGAGCAGAGTTGAGTTTTAACGTTAAATCTGAGACTGAGTCAGCTGTCAAATTTTGAAATTGCAGGCGGAATTGCAATAATCTCTGGAGCTGAGCTCTTATTGATCTAGGCCTATCTGTTTTTCTAGTTTCGGCTCAGCTAGCTAGCTCAGCACTGCGTGGGATGAGATAAAAGGGTATCGGTCGCGTCGGCTGGGCCGGCCGGCACGGCTCGGGTTAGGGTGTAAAGAGCTATGCTTGCTCGCGCGCGAGCGCGGAAGATTGTTGCAAAGTCAGTTCTGCGATAATGACAGCGCTTGTCATGAATACTGCCGGTAAACGTTAAATCTAACTACGATTCTAGATCCAGCTAAAAAGAAAAAGAAAAAGAAGATTTTCATCTTTACGAAGGTAAATTTACCTTTCTCTAAGCTGGTGCCAGCAGACTTTAAAACCTTTCGTAATACCACTCTTCCGCCTCAGTTGCAAACATTATCCTGCGGTGGCCGTGCATGAAGAAAAGTTAAACCGGACTTAAACTACCATTAGCTGCAGTCTAACTTTCTGTACAAAGTTAAACCACGCTTAGACCGGAGTTTAAGTTAAACCGGAGTTCAGAATGTGATTTTCTTAAACTCCGGTCTAAAGGGCAGATTTAAACCACACTTAGACTCGAGTTTAAGTTAAACCGGAGTTCAGAATACGGGCCATTGCGATTAAAAGAAATGAATTGGGATGGCATTTGCTGAAATGGGAATTGCTAAATACAACGTAAACTTTGTTTTATCCTCTCCGCCCCCTACGTTTTATGCGTGTTTGTTTTTCCTCTTATTAAAAGAAAAAGTGTTACATATAGGCACTAACTTCATACAATGAATGTTAAGTTCATAACCCCCTTCCCCCCCCCCCCCCCCCACCCAACAAAAAACAACAACAAAAAATCATCATCAACAAACACTTGGTATATCTTCCAAATAGATACGATCCAAGAACAGACGCGACGGCTCTTCTCCATTCACAGCGAAGTCCTTTAATCCTGAATGCGAGCAGTATGTGTGTGTGTGTGTCTATATGTGTATGCGTATGTATGGGTGGGTGTGTGAGTGAATGTCTGGTTTTAGGGAAATAAGTGTGGGAGGGAGGAATGGAAGGTTTCTACGCAGTGGTAGTTTCGATAATGTCAGATCTACAGATATTAAATTTTCTATTAAGATTCCTATCATATATTTAATACAAAAAGTACTGAAATTGGCCTATTTCCCGACAACATTACAGAATCTTTTCCCGTGACTCACAAAGAGGAAGTTCAAGCGTCATGAATCCAAAGTGCACAGCTGGTACATAGATCCACGAGCTCTCCGTATAATCACTTGGGAAAGCGAGCGAGCATCCCACTGTTCCCACATTATAAATCTACGAGCTATCCCTACTCACTCGGGATGTAATCACAGCGAGCAAGCATCCCATATTCGTGCAAGCATCCCATATTCGTGCAAGCTTCAACTGTTCAAGATGGACACAATCTGTTCAAGAACAATCGCAAATGTAATCGCCTTAATCTTGATATTCTCTGTACGATCAACACAGACACAAGAGAGAGGTATGTGTTTTTTCATTACAGCATTCATCCATTGTGGTTTGCCTTTTTGTCATAAAATCATGAATGCTGAATACTTTGGAGGTAATATCTGTGGTGCTAGTTATTTTTAATAAGACAGGCTCTGAAGGATGAGTCATTGATCACTTTTATTTCCATAAGTTTATGACCTCACAATGTTGAGTGAGAAGGTTCATTTATTTGTATCATGGCTATTTCCAATATTAGAGAGAGTGAATGTACTATTAAAGGAGAATGAAACTGAACATACATTAGCTGATAATCATGTGGCTAATTGTCAGCCTGTTCAAAATATCTTGAGAATACTCTGATTTGATTACTCAGTAAGGAGAACAGTCTGTCTAAAGTTTGCAGATTTCTTGCTAGATATTATCCCATGGGGGCTGCCATTTTGAAGAAACTGTGATGTCATTGCGGTACATGTCCATTTACCTGTACACAATGGGTAAGATGTAGTATAATGAATAGCTATTGTACAACTAAAGCCACCCATGCAAAATGGCAGCCATCTTGGTACCCCCACTGCACAGTTGATATCTAAGAGCAGTTGCAGATCTTTGTCACTTCTTTGAAGAACTGACAAACCACCCCCGGATAACCACCCCTAGGATAACCACCCTCTAGGACGACTACCCCCTAGGACAACTACCCCCCGGATAACTACCCCCCAGACAACTACCCCCTAGGACAACTACCCCAGAGGACAACTACAACAAGGACAATTTTTACGTTTATATAGTTATTCTCATTGTACAGTTTACTTAGTTAACATATTAATTCAGTACATTATACCTTTGACCTGGGGCCAGGCTCGACTAGCACATGTGCTATTTTCTGGTTCCATTTTACCATTAATTTTTGCTTTTGAAGTATTTTTGATTTGTCATGTTTATCATGTGTAAAATGTTATACCGTTATATTGTAATACATGTATGTTCTTCTTGTTGGTAAATAAATAAATCAATCAATCAATCAATCAAACTACCCCCCGGACAACAACCCCCTAGGACAACTACCCCTCAGGAAAACTACCCCCCGGACAACTACCCCCGGACAACCACCCCCGGACAACTACCCCCCCCCCCCCCCTGGACATCCACCCCCTAGGACAACTACCCCCAGGACAACTACCCCAGACAACCACCCCCTGGACAACCACCCCCGGACAACTACATCCCCCCCCCCGGACAACCACCCCCTAGGACAACTACCCCCAGGACAACTACCCCCGGACAACCACCCCCTGGACAACTACGCCCCAGACAACTACCCCCTATTAAAGACAACTACCCCCAGGACAACTACCCCCCCCCCCCCGACAACTACCCCCAGACAACCACCCCCTAGGACAACTTCCCTCTAGGACAATTACCCCCAGACGCGTATTTTTTTCTGTCAGGATTTGCGCCACTGACAAGAGAGGGCAGTATTTGAGCGTCAAGAAGCTCCGTTTTGGAGACTACAACTTTAATACTTACTTTATTTCAGCAAAAGAAAATTTTGTCAATGATATTTTCCTAAATTCTAACACCCCTTAGCCTGCCGAGGCTCGAACTCGTGATTCCTTCATGACGAGCACAACGTGAATCCGAATGCGCCACACAAGGAACTGCGTGACTGGTTCGCTCATTTTATTATATCCCCACAATTTGTTTTTCATAAATATTCATGCCGACTAGTCTTGACGGAATAAACCGTATCGTCACGCCTCTTGACGCTCAAATACTGCCCTCTCTCGTCGGGTGGCTCAAGTCCTGACAGAAAAAAATATAGCCCCCCCCCCCCCCCCCGACAACCACCCTCTAGGAAAAGTACCCCAAATTGGACTTAACATCACATTGAACAAGATTGTGCTCGTTCGCTACGCTCGCTCGCCAAAATAGAATTAATATGGCCTTTAGCAAAATTTCTGCCCCGACCTGCAACAATAAAGCCCAGATAATATACTAAATTTTATTGAGAGAGAAGTGTTTGTTTTCGCTCATGCTTGCTCGCTTAATTGTTCCTCCTCCAACTTCCAACAATAAAACTTAGTTTATCACATTAAAAAAAAATAAAAAATACTAGTTTATATATACTATCATTTAAAAAGAATTGTTTGTTTTTGTTTTTTTCTTTGTTGTTGTTTTTTTTTGTGTGTTTTTTTTTCTTCAATGCATGAAGGCAGGTATTCTCATGTGCAATATCAACTCTCTATTAGATGTTTTGCATGATCAACAATTAAGGGGGGGGGGCGGGAAGGAAAACAAATATTCCAGCCGTTTGTCACCCCCCCCCCCCCCCCACCCCTCTCCCTCATGCACTCTACAATTATTCAACTCGTTACAAAGCTACCACCCAATCGAGTATTAAAGGAAACTAGCATTGTGGTTTGGTCGATTTATAAAAAATAGTATGGGGTATACAATCATGTTAAGATGGATGAGAAATTAAACTGTACAATGCACCCCCCCCCCCCCCCCCCCCCCCCCGTGATCATGGGTATAGACACATTTAACTCACGTGGTGAGGTGAATTTTATCATAATAATGCACCAAAATCCTATTTATAACCAGATTTCCAATACGGATACTCATTATATCCTTACTGATTGTTGGTCACCCCCCTCCCCCCCCCCCCCCCCCCCCTCCACGTCCTCCCGTGGCCGAAATCAGTTTAAATGCCATCGAGTACCTGGGAGTTGTAACTGTTTGGGGGGATAATTGACCTACATGCCATGGGTGAGAGTATGTTGGTTGTTGTCCGATTAATATTTACCCTAAGTCGTTAATGTCCCGGTGGTAGTTACCTTAGGTGGAATTTGTCAAGAAGATGTCCTAAAGAGTGGATGCCCTAAGGGGTAGTTGCCTAGGGTAGTTACCTGGGGTAGTTGTCCGGGGGGCGATTTTCGTTTTACACCGTAGCGTAGGCAATTTCGCGAAAAAAAATCATACAAGTGCTCTGGTGAAAGAGTCTAAGTCGTCAGCGCACATCCCTCTTGTAACTACTCTATGCACTACACATATTATTGTGCACGATACAACCAGCCTGCATGGGAAGTTGGTAGAAAGGGGAAAAGTGAAATACATTTAAAAAGAGCAGCTAGAGATAGATGGAAGGAAGAACAGAGAAATAAATAAGGAAAGAGAAGAGGATAGATGGAAGGTAAAACAAAGAAATGCATAAGGAAAGGGGAGAGGATAGATGGAAGGAAAACAAAGAAATACATAAGGATGGAGAATGGGATAGATGGAAGGAAGAAACAGAGAAATAAATAAGGAAAGAGAAGAGGACAGATGGAAGGTAAAACAAAGAAATAAATAAGGAAAGAGAAGAGGATGGATGGAAGGAGAGAGAAGAGGATAGATGGAAGTTAAAACAAAGAAATACAAAAGGAAAGAGAAGAGGATAGATGCAAGGAAAACATATCCTCTCCACTATCCTAATGTATTTCTTTGTTTTTGAATATTAATGAGTCAGAAAGAAGAGGATCTTGGGTATTTGATTCTAGTTCATCGTGACTTGGCCGTGAACCAGAATAGCCTGGTGGTTAAGTCGCTGCCCGGCAAGCAGTAGATGACAGGTTCGAATCCCACTGGTTCCAATTTTTTCTGACTTGTGTTTTTTATTACAGATCTAGCATACGATCTTTAACACTGAGAGTAAAATGCCTAAAGATTTGTTTACAAATTAAAAATTCCTCCCCAGTCAAGCTTCTTCGTTTATTAACCATTGTCCACGGCGGACCGTTTGAATATTAATGAGTCAGAAAGAAGAGGATCTTGGGTATTTGATTCTAGTTCATCGTGACTTGGCCGTTAACCAGAATAGCCTGGTGGTTAAGTCGCTGCCCGGCAAGCAGTAGATGACAGGTTCGAATCCCACTGGCTCCAATTTTTTTCTGACTTGTGTTTTTCATTACAGATTCCTCCCCAGTCAAGCTTCTTCGTTTGCATAGAGTAGTTTTACAGGATGTGCGCTGACGACTTAAACTCTTTCACCAGAGCACTTGCGTGATTTTTTTTCGCGAAATTGCCTACGCTACGGTGTAAAACGAAAACACCCCCCCCCCCCCCCCCGCCCGGACAACTACCCCTTAGGGCATCCACTCTTTAGGACATCTTCTTGACAAATACCAGCTAAGGTAACTACCACCGGCACATTAACGACTTAGGGTAATTATTAATCGTATTATTAAACATACTCTCACCCATGGCCTGTAGGTCAACTATCCCCCCAAACAGTTACAACTCCCAGGTACTCGATGGCATTTAAACTGATTTCGGCCAGGGGAGGACGTGGAGGGGGGGGGGGGGGGGGTGACCAACAATCAGTAAGGATATAATGAGTATCCGGAGGAGGGGGTATCCACCTCCCACGGTAAGAACGTTTTGGAAATCTGGTTATAATAGGATTTTTGTGCATTATAATGATAAAAGTCACCTCACCACGTGAGTTAAATGTGTCTATACCCATGATCACGGGGGGGGGGGGAGATTTCCCCTGGTATTACATTATTGTTTTAAAAGTTGGGTGTTTAAACTCGGTGTTTGATGGTGCATTGTACAGTTGAATTTCTCATCCATTTTAACATGCTAGTTTCCTTTAATACTCGATTGGCTGGTAGCTTTGTAACGAGTTGCATAATTGTAGAGTGCGTGATGAGGGAGAGGGGGCGGGTGTGTGTGACAAACGGCTGGAATATTTGTTTTCCTTCCCGCCCCACCCCCTTAATTGTTGGTCATGCAAAACATCTAATAGAGAGTTGATATTGCACATGGGAATACCTGCCTTCATGCATTGAAGAAAAAACAAAAAAAAAACAACAAAAAAACATTTGTTTTTAAATTATAGTATATATAAACTATTTTCTGTTGTTGCTTTTTTAATGTGATAAACTAAGTTTTATTGTGGAAGTTGGTGGAGGAACAATTAAGCGAGCAAGCATGAGCGAAAACAAACACTTCTCTTTCAGTAAAATTTGGTATATTATCTGGGCTTTATTGTTGCAGGTCGGGGCAGAAATTTTGCTAAAGGCCATATTAATTCTATTTTGGCGAGCGAGCGTAGCGAACGAGCACAATCTTGTTCAATGTGATATTAAGTCCAATTTGGGGTACTTTTTCTAGAGGGTGGTTGTCCTGGGGTGGTTGTCGGGGGGGCTATATTTTTTTCTGTCAGGACTTGAGCCACCCGACGAGAGAGGGCATTATTTGAGCGTCAAGAGGCGTGACGATACGGTTTATTCCGTCAAGACTAGTCGGCATGAATATTCATGAAAAACAAATTGTAGGGATATAATAAAATGAGCGAACCAGTCACGCAGTTCCTTGTGTGGCGCATTCGGATTCACGTTGTGCTCGTCATGAAGGAATTACGAGTTCGAGCCTCGGCAGGCTAAGGGGTGTTAGAAGTTAGGAAAGTATCATTGACAAAATTTTCTTTTGCTGAAATAAAGTAAGGTGAAACTGAGAGAAAATACAAGTATTAAAGTTGTAGTCTCCAAAACGGGGCTTCTTGACGCTCAAATACTGCCCTCTCTTGTCAGTGGCGCAAATCCTAGAGGGTGGTTGTCCTAGGTGGTGGTTGTCTGGGGGTAGTTGTCCGGGGGTAGTTGTCCTGGGGTGGTTGTCCGGGGGGTAGTTGTCCGGGGGTAGCTGTCCGGGGTAGTTGTCCGGGGGTGGTTGTCTGGGGGGGGGGGGTAGTTGTCCTGGGGGTAGTTGTCTTAGGGGGTAGTTGTCCTAGGGGTGGTTGTCCGGGGGTAGTTGTCCGGGGGTAGTTGTCCGGGGGTAGTTGTCCTAGGGGTAGTTGTCCTAGGGGGTAGTTGTCTGGGGGTAGTTATCCGGGGGGTAGTTGTCCTAGAGGGTGGTTGTCCTATGCGGTAGTTGTCTGGGGGTAGTTATCCGGGGGTATTTGTCCTAGGGGGTAGTCGTCCTAGAGGGTGGTTGCCCTAGGGGGTAGTTGTCCTAGAGGGTAGTTGTCCTAGAGGGTGGTTATCCTAGGGGTGGTTATCCGGGGGTGGTTGTCCAGGGGGTAGGAATCCAAAAACCGAATGTACATGACTACAAAAATTACGAGAAAATCCAGTGTCATGCATTCCACAGCTGATCATGAGCTTGGGTATCTCACAAATAGAACTGTTCTGACATTACTTTGTAAAGAAAATGGCAGCCCCCCATGGGATAATGTCAAGCAAGGAAACTGCAACTTTTGGAGACACTGTTCTCCTTCTTAAATAATCCAATAGGTGTAATTTCAAGATATTTGGAATAGGCGGACAATTATGTACATGATTATAGGGCAATGTTTGTTGCCTTATTCCCCTTTAACTGTTCCTTGCATATGGTGCGTACAATGATTATAAATTACACACACACACACACACACACACATATATATATATATATATATATATATATTTCACTGTTTATTTTGCCTTTTCCACCCCCCCCCCCCCCCCCCCGCCCACCCAAATGAATTAACTAATGCGGTATTTTAATCAGTTTTGTTTCTATATTTTTATCTGCTAGAATGCCAAGATTCAAACCTTAGCTACTGCAGCACATTAGCTGGTCAAGGCGCATGTATGTGTGAAGGACTTGGACCGGATTTTGATTATTTGTGCCAGCCATTTCTCTCAGCCTGCCCACGCTCATGTAACAGATGTGAACAACATCCTTCTGGTAAAATGCGGTGCCTGTTTTGTAGTTTTAAGAAGCTATTAAATCTATATACTGTTGCTCTTACTCTGTTAATTTTTGAAGAAATAACAATAAAAACAGAAGAATAAACAACATCCTTCTGGTAAGTGTTCTCCTAAAGGCGTCGCTAATTAGGCTGAGGGATGGGGTACACCTCCCCATTCATGATGGCCTAATGACGCCCTTGTTGAGTAATTATTGTAAAACATCCTGAATGGTGAAAAAAATATCTTTTTATAATATACGATTTGCAGTCAATGAGTTGAAATTTTGGCACGTGATGAGGTTCATGAAAAGAACTGACATGAACGATTACAAAATAATGTTAAAGACCTCAGCCTGACCGAAATATACCCTTTATTCATCCACGGTGAGCTATATATTTTCTGAACAAATTGAAACCAACTTCATGAGATTCTGTTTCCTGTGGAATGAGTAACAGCGTCCCGAATGTTGAGCCCCGGTGGTTTTTCTGACGAGGGCCCCGTCTCTGAGGAACGCTACTTTGCGGGGGGTGAAAATTTGATGACGACATATCGTGTAGACGCACTCGGAGCTGTATACATGACATGTCGTCACACGTCTAGCGACCCCCGGCAGTTTCCTCTGTTGTTACGCCATAGGGAGGGGGCGGACCAAAAAAATATTATCTTTTTTATTTTTTATGGATAAACGGAGACGAAAATTTATGAATACCCAGGGTAATTATATTCTTTGTTTACTAAGCTTTACGTCAATATATGGTTGTTTTGGGTCAGGCTGAGGTCTTTAACTACCGACGTTTCTGAAAGCATCTCCTTTTAACGACGCCCCCTTCTACTACAAGCATTACATACATTATGGCATGTAGGAATTTTATTGTAATTATTCTCTTTTACTTTTTCATTCAACCTCGCCTCGTTACAGGACAATTTGTTGTTTTACTGAAATCCTTGCATTGTTTTAGATATAACTACCCCACTTCAGGGGTGATTTGAGGATGAGATACGTCACTGCAATTATATATATATATATATATATATATATATATATATATATATATATACATGTATATACTCACTTACAATTCAAAGTGACAATGTTTCTACATAAGTAGAAAGATGTGGTACGGTATGTTCCGGTTTTATCGCTCTCCGCCATCTCCTTGCGCACGAAAAGTGCAATAAAAAGTGTACTCTGTGAATATTGTTTAAATAATATGTCTATAAAATGTATCAATTCAATTTGGGTCAATAAATGAACTACATTACCACCCCCAATAAAAAAAGGAATAACGTTATCAAAATGAATAAGTACATAAAAACATGCGTCTAAATATATTTTTTTTCCTGAATTCAGATCGTAAAGACTGTCAAGAAAAGGAGCTGGACTACTGTAGCACATTTGCTAGTCAAGATGCATGTAGAATGTGTGAAATCTTCGGATCGGTCGCTGCTCAAGTTTGTAAGCCATTTCTCGCAGCCTGCCCATTAACGTGTAATCGATGTGAACGACAATCTTCTGGTAGGTTTTTACAATTATATTTAGTACATACATGTAACTGGTATCTGCTTTAGATATAGAAGTAGGCATCTGAGTAGGGAGAGATATAGCGCTACCCCTCCCCTTTTTATTGGAGGGTGTTTTTTGTTTGTTTGTTGTTGTTGTTTTTTATTCACTATTAGATGTCAGGATTGAAAATGGAATCACCTCGAAAGAAGGCCGAGTGGAGGTCTTTATAGCAGGTGAATGGGGCACGGTCTGTGCCGATGACTGGGATTTTAAGGACGCACGTGTTCTTTGCAGAAGCCTGGGGTTCCCCGATGCCCTGGGTACTACATCGCTCTCTGAATTCGGGCAGAGTTCTCTACCGATGCTCCTGAATAGTACCAACTGTAAAGGGATGGAATCTAACATCTCTGAATGCGTGAGCAACAGTTCAACAACACAGCGACCGTGCAGCTCTCCCTTTAATGAGGCTGGGATAAGGTGTTCAGGTGAATCATATGTGCATTATCTTTTTCTTTTCTTTTTTTTTCTTAATCTGATAAACAGAATAACCTGCCTCTATCCCCATGTATGTTTAATTTATATAGTTCTTTTTAACTTAAACATGAAGATTGTAAAGAGGGTAGACATTTTAACGTTAACAAGTAATTTATAGAGCCTTCATTACAATACCTTCCAATATCGGTCGAAACAAAAAGAAATGCCCAAAAGGCGACTGCAACTGTTCAAACTGTGAGCACATTACTACGCAACGTTATAAGTCAACAGGTACATCATTGCTGGCTTATCTAGTAGACTATGTTCAGTTGTCTGATATCGCACTAGAATTATTGCATAATTTGTTAACGTGCAACGCTGTTTCTAAAACTCTCATTTTCTAGACTGCCAAGATGTGAAAGATGAATGCGAGTACTGGGCCAGTAAGGGAGCTTGTCTGTCCTACCCGGAGATTGCCTTGCCTAATTGCCAGGCAAGTTGCAACGAATGCATCACACGCAGTCTGAATGGTCAGCACACAAACAAGCCCTTGATCCAAGAAATACAATCCTATGTCACCTCAGTTTATTATTTTCTATTTCACATTTGTAAGGTATTGTTTTACAATTCTCTTGATACATTGATTTAAAGGTACGCCATATTGACAGGAAAATGACTTAGGCGTAAATATTCAATTTGAATGACGAGCGCCGCTAAACCTAAAACAACAACAACAGCATAAACGTGGTAAAGAAAGAAACCCAATGTACAAAATAAATTTGTTTGCAGGGATTAGGAATGAAGACAGGGTTTAAAGTGAAATATTATAGATCATAAAGTAAAAGCTACGGTAGGAAGTTATAGGCTCCACTTAAAAGTAGTTTATTGTCCCTTTCGTTATCACATTTACAAAAATAATTTTGCTATCTTTATGTCACAAACAAAATCCGCTTCAAAGCCATTTCTCCTTGTTTTCCTTTTCTCTGTCATTTATAAAAAAAAGGATAAATGTTGTAATTTTGTATAATACCATAAAAAATCTTATTCCATTTTTTTTCCATTAAAGAGACTGAAGTGTCCCATTCTCTAGAGAACGACTGTGTGACTGGCCATTGCTTCATTGATTCAAACAACCGTAATGTACCAAAAGTTGAACATTGTCTTACTGAATAAGTTCTTGTTAAATGGTATTAAGGAAGTTGTTTTTAATTTTAAAAAACGATCCCAAAGACTTTCAGGAAATCAGGTCAAGGGCTATTCAATACCATATTATCTGTATATTTCCTATAGAAATCATGTTCGCATTATGTAACATGTCACTATAATGTTCTCACATTTGAAAAGGTGATGCACGGATTTTTTTTTGTTCGGAAGTCTTAGCAATCGTGTAACAATGCTGTAAGAAAGCTTTGGAAATAATGAGATGTAGTGTCATAAAATATCATATTTTCATGTTTCAACGACAACTTTTGAGTTCAAATAGACCAGATTAGCAATTTGCAAATATACGATGTAGATATTAAGTACAATTTTCAGCATTTGAAACGTATTATATTCCATCTTCTATTCAATTTATAATTCATAATAATTGTTTCTTGTTTACGGTACATCATCCTCAATCTGTTTCAAGACCAAGAAAATTAACCAATTTTCGTGAAGAGAATAGAATTCGATTTTTTTTTTTTTAGTAGACCACCAATGCTCACATTATGCATTATGCATAATGCATATTCATTTTGTTTGAGGGGTTAATGGCTTTTCCGTCAAGAATATGTCTGCGAACGATTTCAAACAGACAATAAATTTTCTGAATCTCTTTGATTTAGAAACACATTGTGTGCCTGGGGTGGAGATGTGTATTTCATTTGGCTGGTACGAAGGTAAGAAATTCCTATTTCACAAATGTTTCTTTTTCAGTGGCGGATTTAGGGGGCAATGGACACTTGCTAATCCGGGAAAACCCGATCTAGAATGCCATATAGTAGGTGTATACCATAAGAAAAAGAGATTGTATAGATTTTTCGGATCTAGGTCCACCTCATCCACCCAACCCCCCCCCCCCCCCTTCCCTAGCCAGACAATATTGGATTAACCGCTCTCGCTGGTGTTTATCATTAAAAGAAAATATATATATTATTTATTATTATTTATTATTACAAATAATTTCTTGGTACTGCAAAATTTCAATATGGCACGAAAAAGAGACATGATAACGAAGCTTTTCGACCTGCACTCATCAGGTTATCACGCAGGTATAAAACAAATTACTTGAAATCAACTATATTATACTCGGTGAACCCGGACGCAACCTAGACGCCGTAATTTCAGAACAATCGCAAAGCTTGGACGAACTCCTTTTGTCTGCACAGAAGAGGTTCTTGCGATTGGATATAAGCAGCTTCCAGAAAGCGTAAATGCGCTGAGCTTCTGGCCCGGGACATAATTGAGAATTGATCGTCGGCATAGCTTTGTGCGCAAGCTAGACTTTCTTTAAAATTTAAAGAAAAACAAACGTCTAGGGCCATTATGAGTTAGAATGCAGACGTAGTAACATTCTATCTTGTTTACAAGTACATTTATTACATGGAACCGTAAATTCATTATACTAGTTGTCGTATCAGTTTGATGTATAGCTTATATTAAATGAATATTTATCTTACAGGTTTGGTATGCACTCCTACACCGAATCGTCAGAGAGACTCGTTTGTTAAATGCATGTAAGTTGGACATTAAAGCCTTTATTTTTCTGTTTTTACAGACATTTCTTTTCTTTTTTTTTTTTTTCTTTTTTTTTTTTTTGGGGGGGGGGTAGTCTGCTGTTGTTTCTGTACATGACAATGATATAATAAATTATCTACCGAGAATAAGAACTAAGTTCTTCATTTCTTTCGTATCTATTGTTTTCGTTACATAGTTTTTATTAACAATGTGCATTTTTTAATAAAATGGATATATGGATAGGCCCTCTGAGTAAATGATTTCAGGAGAAATTACGTTAACTGTTTAACTTTTCACGTTTTTTAACTGTTACAATTCGATGTTGAATCAACACTTTTGAAACAGTAAAATGAGCATGATGTAGACTCTTGATCTAGGCCCCTACAGTACCGGGATAGCTTTCAGTGGAATTTGGAAGTTTAATGTTTTAAACAAGAAATAGATCTATTGCTTTTCACGTGGACTGTAGACATAACAGCTGCTGGGTATCCAGGACTGACAGGAATTGACAGTTAGCCCAAGATCGAGACTCTATAGATCTAAATTTGATATAACGTAAGTTAGATCTAGTTAACGTTAGGTCTAGATCTAGATCTATATATGTTAGATCTAGATAAATCTAGATTATAGATTATAGACTATTGTACATTTACATTTCATGTAATTTATTTCTAAAACGAAACAAGGAGCCATATATTTAATTTTATCAAAACACACAGACTCTAGTTCATTCATTGGTTAAATCAGTGCTTTTGATGACTTCAGGGGAGCGTTTCATCAAGCGTTTTGTCAGTGATTTTCACCGACAAATTTACTCTCAGCCAATCAGATGCAAGGATCTCAGTAGCTTATAACAGTTGTCAGTAAAAATCACTGACAAAACGCTTGATGAAACGCTCCCCTGAAGTGTCCAAAGCCACTGCTGTGCGCCGTGGCTTAGACAATTCTAAAGTTACTCGCGTGGGCTAATTTCCGGCAATGCATTCACAGCCCCGTGTTATTTTTATAATATCAAAATGGAATATATATAATCTCTGTTCCGAGAGTCATTTTAAAGCATACTTTTAAATCAAAGCAGAAAATAGCAGATGTTTTAACTGTGTGGGCCTAATGTTTAGACATCTAATTTGGATATTGTATCGAGATGATTCAAACCCGATTAAACCCAACTGAGGACAAGAGAAAGAATATCGTTGTTCGAGATTCGATAATAGAAGCTACAAAACCGACAATGTAATTGGTTGTCTGATCTCTACAAAAACGTTTAAAAAAGCGCGCGATACCGACATGACGATGGGTATCTTGGTCTGTCGGTTCCATGAGCTGTCGGTCTCGTGGGCTGTAGCCCCCTGAGGTCAAGAAGATAAAAGTAACTATGAAATTATATTTAAAGAAAATTTAGAAATCTATATTGTTGAACAAAATACCTACTAAAACTACTACTGGTATTTAGTCCTTTAAGTATACATGTCGCTGTATAATAATTAAATGCATTAGAATAATGACGCATAAACATGACTGTTGAACTCCATATCATTTCCTAATAATCGTGTTTGCATTCTCTTGCTCTGATGGTGTTGTCTGAAGGAAGTTTGAGGAACGCTCCAAATCAGAATTGGATGTAGGGGATATAGTGCGGGCTATAGAAGACGGTGTGCGAGGTATGAAATACAGTGACTATCGGAAAGTCCACGATGACATGAAGGTTGTTCTTGGTGGAATAGAAAAAGCTTTCACTGCACTAAATACCCTACAAGAACAACACATATTGGATCGTCAGAAGGCAGCAACAGTGTTGTAAGTTTTTCCTTTCATTCCTTTATATGTGCATTCGTCTATGAGATTTCCGCTTGCTCTAGACCGTCGGATTTGTCCCCTTAAAATTACTTAAACCTTCTAAGTCATTGACAAATGACAAAAAAGGTTGTCAGCCTGATCGTAGCTGAATGGTTTTATAACCCCTAGAGCTCCCGAAACAGACCCTACAGCCGGGTAGATTTCACCTCATCTACCTATACACGTACACTCAACTTTGTCAGTAGGAAGACGTATGACTGTAAATAAAAAACACAAACATGATAACAATTTCGGTAGGAAAGGGGCTATCAGACGATACTTTTGAAAAATTTGGTCATTTCCCCCTGAAGTCCATCCACCAAACCTTGTCAGAGAGAAAAAAATGTGGATACATCAATTATTTTAATATAGAAACTGATTTTTTTTTTTTTTTTATCGAGACATGGGTGTCAGACCCCCTAAAAAAAACCCAAAATGAGTTTTTCCCAAATACGCCCCGCCCCATACTTTACACGTGTTAAGAAAAAGTGTTTAAATTCTTTCAGATTTAGTAACTCGAAGAACGTAAGTTATTTCAAATTTAATTGGTAAATATTGAGCTTTCTTAATGTTCTTGTACACCAGCGTCTTTTCCTTAACGAGTTACTTAACCCATCGCCTACTTGAACCGGGTTGTCGCTGTAATAAGCCTATGGAAATTCAGTAGTAAATGGGCTAATGGTGAAAATATCCATAGACTGCATCATGTGAGTTATCGCTGAATGCACTGGATTATCCCTATTGACCATCTACACCTTTAGTATGCGTTCATCAGGCAAAATAGAGGAGTTTGCTTGTATTCTGTCTTCTTACCACCGCCAATGAGGTTTCAGTATGGAAGGCCACATAGCAAACATGCCTAGCCATCTTCCTGTGTGCTATTTGTGGCAGAAAAGAAACTTTCCTCATTATAATATTGTTTGTCTCTTTTTGTAGGTTGATGTTTAATTCCAGTATTTCTCATATACGAGACGGCGTTTTCCGTGGACTGAGGAACCTTAAAACTCTGTAAGTAGAAATCACTGCACTTAGCAATAACTACCTCCAAACGTTACCACCCCTATTTAATGTATTTTTATCATGTGAAATTAATCTTCCAGACTTTCGCATAGAATCTTCATATTCCTTTTAAAGGGATACGCCATCAGGCGACCGCGGGGAATCTCATGATTGCTTAATTAAGCCCCATTCACTCATACACAAAGTTTATGCATCGAATGCGTCCGTCGGACTGCTAGGATTACATTTTGGACTGCACGAAGCCGACCGAATCTCACACGATAGCTCGAGCTTAGGCGGAGCGTGCAAGTTGCCCGGTGACTAGTCTGTCCGAAGTTTGCGCCCCGCGGGGCAACAGCATGATCAGGTAACGATCACAGTGCCCTCTCGCTGCATAAAAACGTCCACAATCTGCGGTTGAGTATCCCTTTAACCCCTGAAAGTTTTGAAACATTCCAAGACAATATCTGTTTTCCTATCTATATATTTCCCCCATTTATCAGTGTTTATATTTTTAATTTAGATGGTTTACAGAAAACACGCTTGAGAATATCACTGCAGGAATGTTCTCTGGATTGGAGAAGTTGCAATACATGTAAGTAGGCCTACTTGGCTGTATTATTTTGAGAAACTCCAATTTCTTATTACATGTTGATTGCATGGATTTTTCAACGAATTTTATTTGATTTGATAGCGAAAACTGAAAGTATCATTCCCAAGTTGTAAAATGAAGCTGCAAAGGATTTTTTTTTGTTTTGATGATTGATATTGTCATATAAATGCAGACTTGTAGGCTAATACGTACTTTCTGTTCTCCTTTTTCACCTGCAGTAATATCAGAATGAACAGAATTTCATTTATTGCAAAAGACAGTTTCTCTTATTCACCGAATCTCTTGTTCTTGTAAGTATCGTACGTCTGTTAAGGTTATAAAGAGAAGAGAATATAACAAGCAACAGCTCAAAACTATAACAAGATAATATGAGAGTATATATATTTACCTAACTGCGACTTAAGGCGAAACCTAACAATAGGTTTATTCCGTCAAAATAAAATTCAACGTTAGGGCAAAACGAGTGTGGGTTAGGGCGAAACGTAACAATAGGATGAGATAAAAGGTTTCGCCCTTAGTCGCAGTTAGAGTTATTTTTATTTTTACCATTATATATATAATTCTGAAAATGAGAAAATAATGGTTGCGTAGCTTAAATCAAAGTTCCCCATAGCTGTCTTCCCTATTAAAATTTTTGCATAGATTAACAAAATGTCTCCGCCGGGAATCGAATCTGGTCACTGGCTTAGAGCCTATACACTATGCCTAACCGTAATTTCAAACTAAAACGCAATCGCAACCCTAACCCTATTTTTTATGAAAACAGGAGTTTTCCCGGACCATGTGTGGGATCACTATTTTTCTTTCTTTAAGTTGCAAATATGGAGATGAAAGAGACAATCATGACTATGGTGGGTTATCCGAATGACAGGCCCGGTATTATTCAGCCTAATCGATGTAAAATGATACAAATACTTTATGTCAAATAGCAGTCCAGTTGTTAATGTTTTCCTTAACTATTGTGGTTGTTATTATTATTGATATTTAATATCATTATTGGTGTTGTTATTACCAATTTTACCAATGTTAGATTATTTTTATTGTTGTTGTTTTTGCTATAATTGTTGTTATATTTTTATCTTCGTAACTACCATTTTTGTTATTATTACCATTACTGTTGCTGTTATAGTAGTATATTCATTACTATTCCATTGTTATTATTGCTCTTGTTGTTATTATGATTATTATACAATGGTATTATGTAATTTCAGTCATTTTTTTTTGTCTGTGCAATTAGGGCGCTCATGCTAGTAACGATGGTTTTGCTCCCTGATCAAGTAGTTCATAATAAATGATTCAATTTCAATCCAACGGGATTCTTTGATTATATTCTTTGCAGGGAGATTTTGGAAAACAGGCTGTCGCAAATTGAACCTGGTGCATTTTCCGGATTGGCAAATTTGAGACAACTGTAAGTTATTACTGAAGTTATTAGGGTGTTTGAAGACCATTGGTATTGAAATGTTTACGGTCTTTTCGTTCTTGTTGGCTAAAACTGCAGCGATGATGATTACCATGACTTGTACCCTGCTGAACAGCTTCCAGTGCTAGTCATAAACTCCTCCACCCCCCCCCCCCCCCCCCCCTCTTAAAAAAAAGATTGTGAAAGGCCGAAACAAAATTATCTTCTGGAAAAGGTTGACATACGATTTTTTATATTTCCTCAAAGCAAAAGTAGGCCTTTTCCGTTCATATTTATGATACGAATCACCAGTAAAAAGTAGGTTGTGCTTTCTTGGCAATACCATTAGGGAAATTCCCATTGATCCTAAGCAGCACTACCCTCAAATGGTCCGAGCATGTGAAAGGATTAGGCATGTCAGTGTCATTGACTTTAAATATTTCCTATTATGACATCTGAAGTGTTAAATAGCTGAACTCTTTATAACTTCCCATACAGGAACCTACGATACAATCATATTCCGTCCATTGTTAATGGAATGTTCGATGGTCTTGGTAATTTGGAGTTTCTGTAAGTAAATGGAATGTTTTATGTATTCTTAATTTGAAATTGATTACAAAGCTTGATCTACCACTGTTGTGTATTACGAGTAATTTCGAATACATTCGGGGCTTTTTTTCAATTCAAAACAGTGTTCGAAATATATCTGCATCATTATGATGACACCTCCGTGACTCAAACCTGCTAAAATACCCGTTCTTTTGCATGTTTATATCGAGTTTTGAACTTATTGTAATGATTATTTTCGCATGGTATATTGCATACGTTATCCTTTTTACAATTAGATTATTTATATTAAGTTTGTGTGTATGTGCTATTAAATTCTCAATAGCCTTTGTATCATGTTGTATTACTGCAGGATAATGTAATCAAAGTCTTCGTTTGTTTGTATTTGTTAAAAGCTATCTCGATTACAACAAGATAGCCCATATCATGCCGGAAGCATTTTATGATCTTGGGAATCTTCTCATCGTGTGAGTATTACCTTAATTTCAATCGTACCACTATCAATATATATATATATACATATACAAACGCGCACACACGCACGCACGCACACCCACACACAAACACACAAACATATATATATATATAATGCATGCTATTGAGTTGAATATACCGTATGTCAGGCGCATGGGAAGGAATTTGTTACTGGGGGTGCTGAGAGCCACAAAAAAAGGTCCTCAGCATTTAACGTCTCTTTTTACGGAATTCGCACCCCCTGATTTTTTCCAAGGGGTGCTGCAGCACCCCCCGCACCCCCGGATCCCAGGCCCCTGCCGTATGTGCATCCATACTGATTTAGAATTTTTCAAGTGCATTATTTCATAGAGGCCATAGACAGAGGTGAAATATCTAATCTTCAATTAGTCTTCATCAAGATTAATTTTTTTTCTTCAGAACTCATGCAAGCTTTTGCATAAATAATACATACTCACATGTTGTAAATACTTCTTGGTAAAAAATACCTTTACCAGCCTTTTTTTTTATTCATTTGATTATTATGAAAAATGTACGGTACGGTGATTAATCATAAACACAGCTAGCGCCCGTGGATGTCCACGGGCTGCTTCTGCAAGTATACATATATATACATGTACCCATATATATATTATATAAAAATTATGTATAACAATGCGCCCTCCCGGCTATTACCATAAAAGCTTTATGGCAACACAAGGACTTGGGACCCTTGTTGTGCGGTTACACATTGCGGGGAAGAATTGCATAGTGGAGTCACCAGAGTGCTCAAACTGCGAGCAGCGAGCATTGTATATAACGCAAATAGTGAACGTCTCACATAGAGACTCTCCACGAAATCTAAGACAGTGCTCAAACTGCATGTGTTGCGAGCGTTAATACAAATTATGTATAACAATGCGCCCTCCCGGCTATTACCATAAAAGCTTTATGGCAACACAAGGACTTGGGACCCTATACAGCCATGGAAAAAATTATTAGACCAAGAATGGTTACGGATAGTGTTATTTTTGTGGTAAGATGGAAATAAAATATCATAAAATCAAGGTATAATTGCTGGAATTTGGTAATGATTCAATGAAATGCAAATACAAATCATTTTTGTAATTTTGTTTGGATATTATAGTACCTTTATTAGAGGAGACTGGTCTAATAATTTTTCCAGGGCTGTATATAGTATATACTCATCAGCTCTGGGTTCGTTTGAAAGCAACAGGGAATACACAATAGAATGGTGCTAATATTGAAAATTGAGCAGGTACACAAATATATTGACTGTTTTTATTTCCTTGTTGTTTTAATTAATTAAAAGCTCACGCCTGAGTGATTTTTTATTCTTTATATAATTACCGCAATAATCGATCATGATTGCTGTTGTAGGAACCTGTCATCAAACTCAATCAGGCATCTTGAGTTCGGTGTTTTTTCAGGACTGCGATCACTTGAATATTTGTGAGTACTAGTTTACGAGTTTGCGATTTCAGAATTCATTACGTTCAGTATATTTTATAGCTAAAATAGCTATAGACAGTAGCAATGTTTGTCGGACGTGCTTATCTTCTTTTGCGCTCATGTATTATACCATACAATACCAGATTATGTTGTGCGTGTCATTTTTATTACGGCGATTAAAATATTCATCCTCGAACATATATGTTTCTGAACAAACATTTCAGAAAATTTGAAAAAAATATATATTTCAAAGTGTTGTATATGTTTTTCTTGGCTTTCTAAAAACGCGTCATCAAACTAATGGAACACAAGTCACAAATCTTATCTATCTAGTAAGCACAGATTGGTTACTTGTTGAAATAATCCCTGTTACAGCTCACTTTGGATGCTATGCTGGTGAAACCACTTATGAGAACCGATACTGTATTTAATTGTAAAACTTACCGCTGAAGTTTGAGATATTCTTTACATAAAACCAAAAATACATTTTCAAATCTGGATGGATATTAAAACATTCATCGGTATTTCCATTTTCTTGCCTTTTTCTGTCAGAGATCTTACCAACAATCAAATCAGCCAAATTGATTCTCTCGTGTTCACTTCGCTGGTGTCGCTTCGCTTCTTGTAAGTAACTAGGACATTGAACTGGTTAATAGTTAAATAAAATATGACATCTGTGCCACGTAATTTATGACTTCCCGACTTGGAGAAATTGTTATTTCAGTTGATGAAAAATTAATTTGACAATTATTCCAGGCATATATAAGCGGTTCATGATATTTTCATTTTGCATACGGTGATATGTTAGTGAGTGAAAGCACAGAGGTTCGAATCCAAGTCCGGCACTAACGTCCTTTGGGCCCTAGACATTAGTCTACATTTGAGACTCTCGACTAAGGTGAAGTAAATGGGTATCGGTATGATTTCATTCCATGAAGCTTCATCGGAGTAATAATCTAAAGCTCTTCGGAAGCGCATATAGAATAAATAAAATGTATTATGCGCTATACAAGAACTGAGTATTATTATTATTATTATTATTATTATCATTTTAATCATTATTATTATTATTTGTTATTATCATTTTCATCATTATTATTATTATTTATTATTATTATTATGATTATTGTTTTTATTATTATTTTTATTATTATTATTATTATTGTTGTCCTTTAATATAATTAACATTAATATACATTTGGCACTCTCCACCCAGGTGTAGTAAATGGGTACCTGGTAGGAATTTAGTCCTTGAATGCTTTCAGCGCCTCAGGGCAGTTAAAGCCAGGGTAATAATATTCCGCTGTAGGCGCATTGAGCATCCTCTGGGATGGATACGTGCGCAATATAAATGTAGCTCTTATTATTATTATTATTATTATTATTATTATTATTATTATTATTATCATTTTATTATTATTATTATTATTTTCATCATTATTATTTTGTTGTTACTGTTCATTGATCAGGGCCCAGGATGTATTCATTCATTTTATGGATTAGTTTGACTGCAAAATAGGTAAACATCATATTAATTATAATGTCTGTTGTCAAACGTCATTACACATTTCACTACATTGAATACAAATTGATATTGAGATCTCTTAAACGAATAGATATAAATTTTGACAATTGATGTATAACATTGATTTTAGCCCATACATCGTTAATGATGTATCTCATATCTGTAATGATCAACAATCACATAATTAAAACTGCTTCCTTGTTGTGAATATATGCAGAATATATACGCACAGACATGACCATTTTTTTTCTCATGACAGGTTTTTACTTAACACACATCTAGAAAGCATCGACCAACAAGCATTGGTTGGTCTTAATTCAGTGGAGAAATTGTAAGTACACAGATAATCGTGTGTTTTGTTTCTGGTTTTTCCTCGTTTGTATCTTTGTCTGTTTTCGTTTGTTTTATGTCTTGTTGTTGTTGTTTTTTTCTTTTTTTTTGGGGGGGGGGGGGGGGAGGGGGAGGTATTTGTTTTATTCCCTAACCATGGAAATTGGATATACAGATTGTGCTCAACGTTTCTGTTCATTTTTATTATTTTGATTGCCTTTAGATTACCTTCTTGTGCCAATCGAAATAATGGCAATTTCAAGAAGACATTCCAGTGAACGGGAAAAGGGTTACCACTTTTACCATACCTAACCAAAATGGCTGTCGCAATTCAAGACGTTTTGTGTAATGCGATTCACTGTCAATCTGCCTTTATCAACTGAATAATGTTTGTCAGTTTGTCATATAAGGATTAATTATTTGTTGATAGTGGACATAAAAATGTTAATAGAATGTTCATTTACGATAACAAAGAATTTACGTAATATAAGTAGAGTAATATAATGTCAGCTACAGTTGTACGCTATCAAAAATGTCTTTTTGACACGATAATAACAAAAGCCATGTACGTGAACACTCGATGGGTCGCCTCAATTCTCTTCGAGACATTCCGTGAATTTAATGACAATACATCTTCCTTACAGTTCGAAAGATAGTAGAAGAAAGCTCCTTTGCCAAATTAGACTGAGATATTTTCTCTTCCCCGTCCTTTTTTTTTTTGAATAAAATTACTAGCATTTTATGTACAGGATATTATCAAAAATAGCTCACATGGACCATGGGCGGCGATCCCGGAAATTTTGAATTTTGTACAGCACCCAATGGCAAAGGCTAGTCTCGTCGCCCCCCCCCCCCCCGGCCGTGACAACAAATCTCTGCACATGCATGGGACCCCCTCCCCCACCCCTTCCTAAAGTAGGTTACAAAAAAATCCTGACAATAAGCTAGAAATTAATTTTACTTGGCCCTTAATTCTTGTAAGCATAATTTCATCCCACACCTTACTCTGTTCTCAAACATTTCACGTTCAAAACTGCAGGGTTACATCGGACAGACGGCTATGCTGTCAGCTTGAGGGCAATGTGGACTTCACGTGCGACGGATACGCACAGCCGCATCCCTTGGACACCTGTAGCAGGCTCTTTCCAAATTGGGCCTTGAGGATTGCTGGATGGGTAATGGGGTTGTCTGCGTTGGTTGGCAATGCGATTGTCCTCTTTCTCCGAGTGCAAGAAGGCAAGGATCTAAGGACCTCCAAGGTGCAGAATATCCTCATTGGCAGCTTGGCGATGGCTGATATTCTGATGGGGGTGTATATGATCATCATTACTTCTGCAGATGTCTTCTACGGTGATGGGTTTTATCTAAGTGCTTCACTCTGGCGTGATTCCCATATTTGCCGATTTGCTGGTTTCCTTGGGTTTCTGTCCAGTGAGGCTTCGGTCTTCACTCTGAGCCTTATCACTGTCGACAGGTTCATTTGTATCATGTTCCCTTTCGGCAAGATGAAGATCCGTCAGAATTCGGCGAAAATTCTGGTAGGGTTGGTTTGGGGCTTCACAATTTTGCTGAGCATTGCTTTGGCGATAATTTCTTTCTATCGTCCGGATGTCTATGGACTGTCCAATGTGTGTCTAGGTCTTCCGCTCCATGTCGAGACAGTGAGTACGGGCTTCCTCGACATCCGCGGAAAATTCTTCTTTGAGTTTCAGGTCAGCTACATAATCACAAGCACTATTACACGACCTTCTTCGTGGTTCTCCATAGTGTTCTTTATCGTTATCAATCTGATTTCATTTGCTTTTATTCTGGTCTGCTACGTCATGATGTTTGTGAAGTCAAAGCGATCAATGGCCCGCGTCAAGAACAGCCAGGCGCAGGAACGAGAAGCCAAACTGGCTCGACGAATGGCCATGATAGTTTCCACCGACCTCGCCTGTTGGATGCCAGTAATCATCATGGGTATCCTTTCCCAAACCGGTATGGTCACACTCCCTCCTTCTCTCTACGCCTGGACAGTGATCCTGATCGTCCCTATCAACTCATCAATCAACCCTCTCCTGTACACCTTCATACTTTACATAGACACCAGGAGGCGAAAGAATCCGAGGACAAAAGCCCAGAAAGCTCCCATTAAGCTGAATGAGAAGAAGTCTTCGAGCGACTCTGATACGGCTAAAACAGGAAATAATCTTAGCAGTAAAGGAACTATGGACGTTTGTCATGATAATTCGGCGTAATCAAGTTATAATGTTTTTTTTCAGGAGAGATAGTTTTGTGAAAGACAAATGGAGTAGGTGTTCATATCCTCCATTTCATGTAACCCTGTTAACAACTAACACCGAGTATCTGATACATCATTTACAATCATATGCATGAAAGGAAATATGTTAGATACCTGTCAAATACGAATCATATTGTGGATTTTATTACCTTATATTCCATAATACATTACTATAATTATATGGGGTGCTTTCCTTTGTGGCAATCATTTTCCCGCACAGCAATTTTCACATATTGTTTTAATACATGTATCTCTATTATATATATATATATATATATATATACGGTTAGTCAGTAGAATGCCATGAGGAACGTACAGTGACTGAGCAAGGATATTCTTATTGCTTAACTAACCAATAGATCTATTTTCCCTATAAAATGAACAACTAACAGGACTACGATTCATAAAAGATACACAAAACAAACTTATATTCAATATTCTTTGAAATGTTTTTGTTGTACGCCAATGTTGATGTGTACAATATTTTGTGAGAATCATTCATCTCGTTACCTGATTGCTGTTTTCGTCATAGGTGTTAAAAAACAGTGGATGATTTGCATCGTTAATAACGCAATAGATATACCTCGCCTCAGACAGGTTTTTACATTGTAAAGTTGAAGGATGTAACATTTATTGGGAGCAATTAAATTAAAGTTTTATTACATTTCTCTGGATACTTTTCTTAAGGTATTGCTCTGAATTTTTAATTAGAGCGTTCAATTTTTGAAAAAAAACTCAAGGCCACAAAATCTGTGTGTATTAGTAATTAATTCAGAACACAACAACAGCCATTGTGCATTGCAGCTGAAATTCCAGAGCGTTATTTTTAACCCACCGTCAGGAATCATTAACGATACATGGACAGTAAAGGTTTGGCAGAATTGACAGCTGCAACACACAATTGCTATTGTTGTGTTCTGAATTAATTACTGATACACAAACATTGTGTGGCCTTGATTTTTCAAAACTTGAAAACTCTAATTACATATCCAGCATGTCCAGAGCAATATTTTATGAAATGTATTCAGAGAAATGCAAAAAACTTGATCCAAATGAAATTTAAATCCTTCAACTTTACAGTAAAAAAACTAAGTGTCCACTGTTTTTTAAAACCTAGTACAAAATCGCATTTTTGTGATGCGAATAGACCTACTAGTTTTTTGTCTTTTTAAATAACAAAGATTTATGAAAGTTTCAACACAAAAAAATATGCCTAATATATCCAGTATAGATGACAAAATGTTGCATTATTGTGATGGTTCTTTTAACCTATAAAATATACATGTATGTCTAATAAAATTGTATATATTTTGGTTTACAGTAATTATTTACACGGTTTCTGACATATATCATTTACTGTCTTTTAAAACACTAATGTAATTGTAGACATACGGACCTGAAGTGCAAATTAATGACAATAAAATTAACGATTGAGTCGCAGGTCGTAAAGTGGTAAAAAAAATGTTACAAGGCATGAATCACCTTTGAAACATATTTAAGTCTGCCCCATCCTACCAGATCCGTGCACTGTCAATGATCTGGAGGGTTTCAACACCAAAGCCACATCCTGCGTTCTGCACTGGACGGGACTTCAACTTTGTAGTGATTCGAGGAGAAGAAGAAGGGGGAAGAAGAAGAAAAACAAAAACAACAACATGGCATGAATATTGTTGAGGATCTGATAATATCATTCTTAGTCAGTGTGCATTATTACACAATTAATGTTGTATACCGATATGCATTTGGACTTGATTGTTTTGAAAAATAACCAGTTGCACAGCGCCCTCCTCATGTTCGATGTCGGAAATGAGTACATGTATACGCCTACCATTTTCTGGTGCGATATGCATGTACACAAAGCAGTTACCTGTTGACACATTGTGTAAATAAATACAAATACAAATACATAACAAATACAGTTAATGATCATGTTTTTTAAAGCTTTAAAACTATATTTGCAAGTCATTATTTTTTCTCAAGTCTTTTCGGGCTATAGTTATTTAGTATTAATTTTCTTCACAATGGACATGTTTATAAATTGTTAACAAACCCCGAGAGGCCCCGGTTCATTTCAAAATGTTTCCCTTTCTTGATTTTGACGAATTATATGCCAAACTCATTTTACCACTTGTATTATAATAGGAATATGTGAAACTTTAAATAATTTTTCAAACATCATAATCGGTCGCCTTTCTTATCGAAAAGAGAATAAACGTTTCAAATAAATTTGAACTTAATTTTCAGTTACATGATCTTTGAAAGGTCGATTAATTACGGTGTGTGAGGGTATTGTCGGGTACTGTTTTTAACAATTAATTATTAACATTGGAAATGGTAAAATAATACAAAAACGATACTACTTTTAGAAGGAAATGCATGTCATGATCGGACAATTAAACTTGAAGCTGATGTCCTTCACCTACTAACTGACTGGTAGAGATAAAAATCAAATACCTGTTTCTCGAATTTGACTGTGTGTTTTGTTTTGTTTTGTTTTTGTCATTAACACATAGATATGTGTTTACAATAATTAACATCGGCATTGAATCTATAACCTGATGAGACCACTTCTTGTTATTCAAAGACCTTGCATCTGTGGCGGATTAACATGACCAAGGGGCATGGGGCAAAGCAGAACGTGCACCACCCCCCCCCCCTTTTTAGCCCCAAAATAATGTCAGTTTTCTCTATAGAAAATATCCATTCATCCATGCACCTTAGATAATTATAATCATTGCACATGTGTTTTTACGCAAAACCTGTATGAAACAAATCTATTCGTTCATCAAAAACTAAGAAAATTGAAATTAATGAGATTTTCACTACTGAACAAATGGGAAAGGAGCTCGCAATATACCTCACGGAATTGCCAATTTGTGTTTGATTGATTACAATTTCAAAAATTCATAACTTTTTTATTTCTTATCGGATTTTTTCTCAAACTTTCACTTATCTGTTTTTCTCACTTTTCTCATTTTCTCAAATCAACCTAAAAACAGGGTGGACTTTCCCTATATCGCTATAATTATGAGACAAATGTGAAAAAATATATTTTGAGGTGCTTTTTGTAAAAACCATAATACAGAAAAATTATTTAGATTAAAAGTACAAGTAATTTTTCTCGATGTAGAGGGTTCAGTCGGTAACCTTCCTTTATAATGCAATTTTGCCACACCCATGTTATTAGTAATACTAACAATTTTCAAAATTGAAATGAAAATATAGGCACAGGAATCGAATGTGGTGGGGAAAGAAGGAATACATCACCCCCAGTATTTATCGAGGATGATGACTTGTGTCATCATCACCCAACTATAATATACATAGAAGAATGCTGAAATGACAATCATAAATAACATGTAGACCCGCTCCGGGGGTTGCATGTGGGCACAGTGCCCCTACTTTTCCCTTTAACTTCAGATAAGTACCCCCATTTTTCTTTCGAATAAGTTCACGTTCCATATTCTTATTAAGTGCCCATTTGGATAATTACACTTCACCCTCACCTCACCTTTCATAAATGCTCCTATTTCAACAAGAGCATTTATCCCTTTTGTCCATTTTAATGTAACAAGTAATTTTTCTTCTTTGTAATACATAGGCACTGATTTAATATTTCTACTTTATAAGAACATTTTGCCGTTCTTATAAATGCCCCTTTTGAGGTGTTATTAGTGCCCCATTTCACCTCTGATAACTGCCTGATCTACCTTTTCTACACATTCATTTATTTTTCTAATAAGTGTCCTTTTCCCCATGATAAGTACCACGTTTCCCTTTTCCATAACATGTGCCCCTAATCCAAACTGACTCAGAGCCAATATTCCCAAATGCTCACTCGCTAGGCTCACTCGTATTAAAAGTATAGATTACAGTTTTTATATTACAGTGTAATTGCGACCTCACAAATTTTGAATATTGGAAGTTGCTCGCAATATTCAATTCATACTACAAAACAGCAAAGCATGATACTAAAGTTGTATCTTGGACATGTAAAGAGAAAAAGCATACACACCATGTGTGGGCGTGTGTGGGGGCACACAGGCTTACATGGATTCAGTTGTGGGCTACAGAGAACAATAGAGCACAATGATTGCCTTTCTTCCGTCATGCTTGTGGGGTACAAAATACAATAGGAGAGAACAATAATGTTCCCCACAAATCAATGTATGTGAGGGTGGGGTGTGTGTGTGTGTGTGTGTGTGTATAATCATACCCCCACTTATGAGGACCTGTCTACGCCAATGGCTATATGGACCGCAAATCATCCCCCAGGTCTGAGGACCTGTCTACGCGCCTGCTAACATGCCTATATATTGTTTGCGGTAAACATGTGACATGTGAACTATTATAAGAAAGGGTTAACCAAGAGATCGGTTAGCTATTTTGTTAATAAGTTCAGGTAGGCTTAAATTAGGAGTGTTTCTACCCTTATGGGGATTTTCACATATGGTGATAGGCCCTGATTATTAATTTCCTAGATATCATTTACTATTTTTCTTTTCCTTTGAAATGATTATGATTATTATTTTTTAAATAATATATCTGGCAGACATTCCCTGTTTCCGTATTCAAAACTACGTTACAATACAGCGATTGGTACTATTCTCCCCAATTTGGCAGTGATGATCATGCAATCAACCAATCGGCAACGAGGAGGAAAACACTTTATTGCCGTTGACAGTTTTCCACCTGCAGATAGTTCGCGAAGTGACGCGACACGCATGCAATTCGACAGTTGGACCCTGGGAAGGCACTCGCGCTGGTTCGATGAGAAAGTGGCACAGTGGTTGAATGGAATCTGGATAGAGAAGCGGGTGAGGCAGTGTGTTTTCGCAAAGTTCCAGCCACAATCCAAAAACTAAATTGGTGTTTGTCATCCGACTCTGGGCTTCGATACCCGAGCGATGAGAGAGATCTGTAGATGATCTTGAACCATCCAATGACCCACAGAGGCGCCACTGATTGATTTGAGATCGTGGTGTTTCGTTTTCAGCACGTTCAGTGTTACTGGATGCCATTGAAAACAACCATGGCGTCAAGAACTTTCATCGTCTTAGTCTTGTGTGTTCTCGTTTCTGCTGTTTCAACGGGTAAGAGCATTAAACAATCTTAGGCATGGTATTCGTTTGCTGCATGTTTAAATGTTAGTGTGGAGCAGTTCAGCTTTTGAGTGGTTTGGAGGGATATTTGTTTGAGAAGAGGATAGTCAGTAAACCTGTGTTTATAGAGAGGCATCATTATTGGTGATGATGATTATTTCTGGGTTGTGTAAATGCATCCATGAAGTGATTCAGAATGTTATTTGTGTATGAAAGGTGTTGGCTGTCGTCGAGTACTTTGGGTCCAAGCTTCAGCATGGCATTCCTGTCTAAGACATAGCCTACATAATTTTAGGCCCTATTTGCTGACAGTCATCTGATCAAAGATGATTGTGATTGCGCTATGCACTTTTTCTGAGATATCGATCATGCACGATGCCAAACATGTTTTGGGAAATATTTCGCTCAATAAATTTTCATTTTTAATCGAATAAGTAAACACTGGTGATGATACTAATACATGCATTGCAATGCCTATTACAGTAGTGTTTGGCCACTTATGAACCATTGTAGCTGAATTTGAATTAGCTTTACCCTTTCAAGCACTGAAAGACTTCCTTTTATTTTGGTACAATATTTGTAACCATGAACTTGTCTTGTCCCAGGGCGTATTATTTTGTTTAATGCCTGAATGTGTTGCCTTATCAGCTATGACGTGCTCGTGTATAATACCTGTTTATACCAAGAAACCACTAAGCATTTAATGTGGAAGATTTACATTACAGAAATTGAAATTAATTAGACCATTTACGACCATGGTCTTGCTTTTGTTTTCATGACTGTATATAGTTTGTATAGTGTATATATTTATAATTTATAGTTTGTGTGGAAATTTGGTAAAATTACCCAGTAAGTGAATCGATATTATATTTCACGTTCATTTTCTGTAATGTTTCGTTTGCCTTCTCTAAACTGTCCCAGTAGAAGGGGGGGGGGGCACACACCAAAAAATTCTCTGACAAGCAAAAAAAAAAAGGTCCTCAGCATTTCAGTCCAAAATTCCCTGACAAGCAAAAAAAAAATAAAAAATCCTCAGCATTTTGATGTCCCTCCGGACAAGCAAAAAAAAAAAGAAGACTTTTTTTTTGGCCGGGGGGCACGTGCCCCCTGTGCCCCCCCCCCCCCCTGGATCCGCCACTGTGTATACGGATTTGATGCAATTTCAAATTACCGTTACAGGGGGGTGTTTCATAAAGCTGTTCGTAAGTTACGCGCGACTTTACGCACGACTGGTGATCAATTCTTGTGCTAAGTGATTGAAAATCTGATTAGTATAGCACCCAAGAACATGTTCCAGTCGTTCGTAAAGTCATTCGTAACTTTACGAACAGCTTTATGAAACACCCCCCTGGTTATGTAATAGTTGATAATGGGCCAACAACCGGTTGTACTGCCATTACAACATAACAACTTCATCGTTTTCTCACACAAATGAAGAGGGAATCACACGCGATCAATCAGTTGGAGGTCATGCCTGCTAAAGGAAAGGTTCAGTTAGACGGATAACGATCATGACGATATAGATAACCTTTTAACCATAAGACTGTTCCCAAATTCGTTTTCTTAAAGGGATACTCAACCGGAGATTGTGGACGTTTGAGGGCACGAGGGCGCTTGGTGGCGTATCCCTTTAAGGCTTGCAATACACCTTCATTTTCATTTTGATATTCAGTTGAATAATTATAGTACATGCATTAAGAAAGTGAAACAGGAGAATTTAACATGGTGGAAACGTGGTGAGATGCTATTTTCTATCCGATAGCGCAGTTTGAAATGCTAAGTACATGTAATATATTCTTAGGTTTAATACTAATTTTGACATCGCATTCCGCAAATATCTTTTCTGACGACATGATATCAAACCATGTGCAAGCAGTCAAGCAAGCTAAGTCCACTGGCCCTTGAAACAACACCAAGCGTTTCTGTATTTCCACTGGACAGGATGCCAATATTTTTACTTGATAAAGGCGAACTCTAGCATACTGCCTTGAATTATCTGAGAGGGGATCTCAGCGAGAGCTACAGCCAGTAATAAAATAACTAGATTCTGGTTAACCGTTATAATCGAAACTTGTGAACTAAAATGCAGAATATATAAAACATGCGCTTGTATGATATCAATGTAAGACACAAAGGGTATATGTAAATGATTTGAAGGGATTGCCTACTTCTAAATATGTCAGATTAGGCCCTTGATTTATTGATTATAATCTGATTTTTTTTAAAGGGTTGAAGTCAGTTGCAGCATTGGGGGGGGGGCACAACTGACCCAAATGCCATACATTAATTACACAAAAGTAAGATATGCCCCCCCCCCCCCCCACCCTGACTGTTTTCTCGTGCCCTCCTGTCGGATTTTCAACCTTCAAGACGCCTAGAAAATCCGTTAACCTGTTTGTGATGTTTTGCTTTTTGGTTTTGCTTTTGTCTTACCTTATTTATTTATTTATTTATTTATTACATCATTTATCTGTGTTTGCCTTTAGGAAATCTGTTCAGTTAATAAGCATCTGAAACAAAATTGATAACCTTTCATCTTTCTCTCTCTCTCTCTCTCTCTCTCTCTTGGTTTGCTGAGCATTTTACTGAATTTTGCCCCTCCCATTTTACAAAATTCTGGACGCGCCCCTGATAGATGTTATTCAACTCTAGTGAGCACATAAAGTGCAGAGTTCAAGTGGAGTTAATGATAATACTGACAGCTTCCGGAGGCCAGAGTATGTACTTTAGTTTGTTCATTCTTGGATATACAATTTGTATTCTATTATTTACACTCATCTGTCGGTTAAAAGTTAAAGGTGTAATGATACAGTTACACTTTCCATGTAAAGCGCGACTTCATATAAAAGATACGACGCCGCGTTAATATCCCGTAGGGGCCGCGTAGCTGCCCTAACTCGACAAATTCAGACCTTCATAATTATTATTGGCCGCATTTGCCACGAAATGCCAGATCAAGAAAATATATATAATATCAAGACAAAGGCCACGAAACTGCACGTAATGCCACATACGGCCACGTAATACCTCGTAGCACCACGCACAGCCACGTAAAAACCACTTAACGCTAGAAGCACCAAATAGGCCCCATGTCACAAATAACGCTAACAGGGTTGATTTTAGAGGTGAAATTTTAAACGACCACGGATATGCTGTAAATGTCGCGGAATAGACAGGTCTGATCCCATATCACAAATTACGTTGCGATAGCCGAGGCCAAGCTTTGCGTGAAAGTGTGACTGTAGGGATGCATGGTAAATAAATAGCGGTTTAAATGAGGGGGGAGGGGGAATGGCAAAAAAATTCACTCAAAAATGTCAAAATCCAATGATTCTTACACCGAATGATATAGCTATAGCGCTTAGTTCAGTATTTCTGGTAAAGCGCTTTGTAAGAAACTATTATTAAATATTATTAGCATTTTTGGTTATTAAAGACATTCATTATACCATTAAAATGTAGGCTTATGTTACCATTTGGGTATAATTTAAAAGTAACTCTGAATATTTACTGATGCAGTAGGTGGGTTCTGTATAAAAATAGAATATGAGCAAAGCAACAAAAACGTGCTATAAAATAAAACCACATAAGCATAACTTACATCTGCCCTTTGATGTAATAGCTTGATTTTATTACATGAGAATATATTTCATTGTCTTGTTTTTTTTTGTTTTTTTTGGTTATTATCAGAACTCGAGATTACGTTTAAAATTAGGACACAACTTTAGCTGCACTTTCCTTGTCATCCAGTGGCTTAGCTCGGGTCCTTTCCTGTTCTCTTCTTTTCTCCTTTTCTTTATTTTCATTTTTGTCTCCGTCATTCGGTTCTGGGCACGTGCTCCCTGTCCCCCCCCCCCCCCCCCCCCCATTGTAACACGCCACTTTTGTCACCCATATACCAACTCAACTAACCAATCTTACAGGTGGCACCAAACAGGAAGGAAAAGCACTCTAATAACGGAAGTAAAACTTACCAATAAGTTCCACATCGCCTCACATTGACAAGGTCCTTAGTCGGTTGTATATGATGGAATGCATTAGCAACTGCACTTTTTTATTCTGTAATTTGAATTATCATGATACTCCGATTAGAGTGCAACAAGGGTTTTAATGTATTTTTGGTGACCTTTGTATTTTTCACGTCTCATTTTTGCTTTTGTTTTATTACACAAGATTCATAATGGATAATAATTTCTGTAACTAGGTCTAGGTCACTGACCTCAGTGGTCTAGTTCAGTAAGGGTGGTTTATGATGTTACCTCGGGGATATCAATGTGCATGAACAATGTGACACATGTCTGATCCAACAGTTCCAGTGAGCCCATTTTGGGGGGAGGGGGAGGGGGAGTCTTAGGATTTGTGGGAGCATTTTATACACTAGCAGGTTTACTACGAAACGTGGATTATATAAAACAAAAACATTTGTAAAGAATTTCAAGAAGACTTGATCGATCTCGATCTCTCTCATCACCACTATGATCACATAGGTCATCACCAGCAGCTATTTCTCAGGCAGGATCATTATCGTTATCATCATCACCACCACCACCATCATCATCATCATCATCATCATCATCGCTACCACATAATTATTTCCGCACTATGTATGCACTCGACGTGTATTGCATGTTTACCCAAATTCTCCATCATTCACTGACTGGCGCAGAACTTAGCTGCTTTACTGTCCTATATGCAGGCGTACTTGTTATGATCAAAGAGAGAAACTCTTTCTAACAAAATACAAAGAAAAATGTTCACAACAATACGTAGGTGATAGAAAACTCAGAAACAACATCAATCATATTTTAAAGTAGGCGCCGTTCCCCAATGCCGAATACATGAATTATCGCATGTGTGATTTCAAATACAGTGAAGTTTTTTCGAGCTCAATAAAAAAAGGGAATGACTTACTTTACTATATAATAATTTTCTGTGTAAGTAACGACTGAACTCAAAATGTAGATACGACAATGACTTTTTCTGCATTTATGAATTTCTGAATTTATTTTAACAAAATCCACTGCTTTAGCAACGATATGAAGCTAAATAAATCTTTAATAATAATTTCCAAAAAGCTGGTTATAATCAAAGAAATACCAATAATTTCTGAATTCGTTGCATTATACTCTGTCAAGCAATCCCTCGTCAAGCAATCCCTCCCCAGAACATTTACAATCATATTTGCAAACACGGAGCAGCCCAAACCTTTGAGAAATATGAAGTATGATACAACAAATAAACTTTCATAGGGTGGGGGTAATCATAGCATGTTGTTTCAGCTTCTACAATCCTTAAGATTTAGAAGGAAGCTTCTATTCATTTCTGGCCAAGAAAGGTGCAAGAATCTATCTGGATTAAAAGGATTAATTCTTTACTGAATATAGGAATTCTGGCTTCTCACTGTTACCTAACTTCGCTCCAGTAATTTCGATGGAGTAGTCAATGAGAGTGGATGAAAGCTTGCCTACTAGATTTTAAAGTGACAGGAAACTGAAGCTTCTCAGGGCACCATCTTTTAACAGGACTTGAAAACTGTGCCTCTCATTATCCCATTATGCCCCATTATAGTTTATGGAAGCTTAGAATGTACCTGTAGGCAATTTTCCACATTTTCAAAGTCAAAAATAATAGTTTGAAATATAAAATGTGCCTATTATCCAACAAGCTGTTTGTCAAAATTAAAAAGAAATGCAATTCATTTTCAAATTTAAGCTGAATTTAGCAGTGACAGTAAGATGGCACTTTTCATGTTTTACTAGTCTAATGCCTCTTTAAGGTTGATAGAAGCTTAATGTTAATGAGTATGATGTCACCAACTGGACTAAATAATTTTTGTGTAATTCCATCATTTTAAGGGAGTGCAGATATGTCCCTCTTTGGGCCTATCCCAGCAGTCATCTGTTTGTCTTTCATCTGCTCCTCAAACATAAGTATGCTGCAACAAGAAGGGTAAAGGACAACAAAATAAGAATGTACAGTGGCGTAGCGAGGGGTTTGAGTTCTTCCTCGGTAAATGAAATGCGAACGACAAGGGTATTGAGAGATGGGGGGTCCTAACATAGTCCTTTCTTGCCTTTGCTCTTCTCTCTTAGGGGGTGTGTTGCAAGAAAGTCGCAGTCGATTGCAAATCCTCCAAATCAGTCGCAGGTCTTGCAATTGATTGCAAGTTCCATTTAAAATACATGTATCATATTTGCAATCGATTGCAAATTGGGATTTGCAACACCCCATTAGTCTTTTTTCCCCTTTAAATGGGGGCAACGTATCAGCATAATCAGATTCGCAAATACACCAAATGAATTACGCCATAACATGGAATACTGTTCCACCAGTTTTCCCCATGACAATATTTATTGTAAAACCCTATATACAATGTACAATTGAGAATTGACGATGTTTCCATGAAATCAAACAACCCTTGCTGATAAACAACCAGGGGAGCGTTTCATCAAGTGTTTTGTCAGTGATTTTTACTGACCAATTTGCTCTCAACCAATTAGATGCAAGGATTTCAGTAGCTTATAATGTCTGTAAAAATCACTGACAAAACGCTTGATGAAACGCTCCTCAGGAGGCCATGGTTTTGAGTTCTATCCGAGGGACTAAACAGCACTAGCGCAACGATTTGCATCAACTTTTTTTGCTCATATTAGAAAAATAGAATGTTTCAGTGATTATATGAAAAATATGATATATTATATAAAAAATTGTATGGAAAGAATCAAAACAACCTTGTCAGCTTTGATTTCTGTGAAGGTGTAATACCGGTAGTTTAATTGTTTCAAATGCTTTTGAATGTATTTTCCTTGACGAATTAAAATTAAATCAATCAAATAAAATTCTTGCCCATTTTACAATGGCAAAAAAACAACAGTTGATGATCCTATATCCGGTCCGTAAGCTGTATTTTGGGGGAGTCAAACTGTTCTTCATTATGCCCTGTATTCTACGGTAAATTGCTTTTGTCCTGGGCTATTAGATCCTTAGATGTCTCCGTGATTTGAACCATGATCAATATAGTGTGATGTTAACAAAACGGTGTAGGCCTTACTTTACAGGTCATATATAACTACTCACAGTTTCAGAACACTATTCTTCTTGCCCAACATCATGAATAAAAAGTCGTTGAAGTCGATGGCTCCAGAATCTCTGCGGTCAACCTCAGCGATCATCTTCTTCAGTTCTAGGTGGGTTTTGGCTTGACCCAACTTCTCCATCATCATCTTCAATTCCATCAAGTCTAAAGTGAAGAGAAATTAACAAAAATTATGATAATAATATAACTATGACAATAAATAAATCAATTAATCAATGAACGACCAAATAAATCATAATTTTGTTAGTAAGGAATAATAATGATAATGACGATGATAATGATCATAGCAATAATAATGATAATAATGATAATGATGATAATAATAATAATGATGATAAATAATAGGGCTAAGAGCAAAGATGAAATCTCATTAAAAAATACACAAAAGTACAGGGCAGTATTCTGAAAACTGTGTTAACTTTTATGTTAGTAAAACGATGTTAAATGTCATAACAAATCAAAATCAGGACAAGTCATCAATTGGTTAATGACTGCGCAAATATTACAAAATTCATTTTACGACCTAAGCTTATTTTTTTTTCAATGTTCTAATTTCTATTATTGTTAATATTATTCAATTCATGGTCAAAGTGATCAAATGTACATGTAAGGTTACGGCTTTAGATATCAAAGATATTGAACTTAAAGTAGAACTTTATTGATTTTAAATATTGGCTTAATACTTATTATTGCATAGATTGCATAAATTAAACAAGGTTATCAAACTTCAACGCTTGGAAACATTTGAAGTAATGATTATTATCAATCATAAAATGGAAAAATACAGCCCCGATATAGCACCTGAAGAGCTCCTCGAACGCTGCCGAGATGTGTGACGTCACACCGGGGCCAGTCCTGTCTAAGCACTGTCTAAGCACTGACTAGCGTCAGTCTTAATGTTAGTCTGTTGCCTCAATCTTAACTTCGTGTATGGTATTATTTTGATGAAAAATGCAGCGTTAAAAAATAAAGGAATCGGTCACTTGTAAACAAAATAACACGCCATTTTATTTTCAGCTGCTTGCACCGGGGTATGTTCGGCGTTTCAAGAGGGAACGAATACCACCCGTGCTATTATTCGGAGGGTTTTTAAATTTGAAAGTGGGGTTTATTTTCATTGATCATTGACTGTTATTCTGTATATTTACAATCAAACGGTTTTAGTTATCAGAATCAGTTTCACTTACCTTTTAGAATGGTGTGAAATAAGGTCATGTTTAAATATACCAAACTCTTTATAATTTGATAAATAATTTCAGATTAATGCCACTGCGTAAAAATGTGTTTGATGCACATTACCCGGGGTTGTTAGCCCAAATTTGATGAGTTAGTGTATAAGCGAGGGAGCAACGCGACCAAGCGGCAGAATTTTGTTTCCTTTTCACCCTCAACTTGAAATTACTAATGTATTATACCCTTACAAAGAAAAATATTCAAGGAAATACAGCGACCTAGCAATAGATTTTTTTTTATTTTTTTTTTTTTTTTTTGGGGGGGGGGGGGATTTGAACATCCCTATTTTGGGGGCTCAAAATGAATGAAAACCCCAAAGAAATATATTTCAGGAAGGCAATTGCAAGGCAAATTGATTTCTTTCGAATGTTGTATACTTTTAAAGTGCTTTTTATGCACTTATATCCCATCTTGGGGAGCAAAATTTAACAAAATAAGCAACTAGAGTCATTTAATGGTTAACACTTTAAAAGCGCCATGGAGGCGCGAAAAAGATCTTGACCATAACTATGCGAGGGAGCAAAGCGACCGAGCTTTAGAAAAAAATTGCATTTCAAACCCTACAAAACACCATTTCTTACGCATTTTTGGTATTTCTCCCCCTTTTCTTTCTCTCTTGTGCCTTTTTTAGCGCCCCCCCCCCCTGTGCACGTCCCCCTCTGCCCCCCCCCCCCCCCCCCGTAGATACGCCAGTGTGTCCTATACGATTTGAAAGTTCATCCACGCTACCCAATCGAATATAAGTCTTCAAGTCCCTGTAATTATAGTCAATGGGGATTTAACAACCTCATCTTCCAGCGCCATTTGCCACGGAACTAAGCCATAAGGAAGCAAGCACAGCCAGGAGAGAATGCCTCATTATCATACATCAGTTCTAATTGGCTGGTCACGCCCATTTCTTCCAACCCCCCACCGTACCTGTCCTATCAAAGAAGAGCATTTTTTTTAACAAGCCAAAGCATGAATATTCATGAGTGTAGCGTGGGCGAGTCCACTATTGACAGAGGGTTGAAGTCATGAAGCAATTAGAACGCAGTTAACATCAGCAAATATTTCTATTAATTTCCTTCCGTATTTGTTACTTCATATTGTTTTTATTTCAATTTAACTTTTCGGTATTAGGAATCGGTAATTGATTATTTCGGATGAATTGTAGCACAAAATACTCGTCTGGTTTCTCCAGGCCATATTAGAGTATGACGTCATACCGGCCAATCTCGCAATGACGTCAGAATTTCTGCTTTCTCCGCGAGTGAGAGCCAACATGCAAATGAGACAGTCGTATCAATATTAGTGAAAAATAATAGAAACAGGATGGTGAAAGTTTGAAGAAATCGGATAAAGAATAAGAAAGTAATGAATGTTTGAAAAATGAATAGGCCTACATCTGTGCGAATCTCAAATTGGCTATTTGGTGATCCGGTTGTGAAGCATTCACGCGGTCAACTCTCCTGTTTGTCGAACACCAATATAATTAAATTCCGGTGTTCTACTAAGCGCCTTTCCATAGGAGCATTGCTCGAAATATATTGCAGATAGCACATTGTTATAGGTCCTCAAAAGAAAACAAAAAAGATCCTACCAAGTTATACATTTGGCAAAATTGACATTTTGGAGCAAAGTACCGTACCGATTTGGAATCCCCACATGTGTAGTAATTACAACTTTCTGTTTGCCCGAGTCCTCTAATTTTTCTGCTTTCACACAAAATCTAATTATTACAAAGTTTGGATTATATTGCCATTTAAAATTTAACACAGCTCAGACTTATAGAAACCGATACTTACCTTTCGCCATTGTCATGATTGAAGAGTAAATGCAGTTGGGGGAAAACGGTAGTGTGAAATATGTTGTAAGAAATACCCGTTGGTTTAGTTTCAAACTCGATCTAGCCTAAATATCATCGGCTCATCTGAATTATAGTTGCAATGGAACGGAAACGATTTGATGGTAAAGAATGTACGACATAAAAGTAAAGATAATCGCTGAAAAAACTTAAAAATTATCAGTAAACATTGTCCAAATATCAGCATAAACACATTACGTAAAAGTGGACGGTGACGCACTGCACAGTGTTCACGCCCTAAATCGTCGGTTATACAATCAACATGGACTGAAAAGTGAACGCCGTCCTAGGTCTTCCCAGCTACAATGGAATGTTTTGCGTTAGCTGCATACCGCGCTTTGTGCAAGAACGGCTCACCCGCCCACTGGCTTCTCCCTCAGGCCCGTAGCCAGGGTTTCTAAAGGGGTGGGTCGTTTTTGGCAAGAAGTGGACCTTTTTGTCATAATCAATACTAGGGCGGTCCGGGGACATGCTTCCCCCGGAAAATTTTAAAATCTAGATGCTTTCTGCTGCAATTTAAGGACACCCGATGGGAAATTTACAGTATGAACACGATGACAAAGAGAGCGGACAAAATATACAGCTCCTCATTGTACCCTCCACAATTGCTCTGGTAAACAAAAGAACATCCCTTCATTACTATTATGTAAAATAAGCAGAACAGGTGAATATGCATGTGACACCTTTTCTACATATTTTTACATAATAGCAATGAAGGGATGTTCTTTTGTCTACCAGGGCAATTGTGGAAGGTACAATGAGGAGCTGTATATTTTGTCCGCTTCTTTGTTCGCCATGTTCATAGTGTTAGGGGTTGTGAATGATGATTTTTAACACACATATTTAAAGGTGTGTGTGTGTTTGGTTTTTTTTTCATGAAAAAGCGGACCTCAGCCCAAGAAGGGGGGGGGGGGGTCGTCCGACCCCTCCGACCCCCCTCTGGCTACGGGCCTGTCCCTCGTCCACTAGTCAGATCGAGAACGCGTCAAACATGGTTTTGCCGTATTCTCTATTAAAGGAGAATTAACCTCAAACAATAAAGACGATAGTGTTCAAAAGGTGTTATTTATTCCTACTTGTTAGACTATACGGCTTCGCGTCAAAATATACGAGATCGATACGAATCAAGATTTTCTGAGCAAAATTTATCATCTGCTAGCAATATGTATCGTCTGCTAGCAATACATGGGGGCTGCCATTTTTTTTATGTGTACAAGAAGATTTTCTTAATCCAATTGCCCAATTGCCTTTTTCAAAATTAAAAACCCATTTGAGATTAAAAATATAGAATAGATATGTCAATTTATTTTTAAACTGAAGATTTCCTTATATATTTCTGTTGAAAATCGATATTCGCTTAATATAAATCTATTTTCTAGATACTGTGACGCAATGGACGGAGCAAATTAATTCAAATTTTATGGATGCTTCTTCCCTGAGCATCTATAGCGGCAAACTATGCATTCACCTGCTTTCGGATAATGGGACTTGAAAAGTCAGAATGCATGCTGCATATATTATGTTCTGCTCTGTTTGGCAAACCCAATAAAATAGATTTTTGTTAAGCAAAACCAGACAATTTAAAAGTATCATTATAAAGATTTAATTTTTATAAATCATGTAAACACCCACTTTATATTTTTCGTCACATATGGGATTTTAGGTAATGAAGAAAATCAATTTAGGTCTTGGATGCAAAATATCTTCCTGACCGGAACATTTCTCAATGGTTCATGTACAAATCCAAATCAGCAAGAAAATGGCAGCCCCCATGTAAATGAGTAGGAGACGATACCGGGTGTTGGAATATCTTTATTTATACCCTTTTCTGATATCTTATTAGAAAATGATTTAGGCCAATAAATAGGAATATATTACACCTTTCAATATAAGTAAATTTGTACTCAGGGGTTAATTCTCCTTTAAAAACGTGAATCTCGCTTCACCCACTGTTAGATTCATGCTTCACCTACTTTGTATAGTCCATTGTCGCTGGGAGGATCTTGGAAGGCGTTCTAGTTGACACATCCGAAAACCCCTTACTCCGGCTTCCCGACGTCCCCACTTTAGACCGGACGTTATTTCGCAATAGAACCGTCCTGAAATCAAGCAGGAGGGAGCTGAGCGATACTCGAAGTCGCGCATGCGCACACCGATTTTTCGCTCGACTCCCCGTTTTTCTATCAAGTTACGAAAAAGCAGACGGCGAGGCCCACAATCGCAAGGACACAAAAACGAGCTTACGATTGGGGGAGCCTTTGAAGACGTAGCCTATCCGATATGCGTCGGGCTCCTGGCAAGTATACTTATCGCGTTATGGGGAAGGACAATAGCCCTCGCCGATATAATAACGCGATTAGTTTACGTACTAATGCGATTAATACTTGCCAGAAAGCCCGACACATATCGGATAGGCTACGTCTTCAAAGGCTCCCCCAGTCGTAAGCTCGTTTTTGTGTCCTTGCGATTGTGGGCGTCGCCGTCTGCTTTTTCGTAACTTGATAGAAAAACAAGACAGGAGAGTGCGATGACCATCACGGTCGGTTAACTCTCGATCCCCCGTCTCTCCCGTTCCATTTCGTAAGCTCCCTAAGAGCACTGATAGGCCGATTTAGGGTCACTTTGGAAAGAGACGCTTCCTGGTATGAGGAATATGGGTCTATAATATCGCTGATTGATTGTAAATAGATCAAAGAATTAATTCTTGCTAACCATTCAACTTTATCGGGACATGACACAGAAGGCCTACCCTGAACATGTATATGCAAGTGTATCGTGAGCCATTTGTGCTTTGTTAGACAAGTATGTTCGTTAACTACACCACCAATCAGTGTTGCCAGAGCTAAAAATCGGAATTATACAAAGTCTCGTCGAAAATTATGCTAAATTGAGAAAAATTATGTTAGATTCATTTGAAGCGTAACTCAGGCGCCTGGGAACGATTTTCAGTCCAAAATTCTCTGACAAGCAAAAAAAAAAAAAAAAAAAAAAAAAAGGTCCTCAGCCTTAGTTTCTTAGATCAGCCTTAGATATCTGTTCCTAAAAGCATATTTTCTATTTAAAGTCCGAAATTCAGAATTATGCTAGATCCTAGTGAAAATGTGCTAGATTCCAAGAGGGTCAAAATTATGCTAAAAAGCATAATTATGCTATGTGGCAACTGTGTCACCAATAGGCGCTTCGAGGGCGCGGACATTTTGAGTGATTGTATATGGCTTGGGCATGAGAGGCCGCTAATTATTTGCCGATTCTACGTAGTACGGTCAAATGAGGGCGCAAACGTTGTGTTTTGTATTTTTACTTTCGAAAGCTAAAAAACCGTTTACAAATCCCAATTCAATAGTTGTAATTGTTCAAGATGTGTGTATTTCTGTCCCCAAACCTTCAGTTTAATTCAGGTAATGGCTCACTGAAAGCTCATTCGCTGATAGACACTAGTAAGGACGGCACACTTACATTTTCCATCGACATTACTCACCATTTATACTCTTTATTTCATAAAAGCAATTTTGTTGCGAAAGAAGGAGAAGATATTTGCTTTCCGATGCTATTTATCATGCCAGATAATGCGATTTGGCTAAGGGTGCAGGACTCTTTGGTCAAAACAGGCATTTCTATATTCGGCCCATCTAATTGAAATTAGATTCGTCTAATGTATGAAAATGTATCCAGAGTGTAGGTAATGGTATAATGGCAGGGAAGCTTCCCATTCCCAATGGCTCATGTTCCTGTGTCGATGGTGTGGCGAGAATATTCCATGATGAGGTCCACATTCTATCAAGCTTAGCCTCCTTAACATGCCCCTCCGTTTTATATATTAGGTCACTGATGATCGTTTTTTTATATTATTTGTTGACTTCTGGCAATACTTATCTAAGTTGTATTGATAGTTTGATTATACAAATTTATTACGTTGTTTTATGTTCAATCATTGAAATCGATATATCATATTATGCTAATTTTGAAACGGAAAACTAAATCAAATCAACCAAATCAAATCAAATATTCAATTTAAGTAGCATACAACTTATGATGACCCAGACCCAGAAATTCATCCGAAATCGATGTGATAGTCATGCTACAAAAGTTTTAAAATGAATCACAGTTACATGTTGAAAGTTTGGCAAAGACCGGTTCAATGATGGTTGAAATTATAATGATGTACGACGCCCCATATGCACTTGTGGAGAAAGGACTGCTAAGCCAGGACGCCTATAAACAAGAGAATGCGAAGAGATTATAGTCATCATCCAAGGACCAGTGACATTCCCATCAGCACCCTGGAACCACATGGACACACCCAACCCCCAAGTTCAGCGTCCCATATTCAAATTCAAATCCAAATTCAAATTCAAATCAAACTGACTGAAATAGAAACGTGACATAATAGGATTATCATCATCCCATATCATCATCACATGACCCTCCCCTCTTGCCGAAAAACCCAGGTACTCCTCTTTGCCCACATTGACACCTACAAAATGTGAAGTAGAAATACGATCAGAGGTGAAGATGAGCCACCCAAGTCTGTTTCTTTGGTCGCTCATAAAAATTGAAAACAAGATCGTTCGAACAGCGAAAAACTTCATGTTTCAGCAGCTGGATTCATGAATACCCTCTTTCGGGGTATATCTAGTTTATTTTGATGGCAAAATCATACAATATTCCAGAGACAACAAATTGACTTTTTATGAAGATCGTTCGTAAGATTTAAAAACGGCCGGGATGGTTTCGGGCAGCAGACACATTACTCGGGCAGTGGCAGGCGCCCGACTGTCCTATTTGGCAGCGAGGTTAACGGATACAATTTAGATATCGTGTATTTTGATGACGAAATAACATATCGACCATGATTAAGTGTCTAGGCCTAGATTTTTATTTTATGCTCGTTCACTTCGCTTGCTCAAAATGTAGAAAACAGGGTGGTTGATATTCGGGCAAGAGGCGTCACCGCCCCCCTCCCCCCCCCCCCCCCCCCCTCCCCGCACTCTCATTCAAAAATGCTCCGCGGGCACTGTCCTATCCAAGATGATTTAAACATAATATTGTTAAAAGAAGACACCACTGACAAATTTTGAAAAAATATGTTGTTCTGCATGTCCCTAGGAACTAATCAGTATCGAAATTGTAATTTTTGAACAGCCTACAAGTGCGTATATTTTGATATAAAAAGTATGTTTTTGCCACTGTCGATACGCAAATTGGCTCGTGTCGGCCAAAGCTGTCACGTCATTGCAGCACTTTGAGTTTCCACCACAATGCGTGTACGCTACGCGTCCGTAAAAGCAGACGATATTCGCACGCATACAGCTCAATAGTATTCGTGGAGTTGCAAAAATGCCGTTGTGCCAGGCAATTTACTGTTCGAATCGTCGTGAAAATTGTCCGGGAAAATCTTTTTTTGCCATCCCTGATCCGAAGAAGGATAGAGAAAGGTGTGCTGTATGGATAAGGAACATTGGAACAACCAAATTCAACGTCAAAACGTACATTTATTCCCGTTTTCGAGTGGTCTGTGAAGACCATTTTGACGGCGAAGACGAGGAGCAAAGTCATATGCCACTGGAATATTTCTTCGCCCAGAAAATCCCTCATTCATCTCCTTAGCTTAGATTACAAGCTTATTGAAGAATGTGATCAGATTTTACTTGAAGATTAACCAGGAATTTATGTTAATGTCGTACTTGCTATCTATATCGCGAACGTAAGAACGTAAACAATGCAACTTGCTGCATTAGCTTTCCGCGCGTGCCTTAAAGTACACGCGTTAATAATGGGAAGCACGTACGAACGATGACAAACAGTAGTGCCAATTTTAATTTTATTAATTCGATCAATTGTAAAAAATTTTTGCTAAAGCACTTTATTTTTTCAGCAGATAATATTCAAAAATACAAAAAAATGAAAAATTAATAACATTTTCTTTTTGTCATGCATAATTGTCTCACAAATAACATTTTTATAGGCGCTGTGAAAGCGATCTGTGTATTGCTTCATATCGGCATTACCGTGATTTGCCGTGGTTTTTGCAGTAGTGCTGCAGTGACGTAACGGATTTTTGCGGCTCGTACTAGTAGATATTGTAATATTTATTTTTTTTAAATCGAGATCTATGATTTTATCGACCTGAGCGATGAGTTTTTTGGTCAATCTGACTAGTTTTATAACATTAAAAATTGTAAAAGTGCTAAAATTTGTCTGTGGTGTCTTCTTTTAAGGAAAGAAATAAGAAAAGTTTATAAACTCCTGACCCCGAATTAGTCAATGATTACCAAACAATGGGTTTGAGAGTTACGCCGTACTCAATCAATTAAAGTTAAACCAATCATTTACCAGTTTGCCTAACTAACATTATTTCTGATATCTTGATCGTAAGATTTTGTTCATACCAGGGGCGTATCCAGGGGGGCGCAACAGGCGCCCCCCCCCCCCCCATTGGCCGTCGTAAAAAAAAATAGCAAAAAATACAAATCCTCATACCAATTGAAAATATTGTTCATTAAATAGGCTTCAAAATTGGTCACATATAGCACTATTTTGCATCTCAGCCCTTCTTCAGAAGCAAATACTTTCCAAAGACCCCTCCCCCATGACGGCGATCAATAATTCCTGCCCCCCCCCCTATTGGGAAATCCTGGATACGCCACTGCATACTGCCCCAAAATCAGTAATAAAAAGAAAAGGTTTACAGGAATATCAATGACCAGTCGACAGAGATCGAGGGAATTTTCTATCAAGTTGATTAAATCATCAGAACATCTTTGATTACAATGGTACATTTGGTGTATAAAACAGCAATTTGTTGAAAGTTCAAAATGGCAAAATCTCGGGAGCTGCAGGGGGCTCTGCCAAGTGGATCCCACCCAAATAGGGGCTTTGTGGTAAATATATCCCTCGAGGTAAAAAATATCTCCCCCCCCCCCGGCCCCCCTCGGAGCCATCCTCAGCTGAGATGAAGACGACCTTGTTTTCGTGTGCTTCCTACGTGGATGTTTATCCTATACCTCTGCTTAAAATGGTGAAATTATGTGAAATACATATTGCTTTACAGTATTATCAAGTCATTTTACTTCAAAGAATCTGCAAAAATTATTCATAAAGTTTTTTATTTCCAGATTGAAGATTACTTTTGATCATATTCAGGTGACATAAGTTAGCTCTAATGAAAGAGCTTGATTCATACATTTACCATTGGCGGATCCAGGGGGGGGGGGGGCACAGCCGGCCCGTGCCCCCCCCCCCTTTTGGAAGAGAAGTATGAATTTTTACCATAGACGATCCGCCATTTTCTCGTTTGTGCCCCCCCCCCCCCTTTTAGAGTGAAGACCTTTTTTTTTTTGTTGCTTGTCAGGGAATTATGGAGGGAAACTGGACCCCATAACCCCTTACTAAGCGATTTTTGAAGGTTTGGCGAAAAAATTTTTTTGTCCCTACACCCCAGTGACGAAATACACTTTCTGTGGTACGAAATGAATTTCGTACCATACGAAATGGCTTTCGTTGAACGAAATCCATTTTGTGTGGTACCTAACGCAATTCCGTACACGAAATACATTTCGTACCATATGAAATGGCTTTCGTTGAACGAAATCCATTTTGTGTGGTACCTAACACAATTACGTACACGAAATACATTTCGTACCATACGAAATGGCTTTCGCTTAACGAAATCCATTTTGTGTGGTACCTAACGCAATTCCGTACACGTAATACATTTCCTTGCAACGAAATTTATTTCGTGCGCTACTTAGCGCAATTCTGTACACGAAATGTATTTCGTGTTACACCCCTTCCCGATGGAATTTTCTTTCATTTTATATTTTTGTAATGAACACCTGCACCTCCGACTCTTCCTTCTGACAAAATTTGGTCCATGGGCCCTTTATGAAGGGAAAAATTTACCCAAATTTTTAGGGGCCGACTGACAACCCATTCCAAGGAAACTTAAGATTAGAAACGGAATTAGGGGGAAAAATATCGTTTCTCCCTAACGTTTTGGATAGCACAATTGATATGATCCCAGCTGTTTAGGAGTCCATCAACGCCCTCAACGGCATGCCGATGCCTAACGGTACGTAAATATTGGACTGAACCATAATTTTTTTTTTTTTTTTTTTTTTGATAATTTTACATCGTTATATCATGCGTTGTGTAAAAGTGGACTCTAAGGGGAAAAGGCAAATCAAGCAAATGTTAATTAACTTGGAATAATATCTCTATTATCTCTTCTCTAACATATCTGAGGATATTTTCTTCTACTATCTGGAGATTTACACTTTCATCGGTGGATTTTTAAAGTTTTTGGAAGTGTAAATTGACCAGGTTTTAACATATTTCCCCCTTTAACCCATTATAGCCTATAAGGGGAATAATAACATATTTCCCCTTTAAAGGCACAATTTAACAATGTTCTATTTTTAAAAAAATGTGAGCAGTTGATAATTTATTGATGTCATCTTGTGCGGTATGGCGTAAAACCCTCACAGTGCAAAAATCACAGGATGATAAAACGGTATAGGTGTAATACAAAGATTAATTGCCTCTGGCAAGGTCCATTGCTTACTGTGCTAGTTAAAAGCGTGTCCCACAAGCTTTTATCTTTTCACAGAGATTACTCAAACATGAATGGATTTCGTCCTGAATTGTTACATCCTGGGGTGTTTCTGACCCAATGCAAACATGCCTAGATGCATTAATCATTGCAACTTGAGAATTATTTTAATCCTCCCACCACAATGTTAAACAGTGCCTTTAACCCATTATAACCTTAAGGGGAAATATTGTGGATTCTCCATAAGCTGCAGTTGTGCTTAAAAAAACGTAAAGGGGAAGCCAAAAATAGTTATATTGGTCAGTTCATCTTTTAAGTTAGATTTCAAGTCACAGGCCTTTAGTTTATTTGCACATGATATCATTTAATCGAAAAATTAAGTTATTGGGTCTTCTGTTTGACCACCATGTGACCACCATGAATTTTCCCCTTAAGTTACAGTTTTGGACGATTCCCCTTAATCCGCAGATAGTGTTATTATTATTATTATTATTATTATTATGTAGGGGTTGGTTGCTAATTATAGGCGAGATGGCAATAAGAAGCAATCACCACTTTACCGACTTTATAGTGCAGGGGTTAATTGGACATGGTATATAGATATTACCACAGAAATGATCACAAAACTACCGTGGCTAGCACAAGCGAGATTTTGGATTGTTTTCTTGCAGAGAATAAGATGATGAAAGAGCTAGTAAAATTTCTCCAGGTGAGATGACAGAGTATAGACTGTAAAGTAGTGAATTGTAGAAATTGCTCCAATTGAAGTGCAGGAAGCAAATTCAGAAGTGAAAGATGACATCCTCATATTATCGTGTTAACTCGATGAGAAAACTTTGAGAAGTGTGTCTAGCAAAGGTGAAGATGAGAAGCCTTTATTTAGTGTAGCAGGATGAAGAAGAAATGGAGTGTTGTTGCAATTCCTTGAATTGAGAGTGAGTCACTAATGTGCGATGGGCATGGCTATGCAGCTGACCACTTGTTGATAAATAAATGTGATAACATAGGAGTGGTAATGACTTCTGGTATAAAAGGCAATGTCCTCTCAAAATGACTTTGTTTAATCGGAAGTGAAAGTGAGAAAATTAAAGAAAAGATGAAATGAGGATGAGGAAGATACTACAATTATTTATCTTCTTTTTTTTTAAATTATGACCTAGTGATCCCTGATTGGTTTTATTCCAAGAGGGTGGACTTTTAGAGAAAGTGTTGGTTTATCAAGATCACTTATAAAGATGTTCCTCAAGAACTTGACATAAATTATTTCTGGATATAGGCATACTATGGATTTTTAAGTGGCTGCCGGTGTATTGTATAAAGGAGGGGGGGGGGGCTATTTATGGCACTAAGTTATTATTTTTTTCTCACGTATATTGAATTCTGTTCCTTTTTAACATGCTTCCGTGTTTTTGTTGGTGTTTTTTTAATGATAATCCTTTATGTCAGGATTCTATTTCAATGAATTCGAATTTGAATTTGGATTGAATTATATCTATCCATATGAACTTGAATGCCAATGTGACCCTGAACCCATAGAAATATTAAATATTTCCCATATATGAAATGGCAAAAAGCACTTCATTGAAGTTTCAGCAATTCTAAAATGAAACTTTAAATTTAGGAAATAACTAGATAATAAAGAATTTAAAAATATCACTGGTCCTTTAAACTTCCCCTTAAAAACTAAAATAACACATCTGGCGCTCCATACAAACTCGAATAAAGTGCACCTGTATTGTAACTAGCATGACTAGGCTGAAAGTGAAAGTGAGATTTCTCTTTGTTTCAATTTGCAGATGTTTTTTTCTTTGGAGAATAAGGTAAAATGATACACAATATTGTTAATTTGATGTTCGTTGTTTGGAACTTTCCTAAACTCATAATGTAACTGTTCAGTGTACTTACTGAGGTATCAGTATCGTGTTCATGCACCTGTGAGGGATATGGTCACTGGCGAACAGCTCAGCCAGAGCTTCGGCCGAAAAGAGTAGCAAGTTTCCGCTGAGATCTAGATGGGATACGTGACGAATTTATTCCTATCATCAGTATCATAGTATAGCGATGTCAACGGGGTCGCACTTAACACATTTCCTATTCTGCCGACGTGTTAAAATGTCAATTTTCATCGAAGCACTGTGGCTATATTTTTAGCATTAAATTTTTTTTAAAATATCAATAAAATGCACTATATATTACTAAAAACAAAAAGTTTAATTTGGCTCATTAAAGGGAAATTAACCTCAGCGTATGAATTAGCTTATTTTGAATGGTGTAGTATATGCCTCTTATTTGATACATGCAATTTCATGTAAAAACACAGGATATAGATATAAATCACTATTTTCCAACCAAGTTATCGTCTGCTAGCAATAATAAGGGGGCTGCCATTACTTTATGTGTACACGAAAATATTTTTCATCCCAAGTAAAATTTCCTTCATCGTTAACTTGTAATTGATTTTTAGAGGACAAATATATATTAGATAAAGTCACATATTCTGAAATGTAAGTTTAGTTTTATATATTTTTTAAAAGGTCTTAATTTGTTCATAAAAAATATACTTCATAAAAAATATACGTCAAGGACGGAGAATTGACGTCAAGGACGGAGACAATCGTAACAATACCAAAACAAAGCGAGGAATCTGCTTTACAGGATGGCTATTAGAACTCATGGGTCGTCAATTATCTAGGCCCATGGCCAATAACAATCGTAATACAATCAGAACAAAGCGACGTATCTGTTGTAAAGGTAGGCTATTATCAATGCATATGGTACCTAATGATCCGTGTCATGCACAAAATGGCAGCCTCCATGGAAAGACGTAGCAGACAATAGGTGCATCTAGAATATCACGTGGGGTTAATTGTCCTTTAAAATGATCGGGAAACTTGCATTTGATGACATTATCGCGGAGCTCCACATTACACAAAGTGTCTCATGCGAGTCGCCATCTTGAATAAAGTGACCCCAAATTATTTCTGCTTCCGGGTTGGTTTTTTCTCTCTAGCCTCGTTATATGACGTCATTTTGAAGAGATATTTTCGTCATTTCATATACACATGTTATACATGCGAAATGACCAGTCAAAACTTGACGACCAGTTCGTTTTCCCCCTAGAAATCGTGTATTTTGGCAAGTTTGGAAAAAAAATGCATCGATTTTGTGACTTTGGACCCTGTTTTCTATGATAAGATCTCAGGGGTTTTTAAAAAACCGGTCTTTATTTGATTTTTGTGGATGTTTTTAACCTAGAAACCACTTGCATTTACAGTAAAAACCTGTCGCATTTTGTCGCAACTGGGGTAAACTAGTCGGTGTCAGGAGATCTCTCGGGCATTTTCGGGAGGTTCGCAGGCCACCGTACCTATACTGTACGTGCAAGCCTATACGATGTAGCCTACGTGTTGTACCGTTTACTTCATTACCCTGCCGTTTTTGCAATTGATTTCCACAATGATCTTTTCAAAAATAAGTTTTCTTTGCTCAGTACTTGCAAAACATTTTTTTTTCCTTCCAATTTAAAATGTGTCACCTTAGCAGTATTTTTCCTGAATGCAATATTATATATATTTATAATTATATTTAGAATTACTCTAGTCTTGAATAGAGTCTAGTTATTGTTTCAGATCTTTAAATTCTAGACAAAGTCCAAGTTCTAATTCGGCAATGAATTCAAATTCAATTCAATTCAATCTTGTCTTGAGTTTAATTATATTATGATGAAGAAGATGTTGGGTTTCGCCTTCGAAGTACTACAAATGTTTACAAATGCATGTATGCATGCATGCATGCATGTATGTTTGTTGCCAAACTTATGTCATGAATTATAAATTATTCATTAGTCTATTTAATTTAGAGAGGTTAATTATTATTATTTATTATTATTATTCATTATTAATATTATTAATAATATTAATGTTAGGCCCTAATCAGAACATTGGCATATGCCTAATTGATGTATGAACTATAATAAAATTAAAGTTAATTATAATTAATTATTAATATTATGATTTGAATTGGAAATGTAATTTTACAATATTTTCAGGCCATTATGATATTATCCAGCAGTGGATCCAGGATTTGAAAATTCTATGACAGAACCCCCCCCCCCCCCCACCCCCTGGATCCTTCACTGCTACTGGTTTAAAGCCTATGAATATGTTCTTGTTATCAATATAATATTTGAGTTATTAACAAGGTTCTTAAGTATTAAATTTAATAGTTCTGAAATCTAATGTTGCTAATTTGATGAGACGAAAATCTCTTGATTAATGGAAAATAATTTTGATTTTTTTTTTTTTTTTCTTGTCTTGTTTTCCCCCCTACCTGTGATAACTTTTATTTTATTTTCAAATTATTACCACTCGACTTTTTTGAGTCTTCCTCGGTAACTGTGAATGAAAAAAAAAAACTGGATGAAAAACAATGGAATAAGTTAAAATCAAGTACAGTTAACCTTGCCCAAGTCAAACTCACATAATTCAAATAATTGTCTAAGTCAAAGGTCTTTTAAAAGTCGATCTTCTCTTTAGATTCTATTGTTTTTAACCCTTTTTAAGTCGAAGCTTTTTTCTTGAGTCCCAACTGATTTGACTTCGGGAAGGTTGACTGTATGAGATTAAGTGCGGAATAATCAAAGGAAAAAGAATGCATGGATTATAAAAATTCACATTTGTATGTTTCATTGAAAATCCTAATCTTGATCAGATTTGGAGCTCACTTTTCCCTCCGGTAACTTGAATTGTAAGTGATACAGCTTCTATTGGGAACTTGCTGTAGTAATTTTTTTTCTGTCTCTACATGCCTTATAGAAACAGCTTCATTTTGGTGTATAAAACCATATTTTTTTGTTCGGAAAACCTGCATAGGGGGGTAATAGAGTAAGGAGAAGCAGTTCTCCATAAATTGCCGCAGAAGACATACGGTTGAGTGCTACATTCAACAAGCCATAACTCAGTAACGAAACATCCAATTTCAATTATCTCTTCACCACTGGATTTGTCTCGCCAAGACCTTTAATATGATGCATGGTTTGCCCATATTTGATTAAAAAAAAAAAATTGGTGTAACATAGCTACATAGTAATTTATTCCTATCATAGTAATTTTTTCCTGTCATAATAAATCAACAATTTAGAATTTCCCTGTTTCTCATCTCTCAAGTTAAGCCTGGTTTGCTGGGTTTTCAGGCACAAACCTCACAAACCCTTGCCTTTTCAGTCTAAGACTAAAGTTAAACCAAGTCTAAAAAAGTTAAAGGGAGCGACAAGTCGCAATCTATGGGCGCCTTTACAGTTGGCTGCTCCTTTCTCTGGATCAAAGTTCAAAGCGACTTCAATTTATCGTGCGCAGCTAATAAAAGTTCGCACATTGACCCAAATTTGAGTAAACAAGATCGCGCGTTCTTTATTCCAGTATTTGAATCTCATTGGTCGGTTGCGTATGGAGGGATTCGAGTTAACGATCGCACGATGAATCCGGCAATAACATTCCTTCGGTAGCGCACGATTGGACCTGATTGTATCCAAATTTCCCAGAGTCAGGCCAACTGGTCAGGCCCATGGATTACGACTTGCCACTCCCTTTAAGTTTGGTCTCCCTTGTGAAAAAAGTACTGCAGTACTAATGCAGTACAAGTACTACATGTACATTACTACTGCAGTACTCTTAGTAAATTGGACCCAAGTACTGCAATGTACTGCAGTAATACTGCAAGTACCTAAAAATATTGCGAGTCAGGGGCGTATCCAGGGGGGGGGCGCAACAGGCGCGCGCCCCCCCTATTGGCCGTCGTAAAAAAAAAAAAACTAGCCAAAAAAAAAAAAATCCTCATACCAATTGAAAATATTGTTCATTAAATAGGCTTCAAAATTGGTCACATATAGCACTATTTTGCGTCTCAGCCCTTCTTCAGAAGCAAAAATTTTCCAAAGACCCCTCCCCCATGACGGCGATCAATAATTCCTGGCGCCCCCCCTATTGGAAAATCCTGGATACGCCACTGCGAGTACTGTAGTAAATTGGACCTAAGTACTGCAGTACTAGGCCTACTGCATTACTTTGCAGTACTTTTTTACAAGGGCTAAACAAGACTAGCACACGGGTGAGGGGGGGGGAGGGGGTCTGTGATGGTTACCTCCCTAGCCCCCCCCCCCCCAAAAAAAAAAAAAAAAAAAAGAGAAAGAGAGCAAAGTTTACATTCTGCAATTTAAAAACGCTGCATTCTGGCGGATTCCTCCGTCAGTAGATTATAACATATGGGCCATTCTCCGAAAAGGGGCGCCAAAAGGATATTTTTGTGTCGCCAACATTATCCAGGCTATAAACCACTGGTTTGTTCATCAGGAAACCTATTTTTTAATTTTATTGATACTTAAGATTATAAAGAGTAAAATTAGTATCAACCGAGGTCACAGTACGCCATGAAAATATTATATATATCAGCGAGAATCATATATATGTTTATTTTACCCATGTCGCCAGCGAACTATGTGATTATGTTTCAGGCCTCTGCTCTTTACTGTTATATCGAAATCATGTATTTTGTTTACCATTTTATAGTTCCTTCGGTGCCTAAAGAAGAAAGCATATTACTTACCAAAAAGAGATTCGTATATTTTTTGTTGCGATCTTAGCGACGGTGTCTCCAAATCGCGATAAGATACGTTACTTTTTGTATTGATGGCCTAAAAAAATGAAGACAATGACGTAGTGATCTGGACTTAGGTGTGGGGAATGAAGTCCATCTCAATATTATATAAATACAAAAGTGTGTATTGAATCTCTATAATAATAGATATATTCAGATACAAAGTTTTTGAAGGTGTATGTTACGATAAGCAGAAATAAGATACGTTACTGAAACTCTGCTCCATTACAGGAAAAGTACATTATTGACAAAGTTATAATATATTTTGCTTTAAAACATCATACACTACCTTTCGTCACACATGGGAATTAAGAAGGTAAAGGTTTTTTTTTCGTCAAAACACAAGGTGGAAACTAAAGGCCATCAAATACGTTACCGTCAAATACGTTACCCTTGGCTCTCTCTGAATGTAAAAATAGACGTGAAAATCTAAAATACGTCAATAGTGTAAGCTTTAATGTACCAAAATACTTGTTTGGATGATTAATCACATAATTTGTTTAAAGAAAGGAGTTTTAGTTAGATTAAATAAGATTTGTGTCAGATACGTTACCACCATTAAAGTATTGTTCCTTAGCTTTTTTAAAAATAAAATTCATTAAAGAACATGTGAAAAATACGTTAATACATATACAATGCTTTTGATATCTATGCAACGTTATTATTTGAGATATTTTATTATTTTTGAAAACTTTTTAGGGGCAGAGCCAATTAAAAAATTAAATCGTCAGGAGGACTTATAAGTCTACAAAGCTAAAAGAGATCTCTGGATGGTTATTGTTTGTATGCATGGTTGTAGTGATTTCAATTCTGGAAAAACATGGTACATGTAGAATATATGGATTGCCATGTCGACATAATACATTTAACGTATGTTACCTTGTATATTTTTTCTTTGCCTCGGAGGCAATCAATTTGATGATTTTGTTCTATCTGAATAATGTTACATATCTAATCAATGAGTTAATATAGTTTCGGAGACTACAGTGTGCATTAGATGTCAAGTTTCGTTCATCATACATTTCAAACAGAATTATAATTATGTTTTTGCGTTAATTTAAGGCGATTACCCAAGGCTATAAATATGATTGTTATTGGTGGATATAACATTTGGGTGTAAAACAAAATACAAGAGTGATTTTATCATCATATTGATATATAACTCTCAGTAACGAAATTTTGTAGTAGATGTATGTCAAATACGTTACCATATCTACGTGACCGTATATCTTCTTTTCACTCGGTGGTAATCAATTTGATGATTTTGTTCTTATCTGAATAATGTTACATTATCTATCAATGAGTTAATAGAGCTACATGGACTACATTGTGCATTAGAAATCAAAAGTTTCGGTCATACGTTTCAAACAGATATAATTATGTTGTTGTCTTAATTTTGTTCATCTATGCACGTATGTTATTGATGAATATATATATATGACTTTGCACTTACTGAGCTAGTTTAAGGCGATTATCCAAGGTTATGAATGTTATTGGTGGATAATACATTTTGATGTAAAGAAAAAGTGCAAGTGTGAGTTTATCATCATGTTGATATATAACTCACAGTAACGAGGTTTTGTAGTAGAGGTCTGTCAGATACGTTACCATATTTTTCCTTCCTTTTAATCCAAAGTGTATGAAATATAATGTAAAAAGTACTTGCAATTGGCTTTCTATAATAATTTCAATACTTATGCATAGCATTTAATATGTTATCAATGTGATACAAGATCTAAGTGTATTAGAGATATAAAATGCAATTTAGGGTTATGCATTTTATACCATTGAAATAGACTATTTTTTCGCGCTAATTTTGACCTACATACTTCAAACATCAGTCTTTTTTTGTATCTGGACCAATCAAAGTTTAGTTAAATTTTTATAACCATGTGTGCATATTAGTAACGTTTACTTTTAAATAAATATTTACATGAATGATCCAAAAATGATACAACCTCAACAATTTTCTTGTTTATAGCTGACTGGTAACGTATCTGATCGGTGGTAAATATATGTCAAACAGGTGTTCGAGTTCGATACTATTTCTTGAAAAATATGGTGCTGTTAAAAACAACCCACTGACTGTTCTCTGTTATCAAAGTATTAAAGTTTCCGAATTCAAATGATTTTTATGGATTTTCTTGTGCTGAATTTTTTCAATTTGTACAACCCTTTTGGTGCCCTTTAACTCCTTTTGCGGAGAATGGACCATATGTATGTTTATTGTATCCCCCGGCAGTATGCCGGAGGATACTTTGGATTCAGCAGCGTTTCGCCGCCGCCGCCGCCGCGTCACATTTTTGTGTGCGCTCTAGCGGTCACATTTCTCGACGAATTTCTTTCAGACTTCCTGTGGACGTGTATCTTGGTAAAATCTGGACCCCTATAGTTTCTGGTGATGCTGCCCCCAGTGTTCCGTCTTTTATAGGGTAAAAGGCCATATTTTGGGGGATAGTTTGTGTGCGCTCTAGCAGTCACATTTCTCAACGGATTTTGTTCAAATTTTGTATGAAGGTGTCTCTTGGTAAAATCTGGAACCCTATAGATTTTGGTGATGCTGCCCCCAGTGTTCCGTCTTTTATAGGGTCAAAGGTCATATTTTGATAGATGTCTTGTGTGTACTCTTGTGTGCGCTCTGGCGGTCACATTTCTCAACGGATTTCGTTCAAATTTTGCATGAAGGTGTCTCTTGGTGTAATTTAAAAACCTATAGTGTTTGGTGATGCTGCCACCAGTGTTCCGTCTTTTATAGGGTCAAAGGTCATACTTCAGGGCATGGCGTGAGTGCACTCTGCAGGCCACATTTCGTGATGGATTTCTTTCAAATTTTGTATGGAGATGTATCTTGGTATAATCTACACATGTTTAATTTTTGGTGATGCTGCCCTCATTGTTCCGTCCTTTATAGGGTCAAAGGTCATTTTTCCATTTCTTGCACTCTTCTGCATTTCTCGACGGATTTCGTTCAAATTTTGCATGAAGGTGTCCCTTGGTGTAATCTAAAGACCTGTACTTTTTGGTGATGCTGCCACCAGTGTCCCGTCTTTTATAGGGTCAAAGGTCATACTTCAAGGGATGGCGTGAGTTCACTCTGCAGGCCACATTTCTTGATGGATTTCTTTCAAATTTTGTATGGAGATGTATCTTGGTATAATCTACACATCTTTACTGTTTGGTGATGCTGCCCTCATTGTTCCGTCCTTTATAGGGTCAAAGTTCATTTGTCCCTTTCGTGCACTCTTCTGCATTTCTTGACGGATTTCATTCAAATTTTGTATGGAGATGTATCTTGGTATAATCTACACATATTTAATTTTTGGTGATGCTGCCCTCATTGTTCCGTCCTTTATAGGGTCAAAGGTCATTTTTCCATTTCTTGCACTCTTCTGCATTTCTTGACGGATTTCGTTCAAATTTTGCATGGAGATGTATCTTGGTATATCTCTCAACACATTTCTTTCAAATTTTATATGAAGATGTGTCTTAGTGAAACCTACACATCTAAATTGTTTGCTGATGCTACCCCCACTGTACCACTTTCTATACAGTAAAATGTCATATTCAGGTTGTTGTTAGGGTCAAATGTCATATTTTCGTTGCATGCATTCTGGAGGACACATTTGTTAACTCATTTCTTTCAGATTTTGTATGTAGGTCCATTATAGATTACACCTCTACAGTTTTTGGTGATGCTGCCTCTAGTGTTCCGTCTTTCATAGGATCAAAGGTCATATTTTAGTGGATGGCTTATGTGCGCTCTGAGGTCATATTTCTTCCGAATTTTCTATAAAAATGCATTATACTCTAATCTGCACAAATCGTTTTGGTAATGCTGCTCCTAGTGTTGACAATATTCCGGGCCACTGGCGGCAATTTCTACACCATCCTTTTGTTTGAGGGAGGGGATGGGGGAGGGTCTTTGTCCCTCCTTCAAATCGCTGCCAGTGCCGGGGGATACATTTCGCATTGCGCGGCACCAGCAATGCACATTTCTAGTTAATATTATTTTGCAAGATACATGTAGCACAGCGAGCAGAGGAGAAAATTTTGTGATTTGGAACAGTGTTTTAGACTTTAGCACTTATACATGTACAAGCTTATCTGAAGATAACCTTGTACTCCAGACTAGCTTTTACGGGTGAATAGGCTTCAATAGCTTTTGCGTGTATCAGCAGGCCCTTTTCCAGGGTAGATCATTCATACAGGAGAGGAAAATAATTATTTAAAATTTCACTTTCCAAGTCTGAATCCTTACATTTGTGGCAAAGTAAGAGTTGAAGAGTCCCTGAATCAGGTAATCTAGCAAATTTAAGAAAATTAAATCTTGTTTAGAGCAATTTTGTTGTCTGCTTTTGACTGCTGCAACAGTGAATGTTGGACACAGTCCCACATAGGCAAGGGCCTAAGTGGACTTTAGAGCACTTTCGATCTTATTCTTAAAGCCAGGCTAATCAGAGCGTTCAATTACTATTTACATCCCCCCCCCCCCCCCGAATAAAAGGGGGGGAATTGACTTTTGTTGCGAGGGGCGGTGGGAGACAACCCCCTCCAATATTTCTAGTGAGAGGCATCCCCGTCTCCATAAATTGCTGATCCTGCAGTATACATGTAGGTCCTAGTGGGAGTTGACATTGTAAAACACCGGATAATCAATGCTTGAATATTACCTACAGTTTAGAGATCCTGTGCAACATTTATTGTAAAGTAGTATCGTGGGAGGGAGCATAGCGACCGAGCAAGATAAATTCCCATTTTGAATACTGGTATTGAAACTGCATTTCAGAGCCTAAACAGGGTGTTGCAGTCTTTACTTACTATTTGCTATCCACTTTTTTTCAGTCTTCAAAATTTCCGGGGGTGGGGGGGGGGGATAATTCCCCCAGTCCCTCCCCCCCCCCCCCCCTGAAAAAAAATTCTGGGGGACGTGTCCCCTCAAGATGAGAAAGGTGAAAGTCATAAAGGTACAAGGTTATTTAAGAAATTACTGAGGTAACTTGGAAATTATGAAACTCAAGCTATCTTCTCGTTTTCTATCTACATTGTATTTATCTAGCTTCCATGGTTTGGGAGCCATTGGGGTGGCAGAGTGATGGATTTTGAGACACAGGTTCTCCATAACTTTCTGTCTTCAGCCGTTCTAGTTCGCTTAATAGCACTCAAAAGACATTCCTGTCCACTCCTGGATGTTATCCTGTTTCTTCTACCACTGTTTCCTCCTTGCAAGACGGGGTTTTGCAAGCTATTCTTCACATTTTTAAAATCTATTTCATTTCTACAGGTGAAGGGAAGGAGATCGACCCAGAGAGAAAGAGGCGTTTGTCTGCTATTGATGCCATATGTAAGTTCATAGATCTCTCAGCTTTCTACCTTTTTCAATTCAATTCATTTATTTCATTCTCCATAAAAATACACAAATAATTATGATACATGATACATGAGATAAAAATTGTGACATAAAACAAACTTAAGGTACGTGATTATATGATGTACATTAAAAAAAATTAAACGAGGGACATTTTATGGGAATAGGGGGTCAACAAAAAGCGCATGTAGCCTTATAAAACGTTGACCCCTTAGATAAATCATAAAGCAAGTAAATCAGATGTACACAAACATTCAAACAGAAATAAAGAAGCATATATATACATGTATACAGAGAGAAAGCAAATAAAATCAATCGATCTCATACATACTCACAAGATGGGATTAAAATATTTTTTAAAACTCTTCGTTAAAGGAATATTTCTTAGGGATATTGGGATATTGTTCCATACTACGGGACCTTTAAAGAAGATTGAATATTTTCAAACATTTGTTCTAATTTTGGGTAGATCATTTTTTTCTCACGATCTACCTTTAACTTTATGCTCTTGTCTCAGATACCATAAGATGCGTCTTCTGTATCCCTTTCCCGCTCTTCTCCCTCTACTTTTTTTCTGCTTGGCTTTGTTCACTGATAATATACTACTGATAATATACTACTACTAATAATAGCTGTTTCTTATAAAGCGCCTTACTGGTTACAATGTAACCGACCAAAGCGCTTACAGCGTTATTACCCCGGTCACTGGATTCAGTTGCGATTCTGCACATTACAGTGCACATTCTCCACTCCTCTGGGGAGCATTCCAGCCAGTCGCCTGTTTCCAAGCGCGCACCTGCTAATCCAACCACAATGACATTCGCATCCTCCCGGGTACCCATTTAACACCTGGGTGGAGAGGAACAATGTAGATAAAATGCCTTGCTCAAGGGCATAAGTGCCGTGCCGGGGTTCGAACCCACAACCTTTGCATTCCCAGTCAATTGATTGAACCACTCGACTACGACACATTTTTTTGACATACAGAGCAAAATATTTGTTGGTGATTCGTAACCTTTCATAAGCCTATGGGAATGGAAGAATTCAGCAGCCAACAGGGGAGTGTTTCATCAAGTGTTTTGTCAGTGATTTTTACAGACAACTGTTATAAGCTACTGAAATCCTTGCATCTGATTGGCTGAGAGCAAATTTTTCAGTAAAAAATCACTGACAAGACACTTGATGAATCACCCACAGGGGAGGGTTTCATCAAGTGTTTTGTCAGTGATTTTTACAGGCAACTGTTATAAGCTACTGAAATCCTTGCATCTGATTGGCTGAGAGCAAATTTTTCAGTAAAAAATCACTGACAAAACGCTTGATGAAACGCTCCCCTGGTTAAAGATATGTCAAAGATCCCCTGACAATAATGTTCTCCACTTCTGTTCCTCCCTGCTCAGTAAACCAGTTCACGCGGAATCCCTCGTCCAACATCAGACTCGTTGGAGGACACACTTCGTATGAGGGTAATCTAGAGGTTCGTCTGCGGAATGGCAGTGCCTGGGGAGCTATCTGCGATGACTCCTGGGATGAACAAGATGCAACATTGGTAAACAACTTTTCTGCTTATATTTCTCTCTCCTTAACCCCTACCATGCCATGGGCGGCAAATCCCCCCCCAAAATGTGAGTGTTGAACATTTCGTTTATGCTCAGAATGGTTTGAAAATTCTTCCTCATACAGAAACCTGTGCCTTTAATATAATGTTTATTCCCATGCAATATATCTGTGCCCAGTTTGCTAAAGAAAAAACTCATTGGAATTTAATATTCGACTCTTGAAAATTCATTTTTGACAATTGCTCAAAAATCTGGTGGCATGGAAGGGGTTAATCTTTATTTTGTGTGTGTCGGTGTTAGTGTGTTTGCAGGTTACATGTATATAAGCTAGTCATCGACATTCAGTCTATATGTACATGTTTGTAGGCCCCTAGACATTGTAGCTGTAGTATTAAAACAAAAATAATTCTACTTATATTTTTGTCTCCTTATTCTTTATTTTGTGTGTGTGCCAGTGTGTGTGTGTGTGCGTGAGTGTGTTGGACCAGCACCCGTGGGACACTAATATGAAAACACACCTTCGAACCGAGGACCGTCCTCGTTTTGATTTACAGTTTGTTGGCTTTATTTTTAGCTTCTAACTACCGCTGTTGACCTTACGAGCACAGTCCACGTTTGGGCGGTAGTGAAATTTTTCGTGTTTTTTTTTTTTTTTTTTTGTGCCTACGCACTCTATCCAACAGACGGACATGCCCGGAATTTGAACGGGATTTATTTTTAGTCTTCCAGGATTATTCTCTTCAAAAACAATTGAAAAATAACTGAATAGTTAATTATGAATAAGTCCACGGTTGGGTAATGTTGACACACAGTCCTCGTTTTCCGGTGGAAACACGTATATGTGGATGTGCGTGTGTGTGTGTGTGTGTGCAGGTACGTGTATCTAAAGCTGGTCATCTACAAATGCATGTTTGTGGCTTCCTAGACAGCATTGTACATGTAGCTATAATATTAAAACAAAAATTATTCTTCTTTAATACATTATATTCTTTGCCATGGCTTTAAACAAATTAAAGTCATGGAGAGGGAGGGGGGAGAAGTCGCCAAAGAGGGTCAGACTAGTTTGCAAAAACAAATCCCTACATATGGGGTATGATTTTGTTGTGGAAAATCCCCCCAATTGTGGCTTAACCCTAAAAAGACTGGAGTATTTTGGAGGCTGGAAAAACTGGGGGGGCCTAAAGGGCCCCCCCCCCCCCCTGAGATCTCGGCCGCTGATTGCGCGATCGTCGCAACATTTTGCACGCGCGTAAAGCCTCGCATAGACTACAAAATTGCATACTCAGATGTTTTCGAAAAATATCATTAATTATTTTGAATTATTTAATTATTCTAATTTATGCGTAAAAACATACTTTTTGCCCTAAATCACTAAATAAAGCTTCTAGGATGCTGATTTTTGGTGTAAATATTCCTTGTTACATTCCAAACAATTGTACATAAAAAGAATTTCGGTATCAAAATTAATTTTGTTTTTTTATTGTTTTATTAATTTCTTATATATTTCTTTGTTTTTTTGACCGTTTGTTTTTTTGTTTTTTTTTAGGGAAAATTGTCGCAAACATTTTTAGAAGCATAATTATGCTAAAATCAATTAATTTCAGCCATTGAAATTCAAAGTATGAATTTTTATATGAATTAATTGAAAAAACACAATTTGCATTGACTTTGTACACAAAATCACGTTTCTGAGCAATTTTGGGGTTGACAAACTTTTTTCAAAGGGGCGTGGCTTAAAAACGGCACCCACAAGCGAGACAAATTTGGTCTTAAAAGTTGCGCGAGACTTGAAAGTAAAAAGTCATGGAGCAGCGCGGTGAAAGCTTTTCACATTCCGGAGTTATCGTGCGAAACGTCGAGGGGGGGGCCTTTTAGGCCCCCCTCCCCCCAGTCTTTTTAGGGTTAAACATGGGTTACTACTTTCTGGAGAATAATACCATTCTTTGAACACATTTAAAACACAGAAATTATTAGATGTACATGTATGAGGGTCAAAATGTTTTCGCCTCTTTTCGCGCGAAGTCTGATTTTCAAAGACTTGACTTCAAAAGATGCCCAAGATAAAACTGAGCAATGTGGTTGGAAATGTAATGATTTGAAACAGTGACAATGTAGTTTGCAGGCCCAAACCCTTGTCAGTCAAAATGCATAAGATAATATCTGAAAGTCTGTCAGACTACCATAGGCCCTGTACTAAAGCTGCTCCTGATTTGACACAGCCATAGAATAGCAAAGTTGGGCTCTGCTTAAGGTTTTATGTTTAAGTGTCAAAATAGGGTCTGTGTCTGCAGACTAGTGAAAATTGTCAGGTGCACGAAGGACAAAATAAACCTGATTTTTCCATGTACCGGATGATTTCTGTGTTTAGGTTTACAAAGAATGGTGATGTGTATGTGAGTCAGGCTTCTTGGCAGAAAATAGTTCAAGCATGGTTCAAATTGACAGAAATATGGTTGTACCAAATTATCTCATGGAGGTGATCTGAGAGGACCAAAGCAATTTTACACGTTGAAAGTATGCATTGACACATTTATTGGTCCATATTGATTGAAATACATGTATGGCCTTATGACACCCCAGGGAGGTGGTTAAAGAGGACCAAAACAACTTTGGAGATTGAAAGTAGGCATTAACTGATCTTTTACTTTTGTCGTTACCCTTGTTGGGAGATTCTACACATGGCTTTTATTTTCTGAAATTTCTCACACTTGGTATCAACACCAAGGGGGTTATGTACTGGCGAGAAGGCTGATGTTGGTTATTTTCATTGTACATGTAGTGATATTCTGTTCTTTAAGCTTTTATCATCATCCGTTAAAGTTGAATGTCATCTATTCTATCAGAAAAGAATTTGTAGAATAGAATAAAGAAAGATTGAAACCGTTCACATCAATCTATTAAATCGTCTTTTCCAGGCCTGTAACACCTTGGGTTTTCAAGGCTCAGAAGGTTCTACCACACTCAGTTACTTTGGGGAGACCTCAGATGACTACATCCTGGATGAAGTCCGGTGCAAAGGAAAGGAACAGGATTTCTTCCAATGTACTCACTTACCATTTGGTATTCACAACTGTGAAAGAGGAGAGATTGCTGGGGCTAAATGCACACCAGGTGAGTGTGAAAGAAAACAATGACAGAGAGAAAGAGAGAGAGAATAGGTCTTATATATACTTACCAGGAGTAGCCACATTCTGCCTGCAGGCCTTGCAATGATTATTTCCCTAGCATTGACAGGTACCCATTTAGACCTGGGCGGGAGGGACATATGTGGGCAAACACCTCGTCCAGGGATGTAAGCACCGAGCGAGGATCGAACCTGTGACCTCTCTAATTAATGACAGTCAAGGATCTTCACCAATATACCACAGTGCTCCCATTCAATCGATTGATACCTTTATTTCAAGCAGAGCTCTTATGATATGATATTCCTATCCACTTCCAAATGTGTTGGCATATTATCACCCTAGCTTTAGTGCGGCTATTTATGACTAAATGTGACTTGTATGGCAAGTAACCCATGTGAAAGCATACTAAAAATCATTTTTTAGTTGGCGAAAGTTTGTGAGTAGTGTGAACTTTTCATCATTTCTGCTAGAACATATCATTTATATCTCTTTCTTCACTGTTGCAGATATTCGTCTTAGAGGCAGTAAGAATGCCTGGGAGGGGCGAGTGGAGATCAACTATGAAGGGGAATGGGGTACGATTTGTGACGATGGTTGGGATATCACCGACGCCAATGTTGTCTGCCGAATGATGGGGTACCCTAACGCCACGGAGGCACCCAAGGCAGCAAGATTCGGTGCCGGTGAAGGGGAGATCATCCTGGACGAGGTGAGGTGCACGGGATCAGAGACCATGATTAAGAAGTGCCCTCACGGTGGATATCTCCAACATAATTGCAATCACGGGGAAGATGCCAGCGTGATATGCGACCTCAGTAAGTTTGAATTTATTATTTCATGCTAGTGACAGACTTGAGAGATGGATTGAGGAGAAACTGAAGACAGCCAGTGTAAAAATGATTAAAGAGCTCCTGTGAGAACAATTTTGTTCATGGTTTATAATGCACTATAGAATAAAATGCAAAAGCCAAGCCAGTGTGGTGTATAAGTAGCACTCAAAAATTGATATTTAATCCTTTTTACACAGCAATAGTTTCCTATTTTATTCATTTTTTGTGAATTACCAGGCATACCAAATTAAATACTTCATGATTTCAGCTATTTCTAGAACAAGTCAAGAGGATAAATTTGGTATCACAGATCCGAGTATGCTAGCAAAACAAAAATATATATTTCCATCGCTATTACTACACCATTCTCCTGTTTACTAATATCGTAGAAAGTGGCTTATTCTGAGTTTTGTGGAGGCAGGTCTCTCGTCACTTCCATTTTTAGCATTGCTATGTAAGCAATCAATACACACATCTCGTATACCGTTAGACATGCCTCTTGTAAATGGCACCTCCCCAGGAGCACTTGGAGGTGTGCCATGCCAGCCAGAGGGACAGACCTTACTGCTTCTGTAGCATTGGTGTACTAAAATAAGCCATAAATGCAAATATCTTTAATAATCCCTTTAGACATGCGACTTGTGAACGGCACCTCACCAGGGCAAGGGCGCTTGGAGGTGTTCCATGCAGGCCAGTGGGGGACAGTCTGTGATGACCTCTGGAGTCTTGAGAACTTCAACGTGGTGTGCCAGGCTCTAGGATACCCTGCAGCCACGGTGGAGAACCTACCCCTCCAAGCCAGCTTTGGACATGGCACCGGCAATATCATCTTGGACGATGTGGAGTGTCAGGGCAACGAGACGGATCTCTTTGAGTGCCAGCATCAGCGGTACTTTGAGACGAACTGCGGACACAGTGAGGACGTCAGTGTGACCTGTCTTCCAGGTAGAGAACCCCTCTCTCTCTGTTGTATTTCAAAACACATTATGTCATATTAAACCAATATTGAGTTGCTTGCTACATGGAGATAGTGTTGCAGGCGAGACCAGGGGTCCCGAGAACAAGACCACATGTAGGAGGCTAACCTTTGATTATGTTCATTTCACATTAGGTCTTCGGGTCAAGACAAGACCAAGACACAGAGAATTTGAGACTGAGATTGGTCTTTGCTTCATCACGGATGCTAGATATTATAAATATCTACCATTCTTGCAATCTTGCACATTGTAGCACTGAGTAAGATCTCCAAGTTTTCTGAAAATCTGTACCGATGTTTGCAAATTCATTGGAACGATTTATGGGGTTGGGGTCATTTTCACATAGCGCAGCATTTCATTGGGTGTTATTAAAGTCCTGTATTCTTTGGCTTTGTTTTATGTTCATTTGGTGAATGATATAATAAAAAGAAGAAAATCATACTTATACTTCATAGGCACCTTGAGCATGTCTTGAGATGAATATGTATTTGTATAATCAAATCAAATCTAATTAAATCAGTTTAATGAAATGAAATTAACAATTTGATATTACTATAGTGGTTCGACTGGTTGGCGGTAGAGCACCAGAAGAGGGCAGGCTTGAGGTTTACCACAACGGATTGTGGGGGACTGTCTGTGACGATCGCTGGGATATGAACGATGCCAATGTCATCTGCCGCATGCTGGGTTACCTATCTGCAGCAGAGCCACTCCTAGCTGTGTTCCAGCCGGGCAGCGGAAACATCTTCCTGGATGAGGTGAATTGCCATGGGAACGAGACAAATATCTGGGACTGTGAGAACGAAGGGCTGATGGTACATAACTGTGGGTCCAGCGAGGATGTGGGGCTACGATGCAAGACAGCACGTGAGTTGTTGAGTCAGCAAATAAAATAGACTGGGACTGTGGGAAATATTCTTTTAATCTCTTGAAAAGCCAACAAAACCCTGGCTCACATGAAGCATCATTTGCTGCTGTTAGGACCGTGTGAGTGACTTGATTGTACGGTCTTTTGCTAGTCCTGGGGAGCGTTTCATCAAGCGTTTTGTCAGTGTGTTTTACTGACAAATTTGCTCTCAGCCAATCAGATGCAAGGATTTCAGTAGCTTATAACAGTTGTCAGTAAAAATCACTGACAAAACACTTGATGAAACGCTCCCCTGAAAAAGTAACTGCAAAATGACCAGTGCAAACAATACCTTTAATAACTGTCATCTGGGTGAATTGCCTTAGCAGGCTCGATGAGTGCAGGTACCGACGCAATCAAAATTATGTCTTGTGTAAGCCGAGCTTCAATGAAAAGCATTATCCAGAGCTGCCAACCAGTACGGATTTTCCGTATTTGTTACGGAATTCAAACACAAATACGGAAGTACGGATTTCCCCCTCTAAATTACGGATTTGAAGAAATCTGATTATGCACTATTCGTCTTATACGTTGCGCACATGTATTTGTTATCACTCATACCTTCACACTCATATTGTAATATTTTCGCTGTTCCCGGAACTCCGCACTGTGTATGTACCTAAAGTGCGTACAGAAAGGAGACTGCGAACATACATTCACCGCACACGCAAACTTCTAGCTCAAGCTATGAGCTCAAGCGCTAGCGGTGCGGCTGCTCTTACACACCGATCGAGGTGTTAGGCGTAGCTGGCCAGCCTAGCCCGCGGGCGGCGCAGCACAGCTGCCGCTTGGTGTAAGGCTCAGTATGTGGAGCTGCTCTGTAGTGGAATCGAAAAATGAATAGGGAACGTGAGTTTTTAGCTGGTTTTTTATGTTTCTAGATCTAGATAATTATTCTATTCCCAATGATAATTATTGGGGTGTAATTTTAGGACATTTTTAGATCTAACTTTTACAATTTTGGTGGCAGTTGCAGGTGCAGTTTTTGGTGACTTGCAAAAAATTACGGATTTCATTGCCAAAATACGATTTTTCAGCTTGGCGTGTACGGAAAAGCTTGGCCAGAGGTTGGCAGCTGTGATTATCAAACACAAATAATGGGTTGTATTAGATAAGATATTTTTAGAAAGTAGTTTTACTGAAAGTAGCCCTTAAAAGTAGACCTCAATAAAAAACTTTAATGACATGAACTTGATGAACAAAGAAAGAAAGAAATGCTGATTATAATATTATGAATACAATATTTTTAAAGCACACACCATTCCCATAACCTCTTGATACGCTCAAGAAAAAAAAAGTGATGAGAAGGACAGAAGCTGTATTTGCATAGCCATAGCTCACTCCAAATGCTGTAAGAGCACTATACAGGAAGCCAATTGTAATTGCTGGTGCTATTATTTTTATTATTGTTATAAAAGAAGACAATATCATTTTTATTCCTATTACTATGCCAGTGCCATCCACTCATCAGCCCGTGTCAGAGTTAGAGGTACGTCTGGTCGGAGGCCAAGGGGATCGTCAGGGTCGTGTTGAAGTCTACTACGACGACGCATGGGGGACCGTCTGTGACGATTCCTGGGACATCAAGGATGCGGACGTTGTCTGTCGTATGCTTGGCTTTCCCGGAGCGGAGTCAGCACTTCAGTCAGCATTTTTTGGCCAAGGGACTGGTAGCACTGTCTTGGATAATGTAGCTTGTAATGGGTCGGAAGAGAACATTGCGCAGTGCCCTCATAACGGACTGATGGTGGAGAATTGCGGGCACCATGAAGATGCAGGTGTTGTGTGCTCACCGTGGGGTAAGAACTGCTGAAAAAAATTGTGACCTGACATTGCTCGGGCAACATTTGCTACAGGCTTTCTGTCGTCAAAGATACAGGGTTACGGTTAAGGTTGAAATAGGGGTTTAGATGTAGGTAGGTTAAGCTTATGGTTAGGGTCAGGTGTAGAGTTTAGTCAAGGGTTGAATTTAGGACGTCAGTGGTGAAATTAACCATGTAGCAACAGTCTTCGGAGCATGTGTCATACAACTGTAAAATACAAAGGTGATGTGAGCAATTTGGCTCTGAAAAGCTCTAAAAGGGCTCTGGTAAGTTGGTTTCAAATAGAAGACTGTTAAAAGTACTACAAGGAAATCCGACTTTCCATAGAGCGACCGAAAAGAGTGCATGTGATGAAAAGTAATTATTACTCTAATTTATTTCAGCTTTCAGTTTATGCAATTGCAAAGGAGCTACATGTACATGTACATTTCACACATTAAATGAGCAACTTTCTATTATGCATGTACAGTATATTACTCAGTACCAAAAAACACTGATAAAAAAAAAATCATTATTTCACATTTCAGCAGGTTTTCGCCATTTTGTTTACATTTGGTTGGCTTAAACTATACCGCAACTTGAATTGTTATGGTACAAAATAACGTTTTCTAAAAGTGTTCTTTCTTAATAAATCTTCACTGCCACTACTGAAAATATAGCGTTAATGCATGTTTGACGGGAATATTCACAAACTTTATAGAGAGATAAAAGGAGCTGGCCTTGTGTGATATTTACAATTGTATGGTGGTTGTTGATACGTTTAATTTGATCCTCCTTCACAATTTATTGGACAGTGCGTTTGGTGAACGGCAGTCACTACCGTGAAGGCAGGGTTGAACTCTACTACAACCGAGAATGGAGTACGGTCTGCAGCGACGAGTGGGGGATCCATGATGCAGAGATCGTGTGTCGCATGCTGGGTCATCCAGGGGTCGAAGGTTACCGCGTCAATGGAGAGTTTGGACCAGGCACAGGGCAGATAATCCTGGACAATGTTCAGTGTAATGGAAGTGAAGTGAATATCTTGGGGTGTGGTCACAATGGTCTGTATGTTCACAACTGCAGACATTCCGAAGATGCAGGCGCTGTATGCTCATCAAGAGGTTAGTAGTACACCTGGGCCACGATAATTGTTATAAGCTACTGAAATCCTTGAATGTGATTGGCTGAGAGCAGATTTTTAAAACAAACAGGGCAGTTGTTCCCTGAGATTCAATATAGAAACCCCTTGGTTCCCCTAGGCAATGGGTTAATTTGTGTTGGTACTACATCATCTAAAGTTGGTATGTTGAGAAAACTATGACATAAAAGTGCCAATAACTCCACCCAAGCTTGAAACCCTTTACATTTTAAGAATATGGGTCAGGCTCGACTAGCACATGTTCTATTATCTGGCCCCTTTTACCAACCAATGCTTTTCTTCATTTATATGTAAAATATCATTGTATGTAAAAAAAATGTATTGTAATTAAATGTTGTTGGTGGTAAATAAATCAAATCAAGTTCAATATATTGACTTGACGAGAGGTTTTTCTCTTCTTTGATACCCATGCAGTCCGTCTCGTTGGTGGAACGTCTGGGAACGAGGGGCGCGTCGAGCTCTACTACAACGACGCTTGGGGCACCATCTGCGATGACGAGTGGGGAATCCCTGATGCAGACGTGGTGTGCCGGATGCTGGGTTTCTACCGCGCGGAAAGCATCCCGTTGGCAGGGAGATACGGACTAGGGCGGGGCCAGATCATCCTTGATACGCTCCAGTGTAACGGGACAGAGGGTGACATCCTGGACTGTGTGCATGATGGTCCATTGAAACATGACTGCGATCACGAAGAGGATGCAACTGTGATATGCCTAGGTATTTCTTTTTCAATTTGTGATTTTATAAACGCTGTGGTACCTTTTATTTTTAGTGCCCCTAACTATCACATGTTATTTTTGTTGTTTGTTTTTGTTATTACTATGATGATGGAAGTGTGATAATGGGATGCTGTACATATGAAACCAGGCCCCCTTAGCATTTTTTTAATGAATAGATATGCCTTCCGGGATAAATGCACAAGATGTCCTTTTTTTTAAATGATTTGCTACAAAAATGTGACTTAAATTTATTACAAATATCACATGTTTCTCTTTGTCATAAATGTATAAAGCCCAACGGCAAAACTTTCCGGCTTTGATATATTCGTAGAATGGTCACCCATTTCTTTTCCCAAACCATGATAATCATGTCCTTCAGCCCCGACCGAGGCTGCGAAAATGACTGTGAATATTCGCCTTGCTGATGGAGGGAGCGCACGGCAGGGCCGTGTTGAGGTGGAATACGACGGTGCATGGGGAACAGTCTGCGACGACTCTTGGGATCTTCATGATGCGGGCGTTGTGTGCCGCATGCTTGGGTTCCCTGGGGCAGAAAACGCCCTCACAGGGGCGTTCTTTGGCCAGGGGACTGGGGCGACTGTCCTTGACGATGTGAATTGTGAGGGCAGTGAGGAGGACCTGGCGTTGTGTCGACACAATGGCTTCCTGATGGAGAACTGCGGACATAGCGAGGATGCTTCTGTCATCTGTTCACCACTTGGTAAGATTGCATTTTATTCTCCTAGGTACTACCTCACAGAGAAAGTTGCGATAAAACATCTACCGTGTTCTAAAATAAGCCTAGTAATTAAATGTATCTTGCCCGTTTTTTAGCACATAAAGGCCATGCACATACGTAAGCTTGTGAAGATCTACGCAAGGGTTGGAGATAAACCTTTTTTGTGAATTCTGACCATAGAGTTGGACTTACGTGTACCAGTATACACTCTAGTCAGAAAACTTTTGTTTGTCATAAAGCTCCTTTCACATACATGTATGCTGGCTTAGACCGCTGCGTTTTTTTATAAGTGTAAAGTGTTTCAGATTTGTGTATCTTAAACACAGAGATGAGTGAGTATGCATAGGAACTTTGCTTAATCCATTGACACGTAGAAAAAAAACAACGTAGCAGCATATGTGACCAAGCCTTTATAAAGTAAGTTTGATTGAAGGTACATGTAGGCATCAGCTGTAAAACTACATCACCACCTTAAAGTTGCTTCTCATTTTACAACTTTTTTTCCCCCCCATTCTTTCCGGGGTAATAATATGAGTGCAGGGACCCTCCAAGAGAAAAGTATATAGAAAGGATGAGGCTGCCCTGGGTAAACAAGACATCATTTTTATTACAGTCAAACCTGCTTTAGCGACCACCTGTATAGAAAGACCACCTGTCCATAAAGACCACCTGCTCATAAAGATTGCTTTTCTTGTCTCCCTTGAGTGGTCTTTATAGACAGGTTTCACTGTATTATCATTTTTTTCTATGTGAAGGTCGTTTGGTAAATGGTAACAACTATCGGGAAGGTAGAGTGGAGGCGTTCTATGAAGGCGAATATTACTCTGTTTGCGATGACTTATGGGAGATGAATGAAGCTACCGTCTTCTGTCGTATGCTGGGGTTCCCTGGCGCTGAAGAGTTTCATAGCCTGGCGACCTTTGGACAGGCCGAGGGCGAAATCATCCTCGATAATCTCAACTGCGACGGGTCGGAGGACAGTTTGTATGACTGCGAGGGCGCCAGACCATTTGATCATAACTGCAAGCATAGCGAAGATGCTGGAGTCACTTGCTCTCATAGTGGTAAGCCTTTGACTTTTGTTTTTCATACCAAAACAATTTACATGACAGAGTCCATTTTCAAAGTACAACATAAGAGATAAATCTACTGTAAACCAATTCTAACCAAATGAGTTTAGAGGGCACTTTTAAACATTATATTCCTGAAATATTGCAATTAACATGTAGCTGTTTGATTCTCTGTGCGTGTGCATGTATCTACAAGAAAATGTAATATGCACAATTCTGTCATATTCCGTGGTTGTATTTAAATAGTTCGTCTTGTCAACGGAACCAAAGCACACGAGGGCAGAGTTGAGGTCTACTATGCTGGAGTATGGGGTACTGTGTGTAATGACGACTGGGATTTGAATGATGCTAACGTCGTCTGCAAGATGTTGGGATACACAGGAGCTGAGATATCGCAGCAGAAGGCCTACTTTGGAGAAGGTGGGCGATTGTTTCTTGAGGAATGGAGGAAGGGCTGTCAAGTTTGTATGGCATGGATCAGGGACCCGTCTTATAAAGAGTTGCGATTAATTGCAAATTTACAGTACTTACATGCGATTGATATGAATTCTCGCTAGCTCAAATATGCAATTTTTGACGTAGAGGGCAATATTATGCATGGAAATGGTCCGCATCTTCGTCAACTCACTTCCGGTCACTATTGAAATACCAGGGCTTATGAATAAAATGAGTGCTAAAAAAAAATTTTTGAAAGTGCAACCAATTGTCTCAATAAATCATCGTGGTATCTTTTCAAACATGTTCTCAAACTCGAGGATTTTTGTAATACCTGTGCACATTTTCAATGCAAAAAGACAAACACTTGTCGACCCAATCGGGATATTGTCAGCACTGCGCATGCGTGGTTTGCATGACAAACGCCATCTGTTGGCAAAATTGCGTATTTGGGGTAGCGAGAATTGCAACTCTTTACTTAAGAAATAGAAGACTGATAGAATATCAATCAAACTTTGTGCTTTGTAACATTTATTTGGAGACATTGTGCTTTTAATACAAAAAATTAGTACTGTAAAACAAGAAAACTTACTACGGTAAATTTTGCCCATGGTTCAGATTTGTGAAAGTTCATCTATCATGCTGTATTTATGATTCACAACACTGATATATTACAGTCGACGCTTTCTTGCTGTGAAAACAGCCTTTATTCAGATTTACAAATTTTCATGCTTCAAATATTGCTGACTTTACAGTTGAGTTTAATAGAGGGGTTTCATAGCTCATGTGAAGTTTTGGTAGCAAAAAGGAAACTAGAAACAAACATGTTAAATATAGTCTCATGTTGTTCTTCAATGTGTACAAAAATATGAGATCTTTTTTTTTTGTATTACATGCATGATTTCCTGTGAATTTTAATGTAAATATGTGTGAGGAGTGCTAGTTAAAGGCTATACACTGCCCTACACTTGGACCCCTCCCCCCCCCCCCCCCCCCCACACAGCTGCCTGCTCAACGAGCTAGCGAGTGAATAGCATACACAGTCCCTTATAGGCTAATACACCTGTGTACACGAATACAATTTGCAATGATTACTTCCCTGCCCCGGTATCTAAATCATTTTTTACCTCTCCCTCGTTTAATATTTAACTTGAGGAAAACACTTCACAGCAGATTAGTATTGCTAGTATCTTGCTATTTATCATCTAAAATCAAAGAAATCTGACGAAAACTTTTTAAGGGCTTACAAAAACTGCACATTACCTTTATAAAGGATTGAACTGTTTTGCTATTTTATGCTCTTTTGTTTTTTTATTTTTTATTATTTATTTTTTTCCTCTATCTTGTGTAATTACCCAGGTGGCGGGCGGATAATTCTGGATGATGTGGCATGCTCTGGAAACGAGTTAAGCATCCTGGTTTGCCCGGCCCAGAAGCGATTTAAGCATAATTGTGAACATTCCGAAGATGTTGGAGTTGTTTGCATAGGTATGGAGATTCTTCAAACATCATCATGTACATAAATACTGATTGATTGCATTATTGTAAAAGTGGAAATTTTCACCCTCGGCTGAGTAAGGTGAATTTCATGTATTTTCGATTTCGCTGACGCGCTAGGCTCATGGGCAGAAGAATACATAAAAATATTTGCGTGTTTTTATTTTCGCGCAATTTCATGCCGCGCGAATTGTGCGAAAATTTCCACACCGCGAAATATTCCACGTTTACGGTATACCATACTTGTACATGTAAATGTATATACGTGTAAATTTCATGTTTGTGCATATGATATACATGTATGTGTAGGAGCTACCACAGTCGTTAACTGTAAACTCTTTGTGATTGCGATGATGATGATGATGTTGGTGATGGTTGAGCGTGATGAAACAATGATGGTGGTAAAGATGGTGAAAAAAATAACTATGATGACCATGATGATGATGATGATGATTAGGAAGAACAATTTTTCACACAGTTATACCCTCCCTGTATTAAAGCATGGTTTACATGTGAGTGCCTGCATGAAAAAAATAATCATGTAATTATATGTAACTGCTTTTCCGTCTCATGTCGTTTCCCCACCTACAATGTAAAGTACTTTCTGAATGCAAAATTCCATTCATTTGCAATGTCCTGGGCCCGTTTCATGAAAGGAAGTTGTCAGATAATTTATCCGACAACTGTTACAAGCTACTGAAATCTGTGGATTACGCTTGCATCTGATTGGCTGAGAGCAAATCATGAAACACCCCCCCTGTGTTAGTCCTTTTCACTCTCTCTCTCTCTCTCTACATGTATATGCAGCAATGGAAATACCCACATGAAAGTCGACTTGAGGTCTGGCCACCTCAGGTTGGCAGACCTCAAGTCGTCAAACGGAACTTAGGAAATTTTACAAGCCAAATAGTATCAGCCGTGATGTATGGCTGCCTGTTCACTATAAAATTTTCTATATAAAATTTTCTGTCGACTTGAGGTATGCCAAGTTGAAGTGGCCAGACGTCAAGTCAACTTGCATGTGGGTATTTATTATATATATATGTGACCCTCCACCACAAAACGACCAATAAGTCGCAATGGGAATTTTAGAGTAAACAGCTGAAAAAGGAGGTTTGGGGTGGAAATTTTTATTTTAACTTTTTTGTATTTTCTGAAAGTTCATATATTAATCTATCATCTGACAAAATTTCAGGTAAAAATACCTTGTTGAAATATGTTTTTACTCTCATTCAAAATGACCATTTTTCCTGGATATTCAAACCCTGTGTGCCAACTTGCTGGAATTGTACCTTCACATCGCTTTTCTGGTATAGCTTAAAAACTATGCATTGTCTGATATTCAAAATCTAAAGAAAGATAGGAATATATCTATTCTGAAGGTATGGAAAGTTTCAACCCAATCCAATTAGTACTTCACAGTGTATGCTAGGGAGTTTTGACTCAACCTTTTGTGCGACAAACAATAGGACACCGATTAGGCGCTCTTAAATGGTCACTCTTCTTTAGAGCCCGTTTTCTCTATTGTTTTGGTCATTAGCCTGTCTGACACGTTGACATTCTCATTGTAATTTACAAGGGTTTGCTTAGTCCATACAAGACAAGTTATATATCATTTTAAAGCTTAGAATCTAAGCTTTCAAACTGTGTTGAAATTTTAAAAACCGAAATTTCCGACTTATTGGTCGTTTTGTGTGGAGGGTCACATATTACCCCATCTCTCTCTCTCACTCTCCTTTTATGACATCTGATTTTCTCCTTTTCTATTTTGTATTTTTGTTTTTATTATTGTATCCCCCGTAGAATGCTGGAGGATACTTTGGATTCAGCAGCGTTATGCCGCCGCCCCCGTCTCATTCTTGTGTGCGCTCTAACTGCCACATTCCTTGACGGATTTCTGTCAAATTTTGTATGGAGGTGTATCTTGGTATAATCTACACACTTATAATTTCTGGTGATGCTGCCCCTAGTGTTCCGTCTTTTATAGGGTAAAAGGCCCTATTTTTGTGGATAGTTTGTGTGCGCTCTGGCAGTCAAAATTCTCAACAGATTTTGTTCAAATTTTGCATGAAGGTGTCTCTTGGTGATGCTGCCTCCATTTTTCCGTCTTTTATAGGGTCAAAAGTCATAGTTTGATAGATGTCTTGTGTGCACTCTTGTGTGCGCTCTGGCGGTCACATTTCTCAACAGATTTTGTTCCAATTTTGCATGAAGATGTCTCTTGGTATAATCTAGAAACCTATAGTTTTTGGTGGTGCTGCCACCAGTGTCCCGTCTTTTATACAAAGAGGACAAAGGTCATACTTTGGAGGATTGCATGCACTCTGGAGGTCACATTTGTTGACTGATTTCTTTGAGATTTTGTATGGAGGTCCATCATAGATTACTCTAGACCTCCACAGTTTTTTGGTCATGCTGCCCCCAGTGTTCCATCTTTTATAGGGTCAAAGGTCATATTTTAGTGGATATGCGCTTGGCAGGTCACATACATGTATCTTGACAGATTTCTTTTGAATTTTCTATAGAGATGCATTATACTCTAATCTATACACATTGTTTTGGTGATGCTGCTCCTAGTGTTGACATAAGTCCGGGCCACTGGTGGCAATCTCTACGCCATCCTTTTGTTTGAGGGAGGGGAGGGGGGAGGTTCTTTGTCCCTCCTTCGAACAAAAAGATGACACAAAAATCGCTGCCAGTGCCGGGGGATACATTCGCATGGCATGGCAATGGACATTTCTAGTTTTTTATCAGTTGTACTACTCTTTTAAATATTTATTTATATTTTTATTTATTTTTATATTTTTTTTTTCGCATGGCATGGCAATGGACATTTATAGTTTTTTATCAGTTGTACTACTCTTTTAAATGTATTTTTGCAGTGCATTTAACTCTCATTCTGGTAGTCCAAATTACCTATATTCTTCATTATCAGGCGGAAGTGCAGAAGAAAAGTCCAGTCTTCGTCTCCGTCTGGCAGACGGACCAAACTCACGATCCGGTCGTGTGGAGATCAATTACAACAACGTCTGGGGCACAATCTGTGATGATGATTGGGATGTTAACGATGCTGAAGTCATATGTCGGTCCCTCGGCTTCCCTGGCGCTGATCAAGCTATACTCCGTGGACGTTTTGGAGCTGGAGTGGGCCAGATAGTTCTGGATAATGTGAATTGCAGTGGTTCGGAAGTGAACATCGAGTCTTGCTTGCATAATGGGTTCCTAGAGAACAACTGTGGCCACAATGAAGATGCTGGGGTCATCTGTCTTCCGCAAGGTACATGTATGACAAGTGTCAACAGGAATAGCTTTAGGCATTATTCAATGTACTATTAAATACACTATTCCTTGTATTATTCAATGTATTATTCAATGTACTATTCAATGCACTATTCCATGTACTATTCAATGCATTATTCAATGTACTATTCAATGCATTATTCAATGTACTATTCATTGCACTATTCAATGCACTATTCAATGTACTATTCAATGTACAAGAGTGCATTGAGGAAGAGCATGGAAATTTGGAGTATTGTGTTCCAAAAATTAAGATGTGAGATAGGTAATGATCATATAAACATGTAGATCTAATACTACAACAGAAGAGGTAATAAATCTTGTAATGTTCACTGTACATTATTCTTGTTATATCTGGCTATGAAAGACTTGACCTAAGTTGGACATTGATTAGGCACGTACATGTAGGTACTGGCACTCTTTAAATTGTCGGATTGACTGAATTGGATAGTGATGAAAGTGTTGAGTATTGAGTGATCCATGAATCTATCCAACAATGCTCGAAAAGGACATTGTAAGGCTTCAAGCACAGTTATTCTTTTCCATGGTAGAAGCCTACTTTGCTTTTTTCCTTTGTATAGGGAAAAAGAATTTGAATTTGAAACTGAATTTCATATGTTCCATTTCTTTCAGCTCGTCTTGTGGATGGGTCAAGCTATCGTGAAGGACGTGTCGAGCTCTACTACCAGAATTTGTGGCACACTGTGTGTGATGACGGATGGGACGCCCTCGACAGTGCTGTTGTTTGCGACAGCATGCTCAGCCTCCCTGGTGCGGACGGCCCACAGGAAGATCTTTCGTTTGGCCCAGGGGAGGGGGAAATCATCTTGGACAATGTCAACTGCTTCGGGAATGAACCCAGTCTGTTCCAGTGCCAGAACCGAGGATTGTTCGTCCAGAATTGCGGTCATCTTGAAGACGCTGGCGTCATGTGCTCTCCTTCAGGTCAGTACTAAAAGATTGAAACAAAATCCAAACTTGATCGCAAATTGCTCTGAATGAAGAAAAAACTATCAGAAAAGCAGAGTGGTGAAAATTTGGACAAATGATAAGAAAGTTTTTACCTTTGAAAATTGACATTAAGTAATCACCTGTAGTTCGATTTTTACAGCAAAATTTAGTTGTACCTGTTAGCAAAAAGCTGTTCTATTATAATGTTAACAGTGTATGTAGGCCAAAATTTTTTTATCAGTCACCTTGGAATGTGTTTTTTAAAATCACAGTGCGTCTGGCCAATGGCTTCAGGGAGCATCAAGGTCGCGTAGAGTACTACTACAACAACCAATGGGGTACTATCTGTGACGATGAGTACGGGTCCTGGAGCATGGAGAACGCCAATGTGGTGTGCCAGATGCTTGGCTTTGTAGGTGCTGAAAGCGCCCGAGGAGGTGCGTTCTATGGAGAGGGGGAGAGCGATATTGTCTTAGCGAATGTCCATTGCAGCGGTAACGAGACAAACGTCGCGGACTGCTCAAGAAACCAGTTCTTGGAGCACCTCTGTGCCCATTCGGAAGACGTTGGTGTTGTTTGCTCACTGGGGGGTATGTTTCTTCCTTCATGTCACTTTGATCCACAATTTATAATTGTTTGTTTTTGTTCCTTCTACAGCAGAGGAGACGTTGACTGACTGCGTGTAAACACATCTGTTTTCAGAGGGTGTTAAGTAGATTAGTTCTGTTTATAGTGTGCAAGCATATACATTAGGAGTCTCCATCAAAGCGCAGTAGAGTATATTCAAATAGTAGCTGCGCTATATGAATTAATCTTATTATTAAAACTGTATTCTTTGTACATGTAAGTAAAGTGTGGCACCTAAAAGCATGACCTACCAACAAAACAATTCATCGGGCCAATCAAAAGCTATCTTTAATTTTTCTAAACGGAGCAAGATGAGAAAACTATAAACATGTACATGTACATGTAGTTATCAATGTTGACTTTCAAATGATAATTAATAAAATAAGTATGTAAAGTTATACTATATGTATTTGATCATTATGCAGTTTAAGATTTTGCAAGTGCCAGTGACTAGTGATTTATTCATAAAGAAATATTATGAGCTGAAAAGTTGTAGTTATCATCGTTCTATTTTTTGGTGATTATTAAATAAACGAAGTTGAATAAATTAATACCCTTTCTTTGGGAATTCCAGTACGTGGTAGCAATTTCATGCAGGGATAGAGGCTTTGTTCAGATGAGCAAATTTTGAATATTATGATTAATGAAATTAAATAAAATAATGATTACATAATAACTTTTTATCATGATGTAGTTCGCCTGGTGGGTGGCAACAAGGCTAGCGAAGGTCGTGTGGAGGTGTTCTATCGCAACGCTTGGGGGACCATCTGCGACGATCTCTGGGACATGAACGAAGCTAACGTAGTCTGTCACATGCTAGGCTACTCTGGAGCTGCAGGAGTGACCGGGGGAGCATCGTTCGGACAGGGCATTGGTGCTATAGTTTTAGATAACATGATGTGTAACGGAACGGAGGAGACATTGGCTGACTGTGAACACAACGGATTCTATGAGCAAAACTGCGGGCATCATGAGGATGCTGGAGTTATCTGTATTGATCATGGTATGAAATATTCACATCTGACTCTAAGTTACATGTACATGTACATGTAGCGTTAGCAAATTTACAGTTGGGTAAAAACAGCAGCTTTTTGACAAATTACATGTAGCTAAAGCATAATAGCTGAGCAGGATCTTATTTTTCTACTAGGACTATATAACAACATCCTACCCATACTCAATAATAGTACAGCTTCCAATAGAAGATGTGAAAATCCCTCCTTTTCTAGTACAAGCAGTGGGACGGTTGTCACCACATTTTACCTGTTGAAAGTAGGTTTGCTGAGGGTCTGTGAAGAATGAATGTTGTACAAAAATCAAATCTTAACCCTTGCTGTGTCACCAAGTTTTTGTTTTTGTTTTCATTATTAAAGATCAGCTCTCGGGTGTTTCATTCTGACTTTTTTATGCTGGTTTATATGATTAAGCAAGCAAAGAATCCATATCAATTAAAACACCTAAGTATCACTAGATTGGTGACCAGTTGCTGACCAGTGAACCCAAAAGAACCCTGCAAAATCAAACACCGTGCATTGAAACCCTGAAATGTACGATGTATTCATGGTCTCGGTTGCAGACCAGTCGCTACCTGTATACACCGACTTCAAGATATATTGCACCGAAAACCTGTTATTGGTTGGCAACCAGTCATTTACCAATGAACACCTTTACAAGACTGGTTTGTTGAAATAATGGAATCAGCAGCTCAACGGGGGAAGTACTGCAACCATAAAGTTTAACCCTTCTACATGTACGACCCCAGACAGTTAACTAACTGTCATTGGTCGGCGATCGCCTGCTGCTACAGTGAGGCTTAAGTCAACAACAGGGGTACCTGTTTCTGTTTTGGGAAGAAAAAGGTAGGTTTGCATAATAAAAATACTAAAATTCCTGGGTGGGATTTGACAAAAGAGGTGAACAAGCAGGGTTAGCTTATTTTTTTTCAGTCACTGCTCCACCTCAGCCCTCAACCCCTGGACCAACCATCCTGCCTGGTACACCTCTTCTTCCCATCGAGATCACATCAGGGACAGTCCGCCTCCAAAACGGCACCTCTGATCGCGAAGGACGTGTCGAGGTATTCCACAACAGCTCCTGGCACCCAATCTGCGACGACACTTGGGATGAATTAGAGGCGGATATCGTCTGCAGAATGCTCGACTTCCCTGGGGCAATTCTCGCTAAGCAGTACTCTCACTTTGGTGCTGGCAATGGGAGTATTCTGCTGGATGATTTGACATGCTTGGGATATGAGACTGATCTTCTTTCCTGCGCTCATGGAGGGCTCTACCAACACAACTGTGGAGCCAACGAACATGCTGGAGTCATCTGTCAAAATACAGGTGCAATCACTATTTTTGATCTATTTTTGATCCATGTTTGTTTGTTAAAAATATATGCTCACAAATATAAACAAATATATTCATGGTAATTCAAACAGATGGATTGCTCTTCTCAGAGTTATTAGTAAAATATAGCTCTGTTCTTCATGGAGGTCCAGTTCTTGCTAGAGTTTCTTTTCTCCCCGTCAGCAACTGATTACAGTGGGATTGTGGCACCTAATGAGATGATGGTGCAAATGTTGCCAGAACAGATGTCTGGTCACCTGGTCAAGTAATTAATGAGTTTCATGCTAGTCCATTTTCTCTTAATTTAGCATGATGCATAACTTTTCCTATCATTTCCTTTTATCTTCTTTTTAGTGAGACTACAGGATGGAGCACGCACACGTGAGGGCAGGGTGGAGCTCTATGTCGACGACGCCTGGAAGACTGTCTGCGATGATGGTTGGGATGTCAACGATGCCGATGTCGTCTGCCAGATGCTTGGATACCCATCAGCAGAGGCAGCACCACTGATGGCCACTTACGGGGATGGTTCAGGGGATATTCTTCTGACCAGTGTCGATTGCAGCGGGATGGAGAGGAGTATCTTTGAGTGTCCTCACAGCGGACGTTCTGTTCCCAACTGCGATCATTCGGAAGATGCCGGGGTGGTCTGCTCACCGAATGGTAAGCTTTCTGCAGAATGTGTTCTATGGCTGATTTGATTGTACCAATAATGGCTTTGTAAATCAGTGCTGGGTTTGAGACCAGGGGCCCCAAGGACCAAGACCAGGAAGAAAACTTATGATTATGTTCATTTCATTTTCGGTCTTGGGGTCGAGACCCAAAACACCAAAAGTTTGAGACCGAGATTTGTGTCTGACCTATCTTTGTTGTTAATCATATTTTTCTGCTTGGAGCCAGACAAATTTTAAATCATATACATTTGTATACATGTACAGTATAACACATTTTTAATGCCCTTCTGGCTCTCGACAGATTATTTAACATTAAAGGACATGCATGTTGTCATGAAGCTTTCTAGATGTGCCTGTCCCAGTTCATAAAGTTCATTACCACGTGCACGGTGTGTGACACAGAAACTCCTTGGTGCGTACTTCAAGTAAATGTCTGTCGGAAATTTGAAAGCTTTGCAAGTATAATGTAGTGGAGACATATACATGTACATGTAGCTGGATGTTTTTCATTTTATCACCATTTTATGTCTGGCCTTTTCATAATCGCATATACTGTTTTTACATATCATTACTGGGTTGGTTGTTGGTTGATTTTTTTTGGTTCTTCTTAGTACGACTCATCAACGGCAGTAGCAGCCTGGAAGGCTGGGTAGAGTACTACTACAACGGAACATGGGGGACTGTATGCAACAGCAACTGGGATCTCCTGGATGCCAACGTCCTCTGTCGGATGCTGGGTCATAACAAGGCTGTAGCCTCAATCAGCCATGATCAGCTTGGTCCTAGAGATGGGCCAATCATCCTGAGCGATGTGGGTTGTACGGGACAAGAGGCAAACATTGCAGAATGTCATCATGGACAGTTTTATCAACATGACTGTACGCACACTGATGATGTAGCAGTAGTCTGCACAGGTAAAGTTTTTCCTTTGTTTTATGACATGTTACAGCTTGCAACAGGTCCCGATCCAAGACCTAGGTAGAGCTGTCACACTTATTCTTTATGTATCCTAAAGACTTGACCAGCTTGCAGTTATTCAATTACTGTATGCCCCGTATATATTTCGTGTACAGATTATTTCAGGATTTGGGACTACATGTAGGTAGGGAAATTCGCGAGGGTTTAATTTAGCGATTTTCGTGATGTTTTTGTTGCTATAAACAGCGATATATTGAGGTGGAAATTTATGCCAGGACTGACTTGCGAAAATCGTGAAAATAAAACCACCGCGAAAATAACCACTTATACAGTATATGCAAGATGGTTTTCTCTCATTGAGTGCAATCGCATGCCAGATTACTGTTTACCTGACTGTTCTTGTATTGTACCTCCTACTGTACGACTAAATTGACAATTTTAATAGGCGAGTATTTCTTTGTAGTATTTTCAACCTTATCCATACTGTACATTTATTGTTCCATCATATCTATTTCTTTGAATTCACAAACCTGTTTTGAATTGCTCTATATCGCCCATTCCATCAAAAGGGATTAAAAAAGCAAATGAAATACATGTACATGTACATGTACATGTACATGTATAAGACAGTCAGTCAAGCAGTACAACCCTCTGCATGTATTCTATACTTTCGAGTATACATTGTACATGTAAACAAATTTACAGTGAAGATTTAACCCATTGACAACAGGAACTGGTTAGTCCCTGTATTAACCTTATGAGAATCTGACAATACAGTACTCAACGGGTTATAAGTGATTTTCTTTCAACAGATGATGTTGAGGTCCGGCTTTTTGGTGGAAACAGCGACAACGAGGGGAGAGTTGAAGTGAATTTCCTGGGCTCTTGGGGAACTGTTTGTGACGATGACTGGACCATAGAAGCTTCGCATGTCGTATGTCGAATGCTGGGATACCCTGGTGCTGATGCCTTCCTGAGTAATGCTTTCTTTGGGCAAGGCGAGGGCGCCATTGTGCTTGATGATGTCCGTTGTAATGGGAAGGAGGCGAATCTGGCTGATTGTGGGCATCGGGAGTTCTTGACAAGTAACTGTGGTCACAGTGAAGATGTTGGGGTGATCTGTACAGGTATGGCCTCACATCAGTTTGGATGTTGAAATAAGTCTCAGGTCATGTGAGTGTGGATTGTGTTTTCCCCACCCACCCATTTAGCACAAAACTGCCCTTCGATCATGTAGATTGTATTACACCCAGTCTCTTATGATCTAAGAGCATTTTTATATGCTTAGGAAGAGGCATGTCTACACAACATTATAAGCTATTAGGATACTGACTCATTATGAAGAATACTGTTGTCAGCTACAAATATTATTAAATGAAAATTCACCGTCAAATGTTCATGTACAAGTAGTTGCGATACAAGGTTTAGAGATGAATGATCTTTTCTTTTCCTTTTCATCTTCCTTATGGATTCATAGAAATAGTTCCATCCACAACCAGGCAACCAGTTGTACCCCTTGAAGTGCGACTGGCAGGCGGTGAAAATGATCGGAGAGGTCGCGTTGAAGTCTCCTACAATGGCTCCTGGGGCACCGTCTGTGACGATTCCTGGGACATCACGGATGCTCAAGTTGTTTGCCGCATGCTAGGGTTAGGTGTAGCCCAGAGGTAATTTGCACTACATGGCATTGCATCCTTTGTGATACGTGTACTCCACTCATACATCTTCTCTCTCTATTGATGATTTCTTCTCTCACTTTATAAAATTGTATCTCACTCTTTCTCACTCTCTCTCACTCTCTCACACACACACTAATTTTCCTTACAAACCGCAAGTTTAACCCCTTCCATGCCACCAGACTTTTGAGCAAATGTTAAAAATGAATTTTCAAGTGTTAAATATTAACTTTCAAAGAGTATTTTCTCGAGCAAGCTGGGCAAAGTTATATTGCATAAGAATAAACATTATACTAATAGCACAGGTTTCTGTATGAGGAAGAATTTTCAAGCCATTCAGAAGCTAAACAAAATGTTCAACACTCAACATTTTGGGCGGGATTTGCTGCCCACGGCATGCTAGGGTTTAATTAGGTCAGAGAGTCACAGCAGTGCTTGTCAGTGTTGATATTTAACTATGTAATGTAAGCATGTTGTTTTTTTTTCTCTGCTATTCTACTGCTCCCTTCTCTCTCTCTCTTTCCCTCTAACTGTTTTGTGAAAGTGCAGGACTTTTGGTACATGTACATGCACTATTACTGGTCATTGATGGTTTCATTGAGTTGGTTTCAAAATTTGATTTACATGCATATTATTCTTCTTCCTGATTTTCTAATACTCCTCTCTTTTTCTCTTTTCCTAAATGCACATAATGATGGCCTGTATTAGTGGTGATATGTGACATAGAAATGCGGTTTGTTATTATTATTATCATGAATAAAGGGCGTACGGTACATCAGAGTTTGGAGCAGGGGAAGGGCCTATCATCCTGGATGATGTGGAGTGCGATGGCTCTGAGAACAACCTGGCTGAATGCAGACATAGGGGATTGCTGGTCAGTAACTGTTTCCATTCAGAAGATGCTGGTGTTGCCTGTTCCGGTAAGACCCAGTTGTAGCACTTCCCTTCAGTTATTATATTCTTCTCTTGTATTTCTACTCTCTCTTTTCTGTACTTCTTTATCCCACACTGCCCTACCTTTTTTTTTTTTGGGGGGGGGAGGATTCAAGATGTATGCATCTGTAAAATACTGTCATTTGAAATGACAAAGCATTTTTCAATACTTCTTGATTTATTAAGAGAGGTTTTAAGATTCATATCAAGTACAATGTCTTTGAATCCGCAGTCATATTGTAATGGATTTACATAACGCCTAATACATTTACATCTTAGATGTTTTTAACGCTTTATATTAAGCCCCATCTGTATGTCTTGCATTAATTCCATCTTGTTTCATTTTCTGACAGCTCCTGAACCAACTGAACCTCTCCAGGTGCGACTGGTGGGTGGGGCCAATGAAATGGAAGGAAGAGTGGAGGTACTCTACAACAATTCCTGGGGAACTATCTGTGATGACCAATGGGACATCAATGATGGGCACGTTGTCTGCAGAATGCTAGGGTATACGGGAGCCGAGAGGGCCGCGACAGGTGCAGAATTTGGGGAAGGGGACGGACTGATTGTTCTGGATAATATCGAGTGTCAAGGATATGAGTATAGTCTTCTGAACTGCCAGCGAACAGAATTCCTTGACCAGAACTGCGTGCATTCTGAAGATGCTGGAGTCGTGTGCACTAGTGAGTTTGCACTTTCCCTTTGTGAATTTACATGAACATGTACATATATTTCCTCATACTTGGTCATACCATCTGATCTGATGGAAAGTTCTGCGTCTGACCTTTCATCCATGTATTTTAATTTAACACATCAAACCCATGCATACTTTTCTCTACCAAAAAATGGACAACAAATAGTTCTGGACCTGACAATCTATAACCACTTTGCCTCTGTGCAAAAATTAGACCTTTTGCATTCTGGACATGTCTATTACATGCCACCACATTTCGCTAAGCTACATTTACCCTTGGTAATTTCCACCCGGGTATTACATGTATGTGGCTCTTCCATCAAGGTATACTTTGACTACATGTAGCTGATTTACAGGAAATCTCTGTAGCTCAGATATAACATGGTTCTTTTGCATACTTGTTGATCAGCTTGGCTTGATATTTTTTTCTGCATTGTGATTCCTAGATTTGACAGTTGCAGACACTACCTCTAACACCACCAGTACCATGCCAAGGCCTGTCGTTGATCTACAGGTCAGACTTGCTGGTGGCAGCAATGAACGAGAGGGTCGGGTGGAGGTCTTCTACAGTGGCACCTGGGGAACTGTTTGTGATGACCTCTGGGACATCAGGGAAGGGAATGTTGTTTGTAGGATGCTTGGGATGGGCAGGGCCATGTGGACGTATGACTCTGCCGAGTTTGGCCCTGGCGAGGGACCGATTGTTCTGGACAACGTGGAGTGTCTCGGAACTGAGGAAAATCTAGCCGAGTGCCAGCATGATGGGTTGTTGGTCAACAACTGCCAACATTCTGAAGATGCTGGAGTGCGTTGTAATGGTAAGTGGGGACTGTCAAAAGGAGTGTTCTTGCTTGTGACTCCATGATGCAATCTTTCTTGTAACATCTGTAAGGAACTGAGGAAGGATTTTAATTGAACTTCTGTGAGAGATGCATTGTGCAGAGCTGCCAAATAGTACGATTTTATCGTATTTCGTACGACTTTTCAGTCTGTGACAATAAGACATTAGGATTTTTCTCCATAAAATACGATTTATCCAAAAAATAACTATGTCTGTGTCTCCGTGTGTTTATGTATCTCTCATTGACATTGTACATGATTGCGTATGCGTGCGTAATTTGCTGCAGCTGTGAGGCGCGAGCGCGCGGCACAGCACTAACACTACAGCTGTTTCGCGCGCGCGTCCTCACCGGTAGCTAGCGAACTAACTCCCAGGGACGTCAGGCGGTACTGGCCAGCAGCAGCCGCTCTCGATCTCAAGGACCGGCCGAGTGAGTTTTGTGTGGAATCGAACTTCGAGCTCCGCTATAATTCTGTGATCGTCGCATGAAATCCAAATATTTTGATCATGACATCAAAATCAGAATCTGGAATTCGGAAACAAACATTCTTATCAGAGTTATACTGGCCTTTCATAGTAGCCAGCCAGAAGGACAGTCTTAGTGCTCGATGTACGGCATGTTCATGTGACTTCTCCGACTCCATTTCACATGGTGGTGCAAAAGACATTTCATTGCACATTAGTCGAAATGAAATTTAGTGATAGACTGTTAACAAAGTGTAAGGGAGCAGCAACAACAGCCGCAGCAGCGGCATCAGGGTCTCAAAAGTAAATGAGGTAATTGTTAAAGTGAAGTTACCTTATTAGAATAGGATCATTCATCATCAATAACATGTACACTGTACATGTAGTTAAGTCACTAAATAAATTACATACGGTACTTGTATACATGTATGATGGGGAGCCCTGAAAATGAACAAGAATTTCTTTAATATTCCTCTAAAGCTTTATGTTATTTCATTCCTGACATTCTAAAGAGTAAGTTTGAAAAAAAATCTCATCAAAATTAGTGCAAGAACAATTATGCCATTTTTACAAGAAACGGTGACCTTGTCATTTCAACATTGAAAAAATAATGGTGCCCATGTCTGTGCACTCATTCATTTTACACGCAGTTCGGGAGTTTTGACGTGAAAGACAACATTTTGAGGCTTGTGAATAAAATGTCTGAAATAAGACCGTTTTTTCATTATTTTGACTTTTTGCATGAATACCTATCGCTATGATAAAGATGAAAAGTTTGTGTTCGTTGCGTGTTTTGTTTTATTAGAATCGTGCAGTTACGCGTGTGCGCAGACATGGGCACTGCGCAGACTTGGGCACTCTAGCCATATAAATTACTACAAAATAAACAAAATTTGCAATCCTTGAGATATTGTGTAGGAAAGTACACGACAATTAAGAATAGGATTTTTTTTCTGAAAATAGGATTTTTATGGTAAAATCATAGGATTTTTGGTCAAGTAAGGTTGGCAAATTTTGTTCCGATTTTATGGAAAATGTGTGTTATACCAAAATAAAATGTCATCCAACATTTTTTTTTTAAATGGGAAGATTTTTTTGTAATATACTTAGAGAGGTTTTGACTTCTTTATTCCACTTTGAAAAATGTGCACTTTTGTATCAAGCACAATATGTATGTGCACTGCCACCCTGACTTTGTAATTCATCTTTTGGATGTACATGTATTATGATGTACAATCTTTAGTCTTGTCTCTCGCTGTTCTTGTTTGAATTTGTTTTAGCTCCTGAACCAACTGGACCTCTCCAGGTTCGACTGGTGGGTGGAACCAACGAGATGGAAGGAAGGGTGGAAGTCCTCTACAACAATTCCTGGGGCACCATCTGTGACGACCAATGGGACATCAATGATGGCAATGTTGTCTGCAGAATGCTTGGTTTTGCTAGAGCATCCAGAGCACTGGACAGAGCCGAGTTTGGCCAAGGAGAAGGACAGATTGTTCTGGACGATGTAGCCTGTCACGGATATGAGACAAGTCTTTTGGATTGCCAAAGAAGAGATTTTCTAGACAGCAACTGTCAGCATTTTGAGGATGCAGGTGTAGTGTGTACAAGTGAGTCTAAAACTTTCCCTCCGTTAAATGGAAGTTCTTAAGACCTGTTTGTGCAGTTTAAAGTCATGTCTGTGCATAAACATCTCTGTGCACATTGTGCAGAAATTCTTTTCTGTGAAAATGTATTTCATCATTCCATGGGCACTGTTCCCTCATTTAGGCAAGAACACTCTCATTTCTAAAGAATTTATCAGTATCCATGTACCAAGTGGTCATTATAACACTTCAATTTGTTGTAGGGCATGCACTACAGGTTTGTGCAGTTGATGATCCAATGCAAATAGCCTGACTGCAACATTGTTCTTTACCAGCTCGTTCATCAATTATAATGTGATAGTACCCCTTCGTCATTTGTAGATGCAAATGCCACAGAAGCTCCACCTACCATGCCAAGACCTATCGTCCACTTGGAGGCACGGCTTGTGGATGGCAGCAATGATCGAGAGGGGCGCGTTGAAGTCTTCTACAATGGCTCCTGGGGAACCATTTGTGATGATCTATGGGACATCAACGAGGCTATTGTCGTTTGCCGAATGGTTGGTTTCGGTAGAGCCATGAGGGCGTACAGCTCAGCTGAGTTTGGCCCTGGAGAGGGACCAATTATTCTGGACAACGTGGAGTGCCTCGGATCTGAGAACAATCTGGGCGAGTGCCAGCATGATGGGTTGTTGGTCAACAACTGCCAACATGCAGAAGATGCCGGAGTGCGTTGTGCTGGTAGGTGGGAACAGTTAATGATTTTAAAACACGGGTTCTGGCCACAATAGCCGCACCTTTAATTTCATGCACGGATTGAATTTGTAGCTCCAGCTATGGAATCATTCTAAACCTAACTTTAAGCCTTAATGTAAACTAACACCCAATTGCAGACTGACCCTATTCCCAACCTTAACCCTTTATCTTTGGTGAAGTATATCCCAGAGAAAATGTCGCCAGAGTAAATGTCTGATCACCCACTTTACCCATTGTCTACAGGAAACAAGTGGTCCCTATATTAAGCCTATGGGAATTAGAGATTTGAGTAGTCAGCGGGTTATAGGATATCCCATGGTCATTGTATATTTATATATTTTCATCATGCCACAGGCTACCAGCCTTTCATGTAGCATCTTATAAGTCATCGGGCTGCTGATAAAATGGTCCATAGCTGAAGTCCTGGATGTCTTGTCCTTTGGCAAGACTTTAATATGCACTACCACTCTCTTCTAGGAGAGAATGTGTACCTGTTAGGATTACCAAGCACCTTTGACGTTGCCCTGCATACATGCATCTTGTGAACAGTGCAAATTATGGCAGGAATAACTCTCTGATAATGGAGATGTTGCACCCTTATGATGTTGAGACTGCAGCTTTTTCAATTCAATTCAGTTCTTTTATTCATCCAGATTCACAAGGATACATGGAAATTTGTTTTGGTCACACATTGTCAAAATACGTAATATATAATTATATATACATCTAAAAATTTAATATAAATTTTAAAATGAGATAAAGGGAACTGTTCAGTTTAAAATGCACAATTACAAAAAAGACAAATTAACTGATGTCTATGTCAATCTTATGTAAATTTTGCATTAATCTAACACATTTTTTTTTTGTATTTGTTTCATGACAGCTCCTGAACCAACTGGACCTCTCCAGGTTCGACTGGTAGACGGAGCCAATGAGATGGAAGGAAGGGTGGAAGTCCTCTACAACAACTCCTGGGGCACCATATGCGATGATCTGTGGGACATCAGTGATGGTAATGTCGTCTGTAGAATGCTTGGTTTTGCGAGAGCCTCCAGAGCACCAGGGGGAGCTGACTTTGGTCAAGGAGAAGGACTGATAGTTCTTGATAATATGGAGTGTCAAGGAGATGAAACAAGTCTTCTAGATTGTCACCGAACAGGCTTCCTGGACCAGAACTGTGGACATTCAGAGGATGCAGGAGTAGTTTGTACAAGTACGTTGCTATATTTCTTTTGCCTAGATTAGCTTCCTTTTACAAAGAGCTCTTTGAAAAATACATATCGAGCACTGCGTCACAGTTTATTCAAATGTGATGTGTGTTGGTGATTAAAGCTTTAATATGTATTACATGTCCATTTGTTTTGACATTGCGAACACCTAATGCTTGTTCTACTCTTTTATAGTTGATAGATTGTGGTCAAATTTTAGCCAATACAATAAAAAGCCAAAAGATGTCATTTGATGTCTCTCAAATTTCAAATGGTCAGCCTGCTGTTTGAGGTTCACTATGTCTACATCTGATACATGGATGATTCAAAACATTTGGCTGCAGTACTGACTGACTGGCCGTTGTAATTCTAGAGCACTAAGACAGTGGACATCGCAGTCATGTGAAGTTCTATTGTCCTTTAAAGATTATTTCCTTTCCATCAATTTAACTGTGGGAGGTCTTTCAACAGTTGTGAAAGTTTGGTTTGGCGGTACATGTATGTCAATTTGCATGACACAAGAAGAATGTTTGTTGTTAAATGGGCAACAATTTTGCTACAGTTGTATGCTTGCCTAATTTGTAAAACTCATTCCTGTGTATTAATGTTTCTTTTCTGTTTGCATACTGTGTTTTCTAATAAAGATAAAATAATATGAGAGATAAGCTGGTACGCATACTCCTTTGTGATATGAATTTTTGATATTTATGATCTAGAATAGGTTTCAGATTTGTTCACCATTTTTCAATCTTATTTCATTCTCCACCTTCAAATACTCTAGATTCTAATGCTACTGAAGCTCCTCCAACTGCAATCCCTCCACAGACAAGGCCTATAATTGACCTACAGGTGCGCCTCGTGGGTGGCGTAACCGATCGAGAGGGTCGCGTGGAGGTCTTCTACAATGGCTCCTGGGGAACTGTCTGCGATGACCTCTGGGACGTACGTGACGGGCACGTGGTTTGTAGGATGCTGGGTCTGGGTGATGCTAAGTGGACTCAAGGATATGGAGCAGGAGAAGGACCTATCATCCTTGACAATGTGGAATGCCTGGGGACAGAGCGCAACCTTGGGGAATGCCAGCACCAAGGACTGTTTGAGAATAACTGCAGGCATGCAGAAGATGCTGGTGTCCAATGTTCAGGTTGGTGAAGAAAAAGTTTGACCCAAATTTATGTTTGTGTTTGTAATTGGGTTTTTACCGGCATATATCAATCAAATCTGATTATTTATGTCTGAGGACTGACCTTTAACATCACCATCCAAAAGACGTGACTCAGTTCTGGACTAGTGAGTTTGTAGGTGAAGACAGAGAGCTGATCTTATACCGCTGACGATACTGTTAGACCAACTCACAACTCCATATTAGTCTCGGCAGTTCCCTGAAGAGGTTCATGTGATTGGTAGAGATAATGTAATTAGAACAATCTACATGTAGTTTGTTTTGACAGTTTCTTCGACTTTCCGGAGCAACCTGGAAGATTTCATTAGATTATGGGTGGAGAAGACTAGGCGAAGGTGGAGAAACGGCAGCCTCATCATCTGAGGAGCCAACAAAATGAAAGGACGCATGGAAGCTGGGTACTACACCTGTGATGACCAATGGAACATATTGTTGATTCCGCACTTATATCAATCCTGATCTTTTGCAAGTCTTAGGTTTATCTATCTCATATAATTTCATCTTCATACTGTATTTTTGCAGCTCCTGAACCAAATGGACCTCTCCAGGTTCGACTGGTGGGTGGAACCAACGAGATGGAAGGACGGGTGGAAGTCCTCTACAACAACTCCTGGGGCACCATCTGTGACGATTCATGGGATATTGATGATGGGCATGTCGTCTGCAGAATGCTGGGGTATGCTAGAGCAGAGAGGGCTGCAACAAGCTCAGAGTTTGGACAAGGTGAAGGGCCGATAGTTTTGGATGATGTCCAGTGCTTTGGGTTTGAAGAAGACCTTCTGCAGTGCCCAAGGAACTCTTTCTTGGATCACAATTGCGGTTATTCAGAGGGTGCTGGTGTTGTGTGCCTTGACAATTCATGTAAGTCAAATTCACAGTGGACTACTCTTTCAGTGATGCCTTAATGTTTAGTATTTTTTTTAAATTCATTAAAAAGCCAAGTGTTCTAAAGCTTGAGTATCCATTTAGAAATGTCAAACACTTCACTTTAACAGAATCAACAAATGTTCGTGACAGTACTGTATATTGTTGACATACATAAATTATCCTTTTTATTCTTCATCTATTTCCCCGGGCTTAGTACAGATACTATCTGATTCCTATAGGTAATGGGTTAATCACCCCAGTTTTGAAGACTCGTGTTTACACCAATTTGCTTTAGCAAGATATATTATCACTAAAAAACTGCTAAACAAATTATGTACAATTTATCAACAGCCAATACTCAAACACCCCCGGGAACTCTTCAGGTGCGTCTGGTGGACGGCACCACTCCAAGCGAAGGTCGCGTCGAGGTCCTGCATAATGGCAGCTGGAGCACTGTCTGTGACGATTCTTGGGATTTGTCCGATGCTCATGTCGTCTGTCGTATGCTTGGATACCCAGGGGCAGAGAGTGCCCTTGCCAATGGATTCTTTGGCCATGGCCAAGGGGGCATTCTTCTGGACAATGTCCAGTGCATTGGGAATGAAACAAGTCTAGAAGCTTGCCAGCATCCTGGATTCTATGAGCATAACTGTCAACATTTTGAAGATGCTGCAGTAGTCTGCAGGCCTAGAGGTAATTTTTGTAGGAATGCACAAATCTGGCCCCTTGCCCCCTGCCCTTTTGAACCCCAAGTAGCATCCCTTACATGTACAGGTAAGTACTCAACAGCAAAAAATTGCCTGCCCTCTCAGACTTTGACCCAAAAGGCATCTAAATATGTGAGAATCTCCTCTCTTTTCTTTTCTTTTTCTTTCTGTTTGTTAGAGTGTGCCCTCCCTCCTTTAACCAAAATCCTGGTCCGCCCTACTTATCTTGTTCAATATTATTAAAGTCTGAGATTACTCATTCCGGTTTCCATGGAAAATATGATGATACCAAATTGAAAATCAAATTCAACAAGTTAATTTGTTAAGGGAGAATTGTTTGGAAATGATGAGATACCGGCAATCCTAAAGCAATTGCTACATTTATTTTTATGAATCAGATGTACATCGCTTCAAATTCTTTACAGCAAGTTATAAACCATTGCTCATGAAACAGGATGCTTACTCAGTAGGATTTGTCACTTTTATCAATAATACATATTGTGTGTTTGGAGCCAGATGGGCCTTAAGTCATATACATGTACTTGTCAGACATAATGCCCTTCTGGCTCTCAACAGACGATGAAGTGCCATACCCACTCTGTAGAGTGCTCTAGGCGCAGTGAAGGATAGAGAAGTAAGGTAAAGAATAGAAGTACAAGAGAAGAATGGACATGTAATGATCCATGGGAAGCATTTAACAAGTAAGTTTTTAGACTGCTTTTGAATGAATCTGGAGAATTATTGTGTGAAAACCTGGAAGATGTTCTACGAATTCTCTATCAAGGTCTCCCTCTCCAAGTATTTTACTTTTTGTTATATTCATTTAACAGTGCGTCTTGCTGGAGGAGGCAACTACAGACAGGGACGCGTAGAGATCTACACTGACGGTACCTGGAACACTGTCTGCGATGATTCCTGGGACCTTGATGATGCCAACGTCGTCTGCCGAATGCTTGGCCATGCTGAAGCAGAGGCTTACAGGACGAATTCCTACTTTGGCCAAGGGACAGGGGAGATCATACTGGATGATGTGGAATGTACAGGGTCTGAGAGAGATATCTTGGATTGCCAGCATGCAGGTCTCTTCAACAGCAATTGTGGACATTCAGAGGATGCTGGTGCTGTCTGTTCACAAAGAGGTATGGTTGTGTTTGACTCTCTCTGGACAGTAATGTACATGTACATGTATTATGGGTTCAGCCATTTCAAGTGTTCCAATCAACAAATCAATAATCATGTACAGCTAAAATGTGTATTAATCAACCTCAAGAAACTCTACCTGGGGCCTGTTGCACAAAACTTGTGTTTGAACGCAACTCAGGAAAATCGAGCGCAACTTTATTTTCAGCCAATCAGAAGTGCGCATTAAGGACATGCATTTGATTTTTAGGAGTTGCGATTAAACACAAGTTTTGTGCAACGGGCCCCGGCCGTATATGGATTTACGGTGAAAAACCATTACGGAATTAAAGGAAAACATAAAACCCTCTCGCACTGAACCGAACTCCGAGTTGGATTGTGCGGACTCTTATTCTATGCGAGCGCGTACGGGTGAGTCAACTAATCTCCTCACAAGGCGCTGTAATGTTTGTGGGGAGTGCATTGTGGTGTCGTGGTATAGTGGTTCATTCACTTGACTCTCAATCCAAGGGTTGAGTGTCTTTTGGCAAGATATTAATCCACATTTGCCACTCTCCACCCAGGTGTAGTAAATGGGTACCTGACAGGATTTATTCCTTGAAATGCACTTGCGTTGATTACGGCTGCCGGAGCTAAAGCCAGGGTAATAATATCCAAACCCTTTGAAAGCACATAGAGATGTTGTATCATAACGTGTTATGTGCTATACAAGAACAGAGTATTTTATTTCAGCTGCATTGTATGATTGTATCTCTTTATAAAATGAACATTTAAAGCTCATATTTTGAACTTAGAATGGTGACTTGGAACCCCTAATATAAAGAGCAAAATATTTTTGGGTGGTTGGTACACTTTAAGGAGCCACCAGTGTCATTTTGGTGGCACTGGTCCTAGGCAATGGAATGCAGATTAACAAGGCAATCAGTTAAGAGCATGGTGATGGAGGTATTACCATTATAATCTTTTCTTGTTTAACTGATGTTTAACTGATGTTTAACTGATGTAATCTGAATTCAAATAAATTGATTTGAGTCCTTAATAATGTTTTACAGTACGTCTGGCTGATGGAGCTAACCTTTGGGAAGGGAGAGTGGAGTTCTACAGCAATGGGACATGGGGTACCATCTGTGATGATTCCTGGGACGTAGAGGATGCTACTGTAGTGTGCCGTATGCTGGGCTTCAGCAAGGCAGCATCTGCTCCAGGACACGCTGCCTTTGGCCGGGGTCAGGGAGAGATTCTGTTTGACGAAGTGGGCTGTACCGGAGCGGAGAGTGGTCTGATGGAGTGCTCACATAGAGGTCTCGGTGTCCATAATTGTGGGCATGGTGAAGATGCTGGTGTTATCTGCTCAAGTGAGTCATCATCTAAGTTGTTTCTGATTACACTGGCAAGTCTTGTTTCTCATAGTCTATCTCCAATGTCACAATAAAAAACTTTTATTTGTTTATTTTTACGATATTAGGGGTTGGTGGTGGAAGAAGGTTGGTAGTAATGAAGAAGATGAAAATGTTGATGATGATGATGATGATGATGATGATGATGTTGAAGATGGAGATGATGATTGTGGTTATGATGATAATATGAATGTTGCTGCTGATGAGGATTGTGTCAGATTTTAAGGTTGTTCTCCATAAACTTTCTCTTCCATACGTATACTTGATTAGATTTTACATCTGTGTCTATCATCATTATCATCAACAGATGAGCTGGAAGTTAGATTAGTCGATGGCGAGAGGAACAACGAGGGGCGTGTTGAAGTCCTCTACAACAATGCCTGGGGAACTGTCTGCGATGATGCTTGGGATATCCTTGATGCAAACGTCATCTGTCGCCAGCTTGGCTACCCTGGGGCAGAAGAGGCCAACCAGTATGCTCACTATGGGGCCGGAGATGGCCAGATTGTTTTGGATGATGTGGGTTGCAGCGGCAATGAGACGAACATCGCGTTCTGCAGACACAGGGACATTGCTACCCACAACTGCGGCCATCACGAAGACGCTGGAGTACTCTGTACTGAATCTGGTATGTCTTACAAAGCTTACTTTATGTTTATGAGTCTTTGTCAGACATGATGTGACTTTGATCATGATCATCACAAAACTTAACCTGTTGCCCACGGGAACCGGGTGGTGCTTGTATTAAGGTATTCATACCAATTTGATTCCTTTCATACCAATTTGATTCCTTTCATACCAATTTGATTCCTTTCATACCAATTTGATTCCTTTCATACCAATTTGATTCCTTTCATACCAATTTGATTCCTTTCATACCAATTTGAGTCCTTTCATACCAATTTGATTCCTTTCATACCAATTTGATTCCTTTCATACCAATTTGATTCCTTTCATACATTGGCATGTATATTGGGAGGTGGGGAGAGGGAATCCTCTCCTTAATCTTTGAGAAGTAGTCCAAATTCTTGGTCTTTGATACATGTAGCTGTAAAACCAGAAACTAATTCACAGCATGAATCATTTGCAATTTTTAATGACAGTTGCTTTCATTATGATCATGAAAAGGTCATGGATTTCAAAATGGCACATAAAGAGTTAACAATCATGCTCTATCTGATATTGTCCAACATCCAGGAAATGATTTACAAACTTGTTGTTTCATGATAATGCCCAAGCATGCAATATGTAAAAATGTAATGCTGTTTTATCTTTGTGATTGTGATAGGTGGGGCGATTGAAGACTTTGCAGTGCGTCTTGTTGGTGGTCTCATCCCCAGTAATGGGCGTGTTGAGGTCTACTACGATGGAGCCTGGGGTACTGTTTGCGATGACGGATGGGATGTGAACGATGCTAACGTTGTCTGTCGCATGCTCGGGTACGCCAAGGCCATCTCTGCTCCATTTGGCGCCCGGTTCGGTGAGGGCAGCGGACAGATACTGCTAGATGATGTCAATTGCCAAGGAACTGAAACGTCGCTGAGGGTGTGCCAGAATAATGGATTGCGGCAACATAACTGTGGGCATTCTGAAGATGCTGGTGCTGTATGCAGCTCAGGTAAACTACATCTTTGATGACAGGTTTAACTATACTTGAAGACAATATTACATATTAAGCTTTTTGAGCTGATTTTTTTTCATTTTAGGGAGGGGGATTTTATATTTGTTATACATTTTCGGCTCTGTAGGCAGTTTTGCTGCCTTATTTTGATGTAGTTTCTAATATTTTTTTGACGAAGTAAGGCTTGTCTTTTCTATTGGAAATTGAATGAATGTCTGCTTGCATAGGGACTGTGTAGAGGTGTTGTGGTCTAGTGGGTAAGTTCTCCGGACTGTAGATCACAAGGTACGGGGTTAAAATCCCTGCTGCAATACTAACGTCCTTTGGCAAGGCATTAATCTATATTTTCCACTCTCCACCCAGGTGTAAATGGGTACCTCATATGCTTGAGAGCTACCTTTAGTTATTCTGACGGCTTGGCTATAACCAGGGTAACAGTGAGCATCGCCTACATGTACAACGTGACAGATATGAGCACTATATAAGAACAATTATTATGATTGATAACACTAGATGTCTGTAATCCAGCTAACAGTGGAAGTATAAACTGATTCAGCGGACCTAGGTTCAAGACTGAGTCACGTCTTTCGGATGGTGACATTAAAGGTTGGTCTCCAGACCTAAATAATCATATCTGATTGATACACGTCTGCAAAAACCTGTACACACACACACACACACACATTAAAATGGTATTATACAAGTACAGTTCATCATAGTTATTCCCTGATACTATCAATCATATGAGTGCGTTTCATGCATTTCTATCTTGAATGCTGATATCTTTTTCTTTTACTTATTACCTCCACAGTCCTCTCTGACAAACCCAGCCTTCCCGTTAGACTAACGGGAGGGTCCAGTCCTTCTGAGGGTAACGTTGAGGTGTACTATAATGGGGTGTGGGACAACGTGTGTGACAATACATGGGACTTAGCGGATGGATTCGTTGTATGCAGGTATGTTTATTCTAATTACGCATTAGTGAAGGACGAGGAAAAAAGGGAAGATGTGGAGTAAGCGAGATAGATCGAGGCACTTTGCTAGATGAAGAAATGTGACAATTTAACTTGTTAGGGGCTTTGGTGGACCAGTGTGCTTGTATGATATACTCCAAGCAATGTGGCAGTCCTGGGGAGCGTTTCATCAAGTGTCTTGTCAGTGATTTTTACCGACAACTGTCTGTTATAAGCTACTGAAATCCTTGCATTTGATTGGCTGAGAGCAAATTTGTCAGTAAAAATTGCTGACAAAACACTTAATGAAACGCTCCCCAGGGTTTTGATCCTTCGCAAATAAAGAGTTTTAAAATCAAATTAGTCAAGTGTTTGTGGAATTATGAATTTGGCCTGATATAATTATTATTGATAACATGACTGAGTAGGTGAGGGAGGGAGAGAGAGAGAGAGACATACATGTACATGGATGTGGGAGAGAAAGAGAGAGGTAGAGAGAGAGAGAGAGAGAGCTAGATGTCATCTCCTCTACGTATCTGGCTTCCAAACATAAACCTTTCTTTTGCATTTCTAATAATGTTGTTGAACTGAAGGAACAAAGACTTGCAGGGTAATCTGAAGCGTGAGAGAAGAGATGCAATGTAAATCTCTGACAAATCCATATAGAGAGCTGTATACAAGTATTATAACAGTAAATGTATCAGAGGCTTTAACTTCTCATTTTTGACACAATACTATGAACCAATCAACAAAGGGATAACCTGTCTGCATATAAAAGTTTTGTATAATAACCCACTTCGGTCTTTATTGGCTACCGGATAATCCCTTAATCACCAATGCTAATTTCATATTGGAAACTGTTAAATTGGTGAAGCTACCCCTGCGGCACAGGCGTGTTATTTGAGGGGCACATAAAGAGTTAAATTCCTCTCCCTTTCTTATTCAGGCAACTTGGTTATAGCAGCGTGCGACGAGTCTCGCGCAACTCCCGCTACGGCCAGAACAGCAACCACTACAGACTGCTAGATGTCCACTGCACTGGGGCCGAGAATGAGCTTGGGGACTGTAGGACAGAGGTTAGCAACAGTACCGACACCTGTAGGTTTGGCGTTGATGCTGCGGGAGTTAAATGTGCCTTAGGTATGTTTTTATTCTTCTCTGTGATGTAATCAGTTTGCAATATGCATTGAACACTGATTTATCTATACTAAATATACATGTATCTCCTTTTACATTTTTCTTTTCTTTTTTAATCGTTTTCTTCTCCGTACGATTGTTTCTTCCCTTATTTCTTGTTTTATCTTCTATAATCTCCTAGTTTCCATCTCTGCCGTTGTATGTACATGTGTGCACATGTATTTAAACAAATCTAATCTGCGTGATTACCAGAAAGTGCCTTTGCAGAAATTGTACGCCTGTAATGGGTACACAGGCATTCCTTTACATGTCTTGCCTGTTTATCTTTACAGCATCGAATGGAGATGTCCGCATTGTAGGCGGCCCCAACTACCTTATGGGACGTGTCGAGATTTACAACGAGGGTTCATGGGGAACCGTCTGCGATGACAACTTTGATCTTAACGACGCCCACGTTGTCTGTCGTCAGGCTGTCTCTGCCGAGGCCATCGTGTTCGCTCCCAATTCTTTCTTCGGTCCCGGAAACGGGAGCATCGTTTACGACGAGCTGAACTGTGGGGGCTATGAGAATAATCTAGCAGATTGCCCAAGAGGTCAAGGGTTGCAGGGAGATTGTACGCATGCTGAGGATGTATCAGTCGCCTGTCAAATACCAGGTGAGAAACCTTAGTTTCACAGTTGACAGATTCATAAAGAAAATGTGCATACAAATTATGCATGCTGACACTTGATTTAGTGGTGGACTTAAAAGCCCGAATTCACAAAGGAGGTTTAAACCTAAACCATGGTTTAAACCTCAATGAGCGTACTAAAATAAGCGTAAATAAGCGCACATTGCCCATGCGTGCGCTTAAAGAAAATATATAATTGGGTTGGATTCCATGCACATATATAACACCCAGGAGGGGGTTTAAAACCATGGTTTAAAATAAACCTCCATTGTGAATTCGGGCCAGAAGGTCTTTGAAGTTCAAAGAAGACATAAAAACAGAACTTTTGAACAAAAATGAATCTGTAAATAATAAGGAGACAAGGTGATTAGTAGATAGAGCATTTATTTATTGGGTGTGAGTTCAGCAAAAGCAAATGATGAAACCCGGTAATACATGTAGGCGTTAACATACCCCTCCAGTAGTGTGTAGGTGACTTACCCAACCCTTTGTACTCCTTTTAAAGAGTAGGGTAAACATAAGTGTAGTAGTATTCCTGTACATCCCAATCAGTTATACCAGAAGTAGAGACCTGAGCATTGTAGTGAATAATACTCTTCTTTCGTTTTCCCCTGCCAGGCACTGATGGCATTGATGACGTTGAAGTGATAATAGTGGTAATAATAAAACAGAAAAATTGGCTGTGTACACCTAGTAGGAAAGATATAGAGACTTCTTCAGATCTTTCATTCATTTTACTGCCAAATTAATAAATGTATTAAGTTACCCAAGTATAAATCTTGGAGTACTATTTTGTCCTACCCGCCCCCATCTCTCTCTCTCTCTCGTTCTTCTGGTTGCCCCAGTGCGGCTTGTTGGAGGTTCTGGCCCACATGAAGGAAGGATAGAGGTGCGTTACTTTGGGGGATGGGGTGCTGTCTGCGACTCGGAATGGAGCATTGAAGACGGCGATGTCGTCTGCAGGCAGCTCGGCTACGAGGGCGCGAGAGAGGTGTTCTACCGGTCGCACTTCACCCCGGGTGAGGGCAGGGTCGTCCTTGATGGCCTGCGTTGCCATGGGGATGAGAGTCAGCTGATGCTTTGCCCGCATCAGGGGATCCTCACCAATAGGAATAGATGCACCAATGATAACGAGGCAGGTGTAAGGTGCAGAGAGGAAGCAGGTAAGATCCCATTCAACACAGGAATTATCTAAGGTCTATCTTAAAACATATTTATTCAATACCGCCTTCTCTGATTGACTTCCCTGAGCTTAAGTTTATACTCTTCATCTAATATGTATTTCCTCTCTTCCGCGCCTCGGAATAGGCTGCCTAGATAGATGGCGCGTTATAAATGTCTATTATTATTATTATTATTATGAAATCAATCACATTTTCTTCTCTACAATATCGCCTGTTGCCATTTATTCATTAAAACGCAAAGTTTTGTCACTACTGATTTTGGAATCCGTTTACTGTACCATGTCTAAAGAGGGCGTAGTCAAACATGATTTTACATCCGCCTGCTTCTCTGCCCAGGGCAAAAAAAAAAATCAAAATGATATGTGCTCTATTGGGCAATCAGAATTTTGAATATTTTTGCCTGTGCATGTACATGTAGTTGAATTCAACTTGATTGCGAGGAAAGCTTTATGTGTCGATTCTGTCAAAGATCAGTTGTCCAGTCAGACAAGGAAATGGTGATACAGGACAACCTGATTCAAGCCCCTAGGAAAATATAAAGAGCCTTTTTGAGGTCATGGGTCTCATACTCCAGACTGCCCCCAATATGACCATAGCAGCTGTGTACTTCTGGGGAGTGTTTCATCAAGTGTTTTATCAGTTATTTTTACCGACAACTGTTATAAGCTACTGAAATCCTTGCATTTGATTGGCTGAGAGCAAATTTGTCAGTAAAATCACAGACAAACACTTGATGAAACGCTCCCCTGCTGTCAATGACAGTAAGGTAGCTTACTAGGCAAACGGACTGTCATGAAAAGACACGTCCAGATCGCAAACGGCAAAGTTGTTTTGTAATAGTGGTGAATTGAAAGTTGTCATTTTGACATACATCTATGAAATGAATGTTTTGGTGATATTATATAATATACATGTATACATGTTCCTATCCAAGGTAGAAAAGGTATTTTTACCTCAATGCAATGAAATTATGTTTTTCAACAATATCCGTTTTGTATTCCAGATTCCTCTTTTAATGCCACTACATGTACATTTGGCTAGCTACCTACACGTAATAGCATTATTATTACAATCTGGTCAGGAAATATAAGTGCGGGATGTGTCTTCTAATTTGTGAATCAAAAAAAGCTAAAGTCACCTTGTACCTGCAGTAATACTGTACGATACTTTCCTTGTTCAACTTTTTAGATGCCACCACTCCTCCTACCTCAACAAGCTACAGCCTTGGTGACAATGCCACCACCTCCACTGCCAGGGTAACAACCACTATTGCCCAACCCCTCACCACCGTCCCCTTGGATCCCTCCCAACATGGACGGGTGCGTCTTGTGGGCGGGGCCGCACCCAACGAGGGGCGGGTGGAGTGGAACGTCAACGGCACTTGGGGATCCGTCTGCGATGACTTTTGGGACTTGAAGGACGCCACCGTCGTCTGCAGGGAGCTGGGTTTTGTCTCTGCTCGCGAGGCCGTGATGCTGGCGGGCTTCGGGCAGAGCAGTGGACCAATCGTGGCAGATGACATCTGGTGCCGTGGAACGGAGGAGAACTTCTCTAATTGCACCAAGAAAACTTCCAATAACTGTGGACATTCTGAGGATGCAGGAGTTATCTGTAACACAGGTACAGTGTAACAGTATGCTGTAGACTTGAGTACAGTACTGGTGCATGTTCATAGCATTAGAAGTGTTTCATTGCAAAATATATCCGCTGAACTTTGAGCAGCATGAGCCACTTTCCTATCACTCTATTGTCTGGAAAATAGATATAGTTTGGATATAGCATATTTTCTTTGAGTTGCAGAGTAACATGTATATTTTTGAAACATAAAATCAAGGGTAATCATTTCTACATTCATTCGAATTACAAAATAACATTTACAGGCCTGCGATAGAAAGATTGCAGTGAATTCCATCATTTGAACTCTCACTGTACTACATATTGTACACTCAGACAATCCTTATTAAAAGAAACACACCTCCCTTTTATATGCCATGTTCACCTTTTATTCTTGATCAGTATTATTATGCATTGTTTGTTCAAACTGTTCATCTCATTTAATTTCCTTCTTTTGTCTAGAACCCACCTCCTACTCTGCCACCCTGATTGAATTGCAATCCAACGCTACTTTTGCTTCTGGGACCGTGAGCATCGGCGGAACCAACGAGTCGGCCGTCTACGTCTGCAGCGAGGGCTTCAACTTTGTCGATGCCATGGTGGTGTGCCGTCAGCTGGGGTACCGTGGAGCTGTGAGAACATATGAAAAGACTACAGAGCGTGGAGGGGCCAGTGCATCGGTTAGGTTTGATTGCGTAGGGAATGAGCAAACTCTTGGGAATTGCTCGGCTGTGGAGTATGATCCTGTCGATTGGTATTGTCTGCCGCTTCAGGCTGCTGGGGTTGATTGCTTCCCAAGTAAGTTTAAATTGGGTTTGAATGTTTTGTACCTATTGGAAGTACAGTGAAACCTGTATATAAAGACCACTCAAGGGAGACAAGAAAAGAGGTCTTTATGAGCAGGTTAAGTTAATAGACGTTTCGATGAGAAACACTTTTCAAGGGAAACAAATATTGCGGTCTTTATAGACACGTGGTCTTTATATACAGGTTCTATTAAAAGCAGGTTTGACTGTAACATAAATTGTGGATTACAGTTTATTTTTAAATGTACATGTGATGAAGTAAAAGGAATCACCAATTTCTTTTTATAGTCGTGTAAGTTTCTAAATGTAAAAAACGGGCTTTATTAACAATATACCAAAGTAACTTGTATGTTTCTTTATGTTTCATTCTGTTTATAGTCATGTTTATGTATATCATGATGATTCTGTTGTTCATTGTAATACCAATAATTTGATTTTCTTCAATCACTCTGTAGCATATGACGGTGTATCCCTGGCTCTAGTTGGCGGTACAGCCCCCTGGGAGGGTCGCTTGGAAATAACCATTGACTCGGTGACAGGAACGGTATGCGACGATTCCTTCAGCATGGCCGATGCCCACGTTGTCTGCCGGTCTCTAGGGTATCCAGGCGCCATCTCCCTACCAGGCAGCGGTGTGTTCGGTGCAGGAACGGGAGAGATCTTCCTGGATGATGTCGGTTGTTCCGGAGATGAGGATCATGTCTTAGACTGTGTTCATGACGGTGTAGGGATTCATAACTGTGGTCATAATGAAGATGTCTCTATCATATGCGATGGTGGTAAGGAAAATTGCTGTTCAGTTTGTGACCAGGCAGCACTAAACCACTAAAATGTCGCCAGATATGAAATTTTAGTTAAGGTCTGATATTGAAAGAGGAAATTCTCAGGTTTTAAAGAGAACTTTGGTTAAGTTCTGGAAAAGATGAACAATAATTTATGAGCTTTTTCATTCCTTTCATTTAAGTTTGGAAGAATATTACAATAGGAATGTCCCCTGAAAAAGATTGTTCTTCAAATGCCCCGTTTGATAGAATGCACTATAAGGGTATATTTGAATAACGACACAATAACTTCCATAAGACCAGTATTTGTCTTGGCAGGTTGTAAAATTTTGGCTCTACACATCTTCTCATGTCCAGATTATATCTACAGAATGGCCTATTCAACTTCTTTTCACTTTGCAAAAAAAGTAAACAAGTTAAAATATTCCATTCAGTTCATTATTGCCACTCCCCCTCCCCTGAAATTTTGCAATCACTTTGCAATCGCTTTGCAACTCATGAATATTAAGGAGTTGCCAGGAGTGTCATGTGTGCTATTCAAAAACCCACTGTTTTTTACAGGCGATGTTCGGCCCACGACTGTAGCAGACAAGATACGCCTTGTGGGAGGGAACATGCCCTCTGAGGGGCGGGTGGAAGTCCTCCATAATGGTGCATGGGGTACGATCTGTAACGACGGATGGGACATCAGCGACGCAAACACCGTCTGCCGCATGCTCGGCTACACAGATGGCGCTCTTCAGGCCGTTACTTCTTCCGAGTTCGGTGAGGGCTCTGGTCCGATCCTGTTGAGCAATGTGGCTTGCAAGGAAAATGATACTAATTTGTTGGAGTGTAGCTTCCCGCCCTTTGGCACGCATACATGTTACTTCACAAGGATGGATGCTGGCGTTCGATGCAATACCGGCGAGATTATACGTAAGTATATTATTCAAGCCAAAAGTTGGATGCATTCAAATTCAAATTCATTGTCCAAATAAATCTCTATCAATGCTGAAAGCACATAGGGGCTTAAGCATCTCTTTAAAAATACAAAGTATGCATTTGACAGGATACAGAGACTGAATAGTAACAATATATTGAAAAAATACATACAAATTATAAATTTAACTAAAGAACTACAGTATATTTAATGAAGTAGAGTAATGCACCCTTAATATCGTGTGATCTGATTTAATGACCTGCATGTAATACAGAAATACACACAGCCAATATCATGCACATGTACATGTAAGAGCAAACTTTTACGAAACTCAAACTAAGTAAATGCATTATGTGATTTGATTTGACGACAGCGAACCCGCTATCTGTAGAGATACGTCTTGTCAATGGGAGCCGAGCCAGCGAAGGCAGAGTAGAGGTCTATTATAACAACACATGGAGCTCTGTTTGTGATGATGATTGGGACTTCCTGGATGCCCTGGTTGTGTGTCAGCAGCTAGGATACCCAGGGGCTGCAGCGGCACCGTTACGTTCCAGGTATGTGGGACTGGCTATATACATGTAGGTAGTGTTGCCAGCTTCTTGTCAGATTATGGGTTACTTTATACTTTAGTAAAGCTACAGTGTACATGTACATGTAGTTCAGCCATTTGCAAGCTGCGTATCATGAATTACATGGAGCTTAATTGAAAGAAGATTGAGTTGAGTTCTGGGGAGCGTTTCATCAAGCATTTTGTCAGTGATTTTTACCGACAACTGTTATAAGCTACTGAAATCCTTGCATCTGATTGGCTGAGAGCAAATATTTTGTTAAAAAGCACTTGTCTGACAAAACACTTGATGAAACACTCCTTTGGTCATGCCATTACATTTTGAAGGACATTGTCTCAAAGCAAATGGGAAAGGTTGATCATGCATGTCTACATAAGAATTGGTGTATACTGAGGTTTTTAATCATCAAAATGATAAGGAATTTAGCCAGTGTCGTGGAAAAGCACATGCATAGCACACAGATATGGGTGTAAGGGACTGCACACATGTGGCGTGAAGGCTCGGCACAAACGCTTCAGCTATATCTCATCTTATTTTGAATATAAAGGGCATTTGAATAGCAATCCTTGTCAGGTGACATTTCTATAATGTTCTTCCAATCTGACATAAAAGGAATGAGAAAGCTCACAAATTATTTCTCACCTTTGCCGGAACTCAACCTTCTCTTTAGGTTGTTCGACCACAAGTTTCTAAATATCAGTAACAATGGAAAATAGTAGAGGAAGTATTGTTGTAATTTTAGAAATACGTGTACGTGAAGTGAAATATGATAGTCTCTTTTATAGAAAAGTTGTAATATTGTAAACGCTGTTATTTTCGCGTGATTAAATTTCGCGCTGAGCGACCCAAAAACATATTCGCGGGTTCTTGAATTCGCGCTGAACAATTACTCACTCGCACTCTAAAACGAATTGGATGCAAAAACGTAATAATCGGATGAAGCGCACAATGCAGCGTCCATTGAAAACAAGCATAAGAAATCGTGCTAATATTTTCGTGTGTTCTAGAATTCGCACCCGCCGAAAATAGCGCGAAATCCGTGAAAATTAATGTACCGCGAATATTTCTGCATTTACAATAGTGCTTTTATGATATTCACCACCAGGTTTGGTTCCGGTGCGGGAGCCATAGTTGTAGAAGACTTTGGTTGCCGTGGTAGTGAGACTAACTTGGCGGAGTGTGATCATGACCCCTGGACAATACATGACTGCACTCATGAGGAAGATGCTTCAGTGGTTTGCCTTGAAGGTAAGGACTTTATAGACCAACATGACTCGGAGGTTGGGGGCATTATGAATGAGCCACTGACCCCTTCTGAAATATTTGGTCTTGTTGCTCTGTGTTAATTTTGCATTTCGCTTTTGCGAATTTTCTGTCCCCTCTTTTGAGAGTCACACCATGTTTGTGACTAAGTTACATGTACGTGTACACATACCTGACATCACCTGTGAATCGATCCAAATCAGGAATGCAAGCAAAAGCTATAAGTAGGACCAAGATCACTGATATCACATACATTATTTCATTTCCTATTAGCATACAGTGGAACCTTGTTACAACAAACTCCTTGGGACCAAGGAAATTACCTCTTTATATTGAAACATTGTTATATCTGGGCTAAAAAACAATAGAATACAAAAAAGTGGGGGGGGGCAAATTACCTTGTTTTAACAAGAGTTTGTTAAATTACAGTGTTCTTTATGACAAATTTCCACTGTAATGGGAAATACATGTAAAGACGATAACATGCAAAAGGTATGTTGCGTTACTGATGTACGTGTCTTTGATTTATTGCATACATATGGTGATTTGGAAATATAAACTTTCAACATTATAGATCTGTCAGCACCAGTGCGTCTGACGGGAGGTATCTACCCGGGTGAAGGGCGTGTAGAGATCTACTTGGAGGGCCAGTGGGGTACAGTTTGTGATGATGGATTCACATTGACTGAAGCCAACATCATCTGCCACCAGCTAGGATTCTCAGGGGTTCTCAAGGTAGGTTATAGATCAACTTCTAGTTGTTATAGATTTTTAAATATTTAGAGGTGAAGTCCACTCTGATATAAAGTTGGTTTTAATAAAAGCAGAGGAATGGGAGAAAAAGATCAGTGAAAATTTGAGGAAAATCTTATACAAAATAAGATAGTTATGAAGTTTTAAAGTTGGTATGCATCTGGCACAAATCAGCAACTCTTTGATATATATGTATCTACATGCACATGTACCTTTGAAGGTCCTCTTCCGTTGCTTTGTACTCAAAAAGTCATAAATTTCTATTTTATATGAACGTGTATAACCATTGGACATTATATGTTTTTACAGAAACCCTTGTACGAAATATGTCTATTCCCTTATCAACAACCAATAAAATGGAAATTTATGATAATTTGTGCTTCCTTTCGATCTCTCTGGCAGACCTTATCAGGTGAACAGTTTGGAGATCTTGAGCATCTTCCTATCTTACTGGATGATGTGAGATGTAGCGGAAACGAGACGTCTCTAGCTATGTGTGTTCATAGAGGGCTGGGGGAACATAATTGTAATCCAACAGAGAATGTAGGCCTCATATGCAACTCATGTAAGACTTCATTTCTATTAATTTCTTATTTATTTGTTAAAGTTATTCAAATTTATGGATGCTTCTTTCCTGGGGACCTACATATAGTAACGAGGTATTCCATTAACCTGTTATTAATGAATGAACTACAATACTTGGAATCCAGTTTGCATACATTACTTGTTGCTATGTCTGACAAGCCTCTGACAAGCTTACAGGTTGTCAAGAATAAGCCTGAGTCATATCGAATATTTCATAAACCGGGATTCGACGGCTTTGATTCGATCGAATACCGGTGCATCGATAAATGATGGGCGGTGAAAACAGAGTTGCACACAGTTGCACACAGTTGCACACAGTTGCACACAGTTGCACGCAGTGCATGCACCATGCACCGGTGACCGGTCCGCTGGCATCGCGGGCATATTATGGGCTCTCGCTGCTCGAAATTAACGATAGCCCGCTAGCCAATGGCTAGTAAAAATCACAGCGGACGAGCCAAAATCTTAAGTTTCTAGTCCGTATGGCTAGTCAAAATATCACTAGTGTCGCACGAAGCGATGCTCATTGTCGACACACCCGACAATGATTCAAATTCAAAGAATTAATAATCTTACTTTGTCTTTGGAGAGCTGAATGGAACACGTTTGTTCGATGCCAAAAAAAAAAAACAATACGAAATAAACTTTTCGTCGCTCAATATAGACTCGACTTCATTCAGCTTCAGAGATCATTCAGAAGTAATTGCCAATTTGATGAGAGTGTGATATTAGTTATTGCGAATTAAGTAGGAACACTCGTACTCATGCCCGTATTTATCATGTTCAATTATACAATTGTCAAATTGACAATGCAGAGAGAGTGCAAGAAAATTATCGTAAACTTCAGTTCGTAACGACAAAACGATTTTTCCATAGAGAAAGCACAGGTAAAGCGCGACGTCCTCCGCGAGCGAATTAGCGAAAGTTAGCCAACAGTTTGAACTTTGAAGTCGCCCTCACGTTCTCTGCTAGTATATATGCTGTACGTTACGGAGTTTCTTTTTTTATTTGATATTTTCATGGTGGCTACGGTAGTCAAAAATCTGGCGGACTACAAATCGATGCACCGAATTTGCCAAAACGTATTCGGGATTCGATGTCTTCGATCGAACACCGGCTAACCAATCGATTCGACTCAGGCTTAGTCAAGAACAACCTTTGTTTTAACAGTATGGCTTGCATAAAATTTGGATATATTTGTGAACAGGTCTATTATACAGTCAAACCTGTTCGTAAATACCTCCCAAGGGAGACAAGAGAAACGATGATTATGGATGAATTTTTTAGCCATAGATTTTTTTTAAAATCAAGTGGTAATTTTTACTGATTTTTTTAAAAATATATATTTAATCAGTGAGTAAAAAAAAATTAAGCTGATTTATAGAATGCCAACCCTGACATGTAAATTTAGTAAGATATTTTTTTTTTCTCTCTCTCTCTTTCTCTGTCTGTATACAGCTTCTGCCTATTTTCCAGATTCACCAGTGAGATTGAACGGTAAGACGGAAGGAGAAGGGAGAGTAGAGGTCTACCATGGAGGAGAATGGAGAGCTATCTGTGATACTAAGTACGTTATTCACTACTGAATTCTCCCATTCCTATATCTGAATTGATCACATTTTGTTCTTCAAATTGGCAACAATACTATTTTTCTTTTAGTGCTCCATGGTTCTAATAAGGTTTAATGTCTTTGAAAACTATATACATGGTTAGGTATTTGTCAAAAAGTTGACCAAATTGCCAATTTTGATGAAAAACAGTGATAGTGAACCTCTAAATGTGCTGCCAATCTAAGGATTTTTTAGCTTATTATGGTTTTTAAGATTTCTACCAATAAATGCAATATGGTCATGCAACTAAGATTCATGTAGATATAAATGTACTATGTGCTGAATTTTCTGGTATATTTCTTATGGGGTGTTGCAATCAATTGCAAATTGTAAAGCAAATTAGAACAACCATTCTGATTGGTTCAGGGTCTGCCCATTCAGGAAGATGCGCTTGCAACAATGATTTTGATTGGTCAGTACCGATCAGTTGCAACTTGCAATCAATCGCAACTTTCTTGCAACACCCCATTAGAGTTCTTCTGAATCAAAAGTTTTTAAACTAAACCACAAAATGGTCAATTGTCTTGAAAGGGTTAATAACAGAATTACCACCCAGTTCTTGCCGTCAAATGGTTAATCCAGTTTGGAACATTTTTATAAACTCATCTGCGGGTATTAATGAAAGCCTACTAAGTAAACTTTAGTCAGGGGTTGGTATTCGAAAATTATGTCATCTTTTATGTCAGTGAAAGTACTATGTTAATTGTCGTAAAAAAATCTGAAGTGAAGGACAAGTCATTGGTTAATTTCTATGTAAACTGGGTGGGTACGCATATACTAAAGAAAGACATCTGCTTCTGTGAGATTGGATGGTAAGATTGAGGGAGAAGGGATATTCCATTGTATTTAAATTGTGTAAAATCATGTTTTCAATTGTTCATGTACGTAATGTACAATGTACATGTACCATACTTGTACAAAAAGGCTAATTTATCACATCCGTTATTGTTTTTTTGTTTATCCTGTAGTTGGGACCTAAACGAGGCCAATGTGGTGTGTCGTCAGCTAGGCTTTCCCAGGGCTGTTATAGCAGACACAGGCTCCTACTACGGCGGTGATCCCATAGGCTTCTGGCTGTATGACGTCCAGTGTTCCGGTACGGAGTCTAACCTCGGTCAGTGTCGCCATGCTGAGTGGGGTCAAGGGTCTTGCGTTTTCAGCCAGGAAGCTGGGGTGCTGTGTTATTCAGGTTAGTGGTAATGAAAGCTCATGTTTAGATCTCGTCAATTTGCAGGTACAGTCATTCTAAATTGTTCATCATGCAGAGAGAGAGTGGGTTGTTTGATCCAACAAATTACAAACAAAAATGCATAGAAGGGAGAATAGAGTTCCACTATGCTTTTACTTTGCTTTTTTGGCGTACTTATACGGTATAATTTGTGACCCAGCACCACAAAACCACCAAAAAGTCGCAACCCGTGATTTTGTGTAAACAGCTGAAATGGAAATTTGGGTTGGAAAATTTTATTTTTGGACTTTTGGTTTTTCTGAAAGATCGTTCTTTTCTGTACCTTATATCAAAATCTGGAAGCTTAAAACACAGTAGAAGATGAATTTTTAACAGTTTTTCTAGACCAGTTTTTTTGCGCACAGCTTCGGTTTCTTCCTAATTCTTCGCCTTCTTCTATTTAAGTTAATTATAGGCTAAATTACAAGTTCAGTGTATGATAACAGAAGGACTACACAGGTAACAAACCAGTATTATGTAACAGGGAACAAAGAAAGACACCCCAATAGAGTGAATAGGCATTGTCTTATGCACATGTCAGGCCACCGAGGTGCGCTTAATCTCCCATTAGAACACTCTCATTTGCATCATAATATCTTTCGAATGACTCAAGTTCACAATTTGAAGTCTTGGCAATAGAATGAATAAACTATGTTTAACACTCCTACCAAATATCAGCGTAATCTGACAATTCATTCATAGTGGGTGCTATGGCCTTTTGATTCACCCTCTATCGACTTTCTTGTTTTCTTACTCTGCACGCTTGAATAGGCCCCAACTTTAGAGCTCATTTCCTCCCTATATAAAAACAGCAAACATCTCTTACAAGCTCCTTTCATTCGCTGAATTAAAAGGGTTGGAAAGTTTCAATTATAATGAGTCATATATCATTTTAAAGCTAAGACTTTGTTCTATCCAAATATGATAAAATCAGAAAAATTATTTTTTGCGACTTTTTGGTGGTTTTGTGGTGCCGGGTCACATTTAGAGTGATGTTGTGTGATTGTTGTACCCCAGGAAACACCGGTGATGTTCGTCTAACCCAAGGCAGAAGCAGCCTAGAAGGAAGAGTAGAGTTCTATTATGGCGGAGAATGGGGCACTGTCTGTGATGACATGTGGAGCAGAGAAGGTATAATTTTCTTCATCTTATTTCTCTGATTTTACTTATTTCTAGCTTCATAATTCTTTAAAATTTTTATCATCAGTTTATTCATTTTCTCCATCTTCTTTTAATTCTTTTGGTCTCTATCTCCTTTCTCTCCCTCTACCTTCTCTGTGTCCATCTTTTTAATCACATTTCTCTATATTCTATTATCCATCTTCATTTTCTATTGGTCATTTTTTGTTCCTTTTGCTTGTGTCTCTTTCCCTTCTCTCGCTCTCTCTATCTATTGGTAATCGTGCTTCCATCTCGTTCTTCTGTTATGTGTATACAAGGGCTGAAAGTGGATGATTATGAGATGTTCGTCATCCTCACTCTAAGATTAATGTTGTTCGTAATTTGATGAATTACAGTTACACTATTTTTCTGCCTCTGCCAAAATTCTTTCTTTTTAAAAAAATTTCAGTGAAAGTAATTTGCATTTGATTGGATAATTTGATGCATGTACAGATGCCGATGTAGTTTGTCGTCAGCTAGGCTTTGGTCCAGCCGCTGGTGTGTTCAGTGGGGCTGTGTTTGGTGCAGGCAATGGACCTATCCATGTGGATAACTTAGAATGTTCTGGGGACGAGTCTATGCTGAGTGACTGTCCTAGCAGCGAGCTAGGAGAACATAATTGCGGACATCAGGAAGACGCCAGCGTGTCATGTACTTTACCAGGTTAGTGATTAGTCAATGGAAAAATACTGCGGAACCTCTTATAAAAACATACGTGATGCAGTAAAACGCCAACCAAATAAACTGATACAAGCGTACATAAGTGTTCTTTGGCAAGACATTAATCTAAATTTGCCACTCTCAACCCAGGTGTTAAATGGATACCGGTAGGAAGGAATTCCTTGAATGCTGTGAGCACCGAATTCGGTAGCCTAGCTAGAGCTGGGGTAATATTGGAGCGCCTTAAGCACCTTATACGTGGTGGATATGAGCGCTATAAAAATACCCAATATTATTAATATTATTAATTTTATAAGTGTAGGACTGTTATGATTGATAAAGAAAGGGATATGAAGAGAGAAGAAATGGACAAAAGGGAAACAGATGAGAAAAAGGACATTCATCGAGAAAAGTGAAAAAGGAAAACTTATGCAAAAAGAGAATAAAAGGGAAACAGTTAAGGAAGACAAATATAGGGATGGTTGGATTTCGGTAGAGGAAGATACAAAGACTAAGAAGCCTTAAATAAGACATTTTTATCTCCCACTGTTTGAAATTATGAGCACACAATCATTTATAAATTATGCATATTGTTCTCTCAGCTTCAAACACTGGGTTTAGCAGCAGAGAAATGCATACCTGCCAGCTGTCCCTAATTAACAGGGACAATCCTGATTTTTGGTAAAAGAAAGCCACTTCTACCACTGGGTCCCTATTTTTGCAAAAATCTGTCTAGTATTAAATGTACATGTACATGTATAGGAAACTCAGAAATGTCCCAAATTTTAGCCTCTGCCTTGTCATTTGTCCCTATTTCTTGGGTTTCAGGGTTGGCAGGTCTGGAAATGTCTCTCTATTTGAAGCTTCCTAATATTTACAAAAATTGCATTGTGCCCTTCTTACACTAGCACACTCCATACCTTTCTGTCTTTTATCTCAGTGCGTCTTTCTGGCTCCAACTCCTCCAGCGAGGGACGGGTCCAGGTCTACTTCGATGGTGTCTGGGGCAAGATCTGCCAAGACGACTTCAGCGACGTCGAAGCGACGATCGTGTGTCGTCAGTTGGGCTTCGAGGGCGGGAACCAAACCTACGCTGCTCAGTATGACAACGTGGATGGCGAATTCCATTTGGACAATGTATCGTGTAGAGGTGATGAGCTTATGATAGCCACATGCCAGCATAATGGATGGGGCAAACATGACTGCTTCCCGGAGGAGGATGCAGGCGTGGTGTGTTTCTGAGCTCCAGCTCTAAATCAGTAGGCAATGTACATTTTCAGTGATGTACACGGTTAATCAACCCAAGTTACCCCCTTTTTGGGGCCACCATGTTCTTTGGACATTCATCATAAATGAACTTGCTAGAGTGAAACTTTGAATCAAAATGCTTTCGATTCATTGATGAGAATTAGGCATTGATTTCTTTCATTGATATACATGTAAGCTTGAAGATAGAGGTACATGTACCCGTTTGTTTCTTGAAGAAAATGTAGATTTCTTAATCCAGACACATAATAAATAATATGATTGAATTACTGGTTTGCCTCCCAGGGCACAGAAGGGCTCAAGATGACGAATCTAATAGGTTTGGGATACAAACGGGTTGGGGGTTTTTCCCCCTGAACATTGAAGTCCTGGAATACTCATGGTAATGATAAACAGACCATTAGAAATTCATCACAAGATCACACATCTTGTATACATAGTGGCACTTTAAGCGTTAGATATTTTCTAGATGTTGGTTATGTAGCAGGCGAGGCCATAATTTACTTGATATATTTCATTTGTATGTTGGAAAGATAATACACGTACATGTATGCCAAAATTTGCTCAGCTTTAGCAAGAGACTGATAATATACAATCAACTAATCTATTTATTATGACTAATGCTTGTAGATTTTGCTTGAATAAAGTTCATATTTACCCATGGGAGCTACATGTAAGTGATGTACAGTACAGGTACATATACATGTCGTTGAATATTTAGAATCTGTCATCATTTTGGAATATGCAGACCATGTTTTGGACATCAGCAATCGAGTTCATATCCAATTTTATGACTGTACACTCTTTAACTGTTTCTTGAAACAAGTATAGGAATGTTTGTGCATGGAAAAATTTCCATCCAAGTATGTAGATGAGACAACAATTGTGTCATAATGTACTGTCGTAATATTACTTTTCCTTCATTGGAATGAGATTTTGAATGAGATATTTCTATGAAATAATCAATAAACTGATACACTGTACTTCTTTTTTATAATTTGTAGTATTAAATTGTCTTCCACTTAATGAATAGAATTTATTTTGTGTACAACTTGCCATTCTCACCAGCAATGATCTTGCAATAAATGTGTATGTGATATGTAAATAAATTGTACATGTACATGTACACTGGCAATTAAAAATTTTATGCGCTTGTAATTTTGTGAATGTAGTGTGACACTACATTATCTTTAAAATGTAGAAGTACAGGTACAAAGTTAAGTTCTGGTCACATGGTTAAATTGTTAAAGAAACTGTCTCAAAGCAATAGGGAAAGGTTAATCATGTCCGAATACCCAATCTTGCTGAAAAGCACAATATTTCAGATATATTTCTTGTTCATTTTCAAGGGACATTTCTTCTATGATGTTCTTCCAAACTGACATAAAAGCAACGAGAAAGATCACAATTTTTAGTTCACTTTTCCCAGAACTCAACCTTGTCTTTAAAATAGAATTATGGAAGGCAAGATGATATGGATTGGCAATGCTATGGAAGACCTCATGATTTCAAAGCTAATGAACATACATATACATACCAGGTAAATCCATACCAGAGTACAAGAGAGAATAAATGTAATTTTTGTCCAGAAATGCAACCCCCCATCCTACTGTTGTGCCTTCAGGAGAAGCATGGTAATGAATAGACCGCTTCTGTAATGTATACAAATTTATGCACATTATGCACGAGCTATTCCATGAACGTGCTGTTTATAAATAAGCCTCAATGTGCTTGGAATCCAGTTTGCTTACGTGATTTGTTGCCATGTCCGGCAAGCTTTCAGGTTGTCAAGAACAACCTTTGTTTGAAAGGTATGTATAAAATTTGCATACATTACCGAAGCGGTCTATTGAACAGATCAAGACTTTCTTATTATAATTCCAGTGAACATTTATTAAAATCATGTGACCATAAAACATACAAAAATAAAATACCGCCATTAGCTGAAATAAACTGAAATCCTACAACTGTTGGCCTGAATGAGAACTGATGAAAAAAAAATAACATAAAACTCCTATGAAAATACAATTACAGTCATCTGATTAACAAAATATACAATTGGTGAATAAATCTAAATTGTAGTGCATAAGAGGGAAACAATTTTTTTTGTCATTATATCTTCCTCTCGTTACACTGCTACCTATATAGTGCTGGGCACATGTTCTCACAAGGCAATTAAGCTATCTTCAGATGTACAGGATTCTATCAAGTGATAATTCTGATTACGGTATACATATTGAATGATGCAATAAACCGTATACTGTAACAATTAAAAACCTTTTCATCATATTGACTACATGTACCTTACCAAAAATAGTTACTTGTATGATCTGGATTAGCACAGATGCAACAACGCTGTCCGACCAACTAAAGGAATTAAAGGTGATGTCACGGTTATTCATTTCAAAATTAAACCAGAAAAAGAACATGTACAAAAAATGAATCTGAAAATGGAACATGTAGCTAAATTCTCAGCTTTCTAAAGTATAGAATCCTTGTATAAAAAGAGATATTTTCTGGCTTACAGGAACTACATGTAGCTAGCAAGATCGGACTTGGAGGTTATGAAACCTTAGCAAGAGAATATTTTACCCACAAAAACATTCAACTAAAAAATAAAACTTTCTACACCCTGACAGCTACAATGTACAAGATACACCTTCGGTTTCTATACATATAATTTACTAATAAACTAGAAATTTTCATGCTGCGAAATAATAAAATCACAACTGAAAAACATAAAATTATTGCAATTTGTGAAAGCTTCTTGCTGCAAAATTTGTCTGTCATCAACAATTCTTGAAAATTTTATGTCGCAAACGTTTCTGTTTTTACATGGTTTTACATGTATGCTATCCCCCCAGTTAAAGCCATGCCATTTTCAGGTTTGTCGTACATGCAAAAGGGGATACATGTAAGTACAAAAAATAAAATAAACATGAAAATGACAATCTACATGAATTCTAAATATACAAATAATATCTTTCATTTTTTATAACAAATTATACCCATCACACGACAAAAAAAAAAATCATCTATCAGAACTAAATGCTTTCACCGATTAATGAGATCAAGTCATTAATAAAACACTACAGGTACATGCACATGTACCACTAAAATGTGCAACTTGTTCAGATTATTTTGGACACTTTGAATGAAGGAAGATATGTGTGCACCAATATTCCATTTTCCTGTATTTTTCTCACAATGTCAATGAATGATTTGGCAGTGCAGGAGTTAAAAAACAATTTGTGTTATACCAATTCATACAAGAAAAGTAAGCCGGTTAAAAATACATGAATATTCAATGCACACTAATATGTTATTGCAATACATGTACGATAAATTTGATGATGTAACTGGAATTTCATTTGCAACTACATGCAGGACATTTGATCAGCCAAACTCAAGTACACACATGTACTGTACATTTGCACTAAAAATGGGAAACACCGCACAAGAATCGGTTCCTATTATTTTAGACAACATTACTGAAAAAAGGCCACTATAGTTTTGTGTCACTTAAGTTTCAAAGTTAACCTAAATGGATATACATGGCATCACTTTTCCTATCAGGTTACATGTAGATCTTTGAACCTCAAACCTTGTCACGGAGTTGTCTTACGCTTCTGCATTTCAGTGATTTGATTAATGAAATACGGGTGATCATCAAGGGCGATTGTACATGTATGATAAACATGTATACATGTATTCTCTGGCCACAATTGCTCTGCACTTAACCCTTTGACTACTGAATTCTTTAACTATCATAAGCTTAATACAGGAGCCACCCGGTTCCTGTAGCCTTTGGGTTAACATCTTAAACAAGTAAAATTCCAAACTTCAACCTGGGACATAGAAATAAAACCTAACCCTAAACCTATAAACCTAAAACCAATTCACAACTTGAACCTTAAGGGCTGGTCACAATTGTCCGATAACGATAATGATAACGATAACAACATTCATCACTGAAGGTACACCCAAGAGCTGCCCTACTAAAGTGAAACCTGTCTATAAAGACCACGCGAGGGAGACAACAAAAGCGGAAGTTTACGAGCAGGTGGTCTTTATGTTCAGGTTCCTTTAATACACGTTTCAATGAGAAACACTTATCAAGGGAAACGAAAATTATGGTCTTTATAGACAGGTGGTCTTTCTAAACAGGTGGTCGCTAGAGCAGGTTTGACTGTATTAATAACAGACACGAGCATACTCATATATTCTCACCAGAGTAGGGTGGACCTTTAATGGAAAATCTTGTTATCGTTATGGTGATCAGACCTATGTGACCAACCCTTTAACCCTACATCTTTAACAAAATAAAAACTGTGCCTACCGTATGTGGCAGGACCAAACGTCGGATCACCACAGGTCAAGTGTACTTGAGTTATAAACGCCATGATTGATATCTGTATAATATGCATGATACATGTGTTCATATACAGTGTAATGCAACTTGTTTTGATATTAGGGATTCAAGTTTTAGTTTTTGTTATTGCTTTTGTTGTTGCTAACCTTGTTGCTGACCTTGTTGCTGTAGTTGCTGAACTGGCGCAACTGGTTAGATTAGTTGACTGGAGCATACATGTACATTTCCGTATATGTTGCTGGAGAGAATGTGGTACATAAACTCAACGCCATCATTTAATATGACTTTATAACTATTGTGCAGGGAGTTGCTTTTCTTGCTACTGTTCCTGTTGTTGTTTTTGCTGGTGTTGTAGTTGCGGTTGGCCAGTTCCTATGTTGTCGGAGTAAATGTTGCAACTTACAAGTGCATGTGGTACATAAAACAAACATCGTCATCTATGGCTGTGGTGCAGGGGGTTGATTTTCTTGTTGCTGCTGTTGTAGTTGTTCAGCTGGTGCTGGTGGTTGTGGTGGTTGCCCAGCAGGTGGTTGACCTCCCTGGGGTTGATTTGCTGGTGGACCGCTATTAGAAACTGGTTTTGTATCTCCATCAAAACGTATCTGGAGGATTTAAAGAGAAATAGAAATACATGTAGAACATAAATGAATATGGTACAGTGTACAGTGCACTATCGTGTTCATTCCGGCTTCTATCTGTTACGTGTATGGTATGTACATGTAGATACATGTAAGGCCCCCATTCCACAGAACGGAGACCCTTGAAAGACCACTGAAAGACCAAAAATTGGCAAGGTCTTTCAGCAGTCTCGAAGATCAGTGAAATTTGCTGTCTCTGTGGAATGGCTCTGAAAACCCCTGAAAGACCACTGAAAGACCAAAAACAACTTTTCCAACAAGATCCCCGTAGGACCTTGAAGACAGCTGAAAGTTTACTGAAAGACCAATAAGACCATTGAGAGATCACTGAAAGATCATCTCACATTGCCAGAGATCTTCAAAAGATCAATCAAGATTTCTGAAAGACTGACCGAGACCACTGAAAGAACTCTGAAAGACTGACCGAGACTGCTGCAATAATTTTGAATGAACGAGATAACAGCTGGGGTCTGTACAAGCTCATTATACTCTCGTAAAGATTACAAGCTAGACAATACTTCTGATAGTCTGCCTAAAATGAACAATCAAGCTATCACTCATGCTGCCCTCTTGTTAGGTCATCAGGTGCTCTTAAACAACCAATTAGCTATTGATCTAATCAACAGCAGCACTGAAAGATGCAAGATGGTGGGTCCGCCCATGGCTCACACAAGAAAAGCGGTTGATTGTTGGTGATTACAGCCAGCTAATGCTATCTACGTATGGAACCAGCAATGTTTGATGAACTCCTACAACGGGTTGGCCCTAGAATCACTAAAGCTGATACCAACTGGAGAGAAAGTCTCGAGCCTGGACTGAAATTGGCTGTCTTGCTGAACTTCACTAGTCCTACAGCGATCTTTCATTGGTCTTTCAACAGTCTTTCAGAGATCTTTTATGCATAAAAATGATCTTTCGACGTTCTCCATGCGTGTCTTTCACTGGTTTCTATGGTCTTTCGCTGGTCTTTCAATGATCCTTCCATGATCGCTCAGCGGTCTTTCAGTGTTTTCTGCAAGAAATCGAGAGACTGTCGAAAGATCATGGGAAGACTAATAAGACCTTTGAAAGTTCATTGAGAGACCGCTGGAAGACTATTTTGAACCGTTTCAAAAAGTTTTGGAGACCACGAAGACCACTGAAAGATTAGTCAGGAATCATGAAAGACCTCGGAGATCATTGAAAGTTCATTGAAAGACCATTGAAAGATCAAGCAAGTTTCAAGGTCTTTCAGCGGTCTTTCAGCGTTCTTGCTCTCTGACGAATGGGGGTTTTAGTAAATACGCTATAATGTGAATATTTTGACTTGAAAAAAAAACTCTGGAGGTACAATTCTCTCTGACATGCATGTACTACTATACCGGGCTCTGGGGAGCGTTTCATCAAGTGTTTTGTCAGTGATTTTTACCGACAACTGTTATAAGCTCCTGAAGTCCTTGCATTTGATTGGCTGAGAGCAAATTTGTTAGTAAAAATCACTGACAAAACGCTTGATGAAACGCTCCCCTGACATACATGTATGCTCCTACGACAACTGCCCTGAGCTTTATTCTATCAAAGATATGGGGGTTAAGGTTTGATATTTAGAATTCATTCAATGTGCATTAATGACGAGGAGCAATTGTCACAGGAACATGTGTTGGGCAACCGTACATGGGGGTAGAAATATTCAATGAACACTCTCAACATGTTAATTGCTACAGAAATTCCACACAAAGGTGCGTGCTTTAATCCACTTGCCGCACGGCTTGGGATAAAAATTTTGAAAAAATGAAATATTAACCCCCCAAAATGATTGCTAGGATGAAGCGTAGTGTGCAATGAAATGTACAATTACAGACATGTAAGAACACTGACATGCTTTTGAGCACAATGTACAAACAAATGGAATGATGTCTCTTTAGTGACATGCTACATACATGTACATGTACTACATTGTATACATGTACATGTATATGTGTATAGAAAATATATCCATCAACACTGCTTTCAAGGTGCTATTACATGTATGGACCCATCCCCCGTCTTTCATTGCATGAGGGACATAATTGTGGTACATACATTATACACAATCAATATCCACCATGATTAACAAATCTTCTACAGACAACGACAAGACATCGTGCTGGAAAGAAAAATACAGGGAGGAGGAGAAGACACTGTCCCACTGGGTTAGGACAATTAAAACAGGCAAACACACTCATATGGTACTTTCGACCAAATACATGTAGCCAAGCCAAATGTTTCATTTCTAAAGTGATGTACATACATGTGCAGGTGTTTGTAACCTATTCACTATTTGAACAACAAATTTGCTGTTGCTACGTTATGGGGCATGTGCAAAATGATACAGTTGAAACTCACGATAACGAGGACCTTGGAACCATGAAAATTACCTTGTTATATCAGGAATCTACTTATATCAGGGTAAAAAAACAAAATAACGTAAAGACCAGGAACTAACTAAAATTACCTTGTTATAACAGGAATCTACTTACAGGGTAAGAAAACAAAATAACGAAAATACCAGGGACTAGCAAATATTTAATACCTTGTTATATCAGGAAGCTTCTTATATCAGGGTAAAAAACCAAAATAACGAAAATACCAGGGACTAGCAAAAATTACCTTGTTATATCAGGAATCTACTTATATCAGGGTAAAAAAACAAAATGAAGTAAAGACCAGGGGTGGTATTCTGAGATTTATTTGATCTTGATTTTAGTGAAAAGATTTTAATTGTCATAACAACTTTTAAACTGCAACATTTCATTGGTGTTTGCGCAGATGAATTGCGCAGTCATTAACCAAAGATGCGCCATAAGCGTACATTTTGTTATGACAATTAAAATTATTTCACTAAAATCAAGATAAGACAAATCTCAGAATACCACCCCAGGGACCAGCAAAGGTTACCTTGTTATATCAGGGGAGCGTTTCATCAAGCGTTTTGTCAGTGATTTTTAGCGACATCTGTTATAAGCTACTGAAATCCTTGCATCTGATTGGCTGAGAGCAAATTTGTCAGTAAAAATCACTGACAAAACGCTTGATGAAACGCTCCCCAGGAATCTCATTATAACGAGTTTCCACTGTATCTTGAAAGCACTTGTACAACGCCATGATGCTAACAAAACTGAAATGACATCATTCTATCTACGACTACATGTACATGCCCAATACATTTATTAGTGACCTTTACCTTGTGTATTGCATCAATGAAGGGTTCTCAAATTCCATTCTAATTCCATTTCAACTTCTGAAAGTTGCATGACGCATAAGAGAGAGACGTATATGTGACCAATGTAAGTTTGTGCAGTGTTTGCAAACAGGACTTTGTATGTGTGTTGGTATGCATAGAGAAAGTACATGTATAGAAGATGTCAGAAAAGGAAACAAAATGTAGCTTAGAAGAATGTGGTGTTTAGAGGAATACAGAGTAGAAAATGAATTTCTACCACACCAATGTAAGTGGTGGAGGTTTAGTTCATAAAAATACAGTTAACTCTGCATAACTCGAAGTTGCATAAGTCAAACTTTTGCCTAAGTTGAATCATTTTTTTTACCAAACTACGCAAAACATTGTGTTATTTACTTGGACATTTCCTAAGTCAAATTTTGCATAAGCTGAACTATTTTTTGCAGTCCCAACAGATTCGACTTCTGCAAAGTTAACTGTAGCTACAAGTCCAAACTAATTATTAAAGAGAGAAAGTGGTTAAATTGCTCATAAATTTTTTGTACACTGCTTGAAATACATTAACAGACTGGAATGTTTGAGCCAGAACATGTACGTGAATTTTTAATATTACCAAAAAGACGTTACGATAGCAATTTCAAAATGAAAATAACAAAGAACATTTTGAAAAGAGCTGTTCACAGCATCCCCTATCTTTTAATCAGGGCCTTGTAACACAAAGATAAGTTACTCATCGTTATGTGCAATCAATCACAAAATATTTATCATACGATCAATTGCTAAGCTTTGTGTTACAAGGCCCAAATATTCTTTTTAATCACATTCATGTACATGTATTTCTGTTGATCATAGGCTGAAGATGGAGTGAGTTTAACTCTGAAACTGTTCTTGGGGAAATCAAATATTTGTTGCTATTTTAATTTATGAGTTAGTATGTTAGAATAAAATACAGTGCAGGTTTTACTTGCTTGTTTCATGATCCATTTCTTAAGAGTGCAATCCTATGCAAAGATAAAGATATTTGACTAACCTTATCATTGCCTTCTTTTAGAGGTGGCAGTCCAGGTTGTATACCATCCTTCACCATCTGAGCATGGGCCTATAACATATGGCAGGGTGAGACGGAGAGAAAGGTAGAAAGACCATTGTGAAATTTATAGATGATTGGTACCAGACAAGTCAATTATTTGTTCATACATTCAATTCAATTCAAATTTATTTTTCATTTCATCAGAACCATACAATATTTTATAAAGTGTAACAGAATAAAATATGAGAATGACTTTTTGTTGACATCACAAAATTCATTATGTAAAATTATTGTATAAGAAATCAAAAGAATGTACAACCTGTTGGAAATTTTCTGGAGAAATGCAGGAATCCCCTAAAAAGCATTGCTTGTAGATTGTGGATTGTGGAACCCTCTAAATAATATTACCTTTAATATTAAACATAGTAAAAACTATGTAACTTTGTTGCTACTGCCACTGGTAGTTACTAGTACAAGAGTTTCATATCTTGTAAGTAACATACCAAGGTCAAATAGTTAAACTGGTTATCTGGTTTTCTCTGGTCTAAGTGATTGGACTTGTAGAAATTTCTACAGAGAACATCTCAGATTTTAGTAGTGCTGTTGAATTGAATTCAAGTTTCTTTGTCGACAATTGCCGATGTCAAGAGACGTCAGTATATTTCATGCGCAAGAATAAGTTAGTTCCGCTGCAATAGTCGGCCGATGATATGGAGCATAACAATAATCTAGAATTACAGCTAAAAGAAGTATTACAACACATAACAAATAATTTACCGGTAATGGGGAATTCAGACAAATGCCACCTTATTCTATTGGATATTTAATTTGGAATTCACATCGGAATATTATCAATATCAGACTCTTTGTCAACATGTCGTCTTCCTGCTTAAAGGCTTCAATGACAGCACTAGATTTTAGAATATGGGCAAGTCCCAATTAGTTTGTAGCATATCAGACGAGTGTATCAATCTCATAGCCCTCGTACAGCTTGTATCAGACAAACTCTGAACTTATTAAGTAAATGATATTTTGTGGTCAATTAATGTCCAAAATTCCACAATATAATACTTGCTATATAGTGTATGGGACATACATGTAACATGTATTTCTCCGTATCTGACAATTGTATAAGGTTAATAACAAAAACTAGAGCTCCTTGGATTACCCAAGATATAACTGCACTAATTATTTTTGGTATCATATACTGCTATGTATACCTATAATCTAAATGTAATATTTTAAATTTTTTTATATGTGATATTTTCCGCAATTAGGCCTTTGGCCGCGATGATTTTTTTATTTGGGATTATGTTTGTATTTGGATATTGAAATAATAAACCTTTTATTGAATTGAATTGAATTGATAATGATACATGTTACATGATACAGGTAATGTATGTTTATAATTCCACAATACTTGGTAACGTATGGAACACCAAATGACCAAATACATACATTGAACTTGCACTACTTAAAAAAAAAAAAGAATAATATAAGATTTCATAGGTATTAATATGCTTTAATTTTCAGAATATTTGGTTACCTTTGTCATCATGATATAAAAGCAATCATGTTAATTTTAACATTTTAACACTGCCAGTTGTAGCAAATACTTTAAAGACTGAACGTGATTCAACATTTGGGCTGCCGTGAACAGTATTTTAATGAACCTTTTAATCAAATCAATTCTTTATAAAGCGGGTTCAAGAATGTAGCCATCCTGATTGGTCAAATAACACCACTTGACCGTGCAAAAAAAAAAGGGATAACGCACGGCAAAAAGGCTCTAAAGCATGGCTGAGCTGCGCATACGCGTACCTCTGGTGTGTGCAAACTTAAAATGCAATGAAATCGCGTAGGTTAATTGTCATTTTAGCGCAGGGATTACATGCGCGCACTGAAACGCGCATGATTTTTGTTGGCTGCGCTTCTGTGAAGTCATCCAGGAAAGCAAATGGCAGCCTCCATGACTGTGCGACTCTTGGCGTTTCTATGGGGTTCGTAACCATTTTTATAGACTTCATAATCATTGCCGACCCGTTTTATAAAACCATTAATACATGGTAGTGAGTTTGTGCATTAGTGTAATCTGGCAACACACATGTTTTTTCATGGTGTCAAACACACTTGGCATGTGCCTCATGCGTTTTGTACACCACGATAAAAACCTTTGTGTTGCCAGATCGCACCAACGCACTCCAAACCATGTAGTAATAGTATATTAACATACCTGGTTCATAGCAATAGGATCCTGTTTGACCTGTGGTTGTCTCACTCTCACAAAGTTATCCCCAGCTTCAGCCATCTTGGCTTTGGTTTCCGCCAGTGTTTTCCTGAGCTCCTCCTGGTATTTCTCCAGATCGTCCTCCGTGAACTGAGATTCTTGGTTCAAATCCTGCAAAGAATCGACAAAAACAAAACGAAACAAAAAATCATGACCCTGAAGAATTAGCTCAGGAAAATCTGAGATAAGCTTATAATAACTGACTACAATGGCATAGGGATGATAAGAAACTGTGTAAAGAATCACTCAGCTGAAGAAAGTCCACAGGAGTTGATGAAAGCTTGCCTACTAAATCTAAAGTTTGATTGAAGCCTAAACTACATGTACATGTTATTGACAATGTAATGCTTTTACTTTAAAACACTTTGATTTCTTACCTGCCATTCTTCATCATCCTCAAAGTCTGATGCAGCTGCTGCCTCCATAAACTCATCTAAACTAACCATCTTATCCTTGTTGTTATCAATCTGATCAGAGAAAGAAACCAACATAAATATGGTGACTCATCTAAACTAACCATCTTATCCTTGTTGTTATCAATCTGATCAGAGAAAGAATGATGGTAAGTAAACATTGACTCGCTAGATGTTGTCTCATGTAAGTGGGGTGCACTATCATTGCATCGTTTGTTCATAAATTGACCTAGTTGTGACAATTTTTATTTGCCACTCAGATGATATCTCTATTCCACATATTACATTGTATTTCTCACGGGAGAGTTTTACCTTGAGATTTCTACATTTCCTTCGATAATTTACAGTATAAGCCTAAATTTTTTCTTTTGATATAATTCCACTCAACGACCGAGGACCTGGGACCATATTTTGAAAACTATGTTATCTTTCATGTTAAGGAAAACTATGTTAATTGTCATCACAGACTGAAATTGCACGCAATAAACACTGATCATTGGTGATTGCGCAGATGTCTCTACGCGAGCACAGCCATCTTTGCGCAATCATTAAGCAATGACTTGTCCTGATTGTCCTGATTTGTTATGACAATTAACATCGTTTTACTAACATAAAAGATAACATCATTTGAAGAATACCACCCCTGATCTTGCGCCATGACGATGACATTGCTTGAATGTACATATGTACTTGATATTGAGTGAGACTAAAGACCAACGAAGGAGTTGTCCAAATTTTCTTTTCCTTACAACTTCATAGAAAGTCATGTATGAAATTACATTAAAAAACAAGAAACACAAAAGATTAATTTTTTTCGTCACAACTTTTGACCACTGCTTTGACAAATGCACAACATTACATTAAAATTTCATGCATGCTGATGTCCTAACCAACATATTAAAAACAAAACAAAAAACAGGAAAAAAGCGTATTGGCAGAAACAGAGAACAAGGGTGCAAGTCACTGCCCAGATATGTGTACAAGTTATTTATGTTTGAATAACAAATTAGAGTACATGTGAGACCATTCTGGTTCTTTCTAAAAATGTTTCTGCATTTCCTTTTTCTTTGATTCCTTGATTTTGTTATCTTTATTTCCGATCTCGTCATTTAAAAAAAAAAGATGGTGGAGGGTTTTCACTTTTCAGGTAGAGTTTTGTTATAGTTTTAAAGACATATTAAATACATGCATGGTTTTTTGTTGTACATTCTCGAGCATTCAATGTGTAAGCAAACTTAAATTCTACATTCCATGAGTAAATCATAAAGTGGAATGAAAAATGTTACAATCCCAAACCATAATTCCATCATTCAATTTATTTTTCATACGACACTATTAAATGTTAATTAAATCAAGGGGTTAATTTAATAACAGTTAGAAAATCAACCGACAAAATAAGTGTAAAGGGGTCTCCCAGGCAAATTAAAGGGGTGTAGCCAAAAGAGTCATGAATGTGCAGTAATCTTGATAGATACCTGTTTAACAACATGTTCCCTCATGCGGGACAATTCCTCAAACTTTTCCTGAACATCAGCGTTTTTCTGGCCTTTGTAGACTTTTTCCACCTGGTGTTAGCGTGTGCATAAAAATGTGCGGGACATGCCAATGTTGGGATGAATCAATGTTCAGTGGGAAAAGGGGGGAGGGCATGTGATATGCAGTAGTACATGAGAGAGAGAGAGAGAGAGAGAGAGAGAGAGAGAAAGAGAGAGAGAAAGAGAGGGAGAAAGACAGAGAAAGAGAGAGAAGGAGAGAGGGAGAGAAGCCAATATAAGGACAGCAGGAAGGAGAGATAAAAAAGGCAAGAGAGATTGAGACAGGCAAAAGTTTAAGATGTGCAAAGGAGAAGGTGTGCATAAAATACATGTAGTATAATGAAAGAGAGAGGGAGAAAAAGAGTGAGGGAGAGAAGATAGAGATAGAGGGAGAAGAGAGAGAGGAGAGGGAGAAGGGAGAAGGGAGAAGGGAGAGGAGAAAGGGAGGGAGAGGAGAGAAAGAGAGGGAGCGGAGAGAGGGAGGGAGGGAGAGAGAGAAAGAGAAGGAGAGGAGAGAGGGAGGGAGAGGAGAGAAAGGGAGGTAGAGGAGAGAAAGAGAGGGAGAGGAGAGAAAGAGAGGGAGAGGAGAGAGAGAAAGAAAGGAAGACAGAGGGGGAGAGGGAGTAAGAGAGTGAGACAGAAAGACCAAACAAGGAGATAGAGGTCATAGAATAAGTTATGTAAAAATAAATTATTAAAAAGTGCAGAATTAAATAAATAAGAGATTTCAAAAGAAATACATACATTTATAGATGAAATAAGAATAGAATTCAGGAATGAACAGGTAAGTTCAGATAAGATTGGTTGAAGAGAAAGTAAAATATAAATGGGGAAGAAAACACAGAAAATATGGACATAGAGAAGATGTTGTGCATGTTAATGAGATAAGCAAGGGGATGGAGAAAGAGAAAATAAAATATGATTTAATCAACAACCTAAATATTGACAATTATGAATGAAAGCTGACTTTCTATATTGTATCTATATTCAACAACCATCCATTTCCTCAGGTTAAATAGATTGTATTTAGTCCATTTTCAACACCCATACCAAAAGAGTGAAAACAATATTAGTCTGTGCTTTCAAAGAATGCTATCAAAATTGAAAGAAAATATAACATTAGGTATCTATTCACCATTTAAATGTCATTTTGTAAAGGGGGTACTCAAGAAATAGATGGTGTCCAAAATACAGATTTTCTCTAACAATCCTGTGTTACAGATATGTTTAAAATCACAAGCGTGGTATATGTGCGGGTATTTTAGGTTGAGATGAGCTAATAAGGAAGACCAAATGGGGACAGTCATACACTGATTGATGATATAGTTGTATATCAAGAGACAGTGTTGGATAATGTCTTTCAATTTGTTTGTATTTTTCTCCCTCTATGACCTAGATGTATGCATTTATTTTATTTATTAGATGTAAATGTAGGATGACTGGTAAATTTGGCATATATTTTTGTCCAACATTCTCTGTACAATTCCAAACAAAGAGCTGATTGAATTTTTCGTTATATGTTGAGAAATTCATCAATTGATTTGATAGAATATTGAAAAGCCCATCAAGAACCCAGCACAGTTGGGTCATCTTTATCATTAAAAACCCGCACACATAACTCGTTCGATTTGAAACGCTTTCTGTAAGACAGTGGGCACATGCAAATAGAGACTAGCTCAGAGTTTTACGACCATAGAGGGCAGTAGCACCTGACCAGCCATACATCAAAGTCACATTCTCCTACTATACCTCGTCCATGACATGTTCTCGCATACGAGCGATCTCCTCTCTTAACTCCTCTTCTCTGTCCGTATCGTAGCCGTAAATCTTAGCTGCCTGATTGGCAACGCGGGTGTTATCAAACGAAATTGTGGTTATTGTTTGAAATGGAAGCATTGTAAGTTTCTATGGCAACAATTAATTATTCCAAAATATACAGAACTATAACATCGCTACGTCCCCACCCCCCACCCCCCAAAAAAAAAGAAAAAGAAAAGAAAAGGGCAATTGAGTACATTGACTAAGATAGACATACAGGCATACAAAAATAAATGAAGATCTTTGCTGTCTACAAATACGTACCAACATACAGGTACATGTACATGTAGTGGTCAAACATTCATCGTAATTCTTCCTATCGTATGAAATGGAAGGTATCACATCTTCACGGTAAAACACAATTATTTCCTAACCATTCAGAACTTCATCACTTGAGTCTTTTTAAAAAATAGAGTATTCAATACATTCCATGATATATAGATGTTAGCTGCCTGATTCCCAATGCAGGTATCATTAACCAAATTTACAATTGAGCAGCAACAGCAATAAACATACTGCAAATTTAAAGATTTTAACACCTGTTTTTATCAAAAATGATAAAATTCACGAATAGCTCAATGAGAAGGAGATTGCAATTTGAATGTTTGTCTATTTCTGCTCATAGTTCATATCATTGTAGATCAAACGGGAATACTTTTTTTTAATAAAAAAATAATGTAAGAAGAGGGAAATGAAAAAAGATGAGAAAGCGTTAATGAAAAGAGACGAAAGAAGGAAAACGTCAATTGTTCAAACCTCTTTAATGAAAAGAGCCTCAAGTTCAAACTCGTCAAGGAAGCCATCGCTGTTGGAATCATGAAGATAAAAGAAGGTCTTTGGGTTGAAATCTTTCCTGTCTAGATGATCCGTGTTCTCCCAAACCTCCTCTAATTGTTTCTTGCTTCCCTGAGAATGAGATAAAAATATAATCATTAATAAATGAGTCATCAAGAGAGAGAGAGAGGGAGAGAGAGAGAGGAAGAACCTACCAAGGACTGTGAGGGACTGGAATGGCCTTCCAGAGGATGTAGCGGTACGCCTGATCAATTACTCACAGACGGACATTTGACACATTTTGAAAAAGGTTGAAGGCCTGTAGAAAAGAAGTATTTAACTGAAGAGAGCTATTTTACATTTCATTGTGAAGTTATTGAAAGTTGATAAAAATTTGGTTGCCAAGGTCGCCTACAGTGTACTACAATTATGATCTATGAAATATTCAATGTCACAGACCAACAAATTGCCTACTATTTAAATGATCAGGCTCTGGCTGCTTTGACTCTTGATGCATTTGTGTCAAGGGTCTGCAAGTAAACAGTCATCTAGCATTTTTTTAGAAGAAAACAAAAGTAATGAACTATATGTTTTAGCAGTACAGTAGGACAATGCTGGACAGGATGTTTGGTCTACATCATTAGTGCCATAATAATCAACACATTGATTGTAAGCGTCTTCAGGAAGACAAGAACAAGAACAAGAGAAGAGGACTCTAATCTACATTTGCCACTCTCCACCCAGGTTTTAAATGGGTACCGACAGGAAGGAATTCCTTGAAAGGTGAAATTGTTAGCCTAGCTAGAGCTGGGCTGATATTGGAGTGCCTTGAACACTTTGTGTGGTGGATATGAGTGCTATATAAATAACCATACCATTATCATCAGGCTTCTGGCAGAATAATTTCACCTATGGTTCAAGTTGACAGAAATATGGCTTTTCCGAATCCCATGGGGGTGATCTGAGAGGACCAAAGTAATTCTGCAGGTTTGTAAGTATGCATTGACACATTATTTTATCTGTCCATGATATTGAGTGAACTTTGACCTCATGGCATCCCCGGAGGGTGGTTTTGGAGGACCAAAAAAACTCTGGAATTGAAAGTAGGCACTGATTGATTTATTACCCTTGTCGGTACCCTTGTTGGGAGAATCTACACATGGTTTTATTATATGAAATTCCTCACCCTTGGTATCAACACCATGGGTTTTATGGGGAAAACGCGGTTTTATCAGTAGGCAGTACGCAAAACGATAAGAGAAGTACATTTGGTCTTACCGGGTGATTCAGTTTAGCATGCTGTTTACTCTCTTTCCTTTCTTCTTCGTATCTCTTCATTGCCTCGGCTCTCTCCATCTCGTTCATATTCCTCATCTCACTCCTCCTCTTAAGTTCCTTCTCCATCTCATACCGCTTGAACTCTTTTCTCCTCTCACGGTCATTCTCCTCCAGATCTTTGGTTGCCTTGGATACAAAAGATGCGGTACGTGGTTATCAATTTAGTGTGCTGCTGCCAGTTAAGTATTTAAAATCAGGTTAATTTATGTTACTCCAAAAATAATGAAATGTAAAGCAGTTAACCCATTGAATACTGAATTATCTCAATCACATCTAGACTTAACTCTTCCTGTGCCAAGGGGTTTAGCTCTCTTCAGATTTTACCAAAATGTGATCAATGCTTACTTTTCAAATGCCTGCACTTCATTAACCATCTTTTATTTCACAAAAAATTGTGTACAAAACTTGTTGGAAATTTATTACCATTTCTTATGATACCAAACATTATTACTTTACCCAATTTTATGCATAAGAATGATTGAAAATTACATGTGAGCTTTGTTTTTGTCCATTATATTTTGGTTTCTCATTTGTTTGCTATTGTTTAATGTTGAAATAAGGTAATATCTTTTTGAAAATCTGAAATTTTCTATGGGTAGCATATAATTAAAATCATATATTTAGAATGCTTGAGTTATGATCAAAATTTTGATATACATTGACCACCATATCCCTTTCCTGTGGTCGAGCAATTGGTGAATGGAAATGACAAGTCTATCTGTCACATATACGTGACATCAGCACTGAAAGAGTTAATGCAGGGACTATTCGGTTCCAGGAGGTACATGTACATGTAACGGGTTAAGCAAGGTTTCAATTCAGGTTATTTCTTCTTTTTCTTCAAAATAATGCAAGATCATAATTTCATTGTCATTTTCATCATTGCTTTTCTTCACGTCATCATAGGTGTACATGTATGTATGTGGCAGGAAGAAATCCTTGAATGCTTTTAATAGCCCTCTTATCAAGCCAAGCAGCTCAGCTACATGCAATTAGAGTATGATACATGTACCTTGTATTAAGCTCAGTACAGTATATTGGTATAATAACTTTGCTATATATATGTCAATGCATCTATTATCATCATCATCATCATCAACTTTATTCCTGAATGGGTTCCTACATGATCATATCAAGACTGAACTGTAGGCCTACTATAGTCAAACCTGCTTTAGCGACCACCTGTATAGAAAGACCACCTGTCTATAAAGACCGTCATTTTTGTTTCCCCTTGAACAGCATTTCCCATTGATATGTGTATTAAATAAACCTGTCCATAAAGACCACCTGCTCATTTTGACCACTTTTCTTGTCTCCCTTGAGTGGTCTTTATAGACAGGTTTCACTGTATATTGCTTAAAGTGTGAGATGAGGCCAAAGACAGAACACAAATCAACCATGTAACTATCCAATTTGCAGCCAATTCTCAGACCGCAAGGCCTACAGATGTATTACTATACACACATGACTCTAAAGAACCCCAATGTTTACAAGACTGAATTTCTAATGATATTGAAAAATACAAATTTATATATCCGATTAGGAATTCACAGGACGTGGTAAGCTTTTACATGAACCACATGTCATTAAAGTAGATATTCAAAGAAAATCACAAATATGGCAATTAATGTATCACTAGAAACTGGGAAGCTTACAGATGGCAATCGTATAAGTTTTATGTCAACTGCGTATCTGGTGATTATAAAAACAACACAAATAAAAGCTCTTCTCAGCATCTGGAATATCCGAGGATTCGCCAGAAATATAGCGATGTTTTGATGTCGTCACACTCGTGATCGATCCTGCTTAAGCAGACGACGTCCTATAATGAATGAACGTAATTGCAATGCAATTATTTATCAAATTATAAAGAGTTTGGTGTATTTAAACATGACCTTATTTCACACCATTATAAAGGGAAAGTGAAACTGATTCTGATAGCTAAAACCGTTTGATTGTAAATACATAGGAGAAGGGTCAATGATCAATGAAATAAACCCCACTTTCAAATTGAAAAGCCCTCCGAATAATAGCAGGATGGTATTCGTTCCCTCTTGAAACGCCGAACATGCCCCGGTGCAAGCAGCTGAAAATACAATGGCGTCTTATTTTGTTTACAAGTGACTGATTCCTTTATTTTTTTAACGCTGCATTTTTCATCAAAATAATACCATACACGAAGTTAAGAGTGAGGCAACAGACTAACATTAAGACTGACGCTAGTGAAGGAAGAGAAATAAGTGAAGAGGAGATGACAAAATAGGCTCTGAAAATGTGTAAGATGTTATGGGACATCGTCTGCTTAGACAGGACTGGTCCAGGGTGTGTCGTCACATATCTCAGCAGCGTTCGAGGAGCTCTTCAGCTGCTATATCGGGGGCTGTATTTTACCGTTTTATAATTGATAATAATCATTACTTCAAATGTTTCCAAGCGTTGAATTTGGATAACCTTGTTTAATTTATGCCATCTATGCAATAATAAGTATTAAGCCAATATTTAAAATCATTAACGTTCTACTTTAACGCCCAAAATCCCAATCGAAATTGTTAGCAATCTCTTCACCACAAGCCCAAATATTATGAGAACTCCCACCTTTATGCACTTATGTAAAGTACTAGAATGTTGATTTCATTACAGGCATTTCCGGTGTGACTTTAGAATTAATACGAAGAGATTAACTCCCCAAATCCCAAGCATTATTAAAGTCACAGCAAAATGAAAGATTTTCAGAGATGAAGTGACTTTTCAACCCATAGACTACGGAAACCGGATGGTCCCTGTATTAAGCCAATGGGAATTAAAGAATTCAGTAGTCAATGGGTTAAATGAAAAATTAGAGATTTAAACATTAATAGGAAAAATGTCACGTGATTTCAAGAGATTTAAGGAAATCCATTTTGTTGATCATGAAAAAAAAAGAGAGATTTCACGAAAGTCTTGTTATTACCAGTAAAAACTAATAGTACATGTACATGCATGTGTAATAAACATTTCGTAAAATTCCCAGGGTGAAATTTTAAAAATGGTTAGTTTCATGATTTAACCATGAAGAAAGTAAAAATTAATTGTAAAAGCATGTGCAAAACATTTCATGAAAATTCCTGATGTGAAATTTTTAAAATGGTTTTAAAAAATTGTGAAATCCTAATTGTTAATAATGAAGAAAGGTAGATTTCCAAGGAGAGATATATGAAAACCTTTAATAAGGAAAGGAAAGAAATATTCCATTATGATCCTACATAAAAAACATTTGAACATTGTTCAAAGTGTTAGGAGATCGGCACTACACTACATGTACATGCAAAATAGTCCTTCTAATACGCATTAAAGTATGCTTATCATGCTTAAAATCTTTTAAAAATTAATCAAACACAAAATACATCAACACTTTATATATCTCTTCCTTCATACATTATCCCCCTTTGTCTTTAAAGAGTATCATCACTTTACCAGTATTATTCAGAATTTTTACTTTGCAAGAGGACAATAATATTTCATCTCATGGAAACGGAAATCTTCATAAATATAATCACAAAGTCCACCATTTCACAAACATAATATAGCGCCTTGAAGGTATCTGGTACAAAATGCAGAGAAACAAGACTAAACAAACAAGAAAAGTAATCAAAATGAAATAAAGGAAATCAAATTTCTTAAACAGTTGCAAGCATGCATCAATATACAACATCATGAACAACAAAAAGAATACCACATCCTCACACTAACAAAAGAGAACTTGATATCTTGACAAAAGAAAACACAGGGGCAAAGCTACATGTACCAATTCTTGATTCATCACCCATCCCCAAATCTTTTTATTTTCTGAGGTTTTTATGCCTTGTTTCAGATTTTTTTTGGTTTGGAGGATGGTTCTGCTCCAGCATACATTGCTTCATATTACACTTTATCAGAACCTACATGTAAGCATACTGCACGAAAAAAATTACTATACGATGTTTTTACCAGTAATTCCTTTAGTAATTTTGGAAAGTTATCATTGAAAATTGACATTGCCAATGCTAAATGCGTCATATTCATGATACACTATTCTAAATTTCAGCAATAATGTTGATTCCCTTCTGTTTGATTTTGTTCTGCTTTGTTGAGTCTACAAAATAAAGTAAGAAATCCCTTACACTTCAAGAACACGACTCCTATCTACAGCAAAGAAAAGGTTACGTGCAACCTGCCCCAGTTTTTAGTCATACATTGTTAGTGCACCTTTTGCAGGTTAAGGCTATCATTCCTCAAAAGTGTGCTCGTTCCCAAAATGTATATACACAACGTGTTGTATAGTGGGCTTCACTAGTACATGTGTAGAGCTATAGAAAAGAAAAGGGTTATGTGAAAACTGCCCCAGTTCATCAACCATTGTTAGTGTACCTTTTGCAGGAGGTTATTAAGGTCCTTTTCCTCAAAAGTGTGCTCGTTCCCAAAATCAACATGGGCTATCATGTCAAGAAGATCGGATTGGCTTACTTCACCTAGAGAGACATAGCACAATGGTGATAGATAGAAGGAAAGATAGATGGATAGACAGATAGACAGAATGATACATACATGTAGATGTATAGAATAATATGTATATTGCGGTTGAATTTTTGTTATGTGATGTTATCGTGTACATTTTAGTGACAGTTACAATTAGGAAAACAATGCATTGTGTGTCAGTATGTGTAGAGATAGAGGAGGAGGATAAAAGGACAGACAAAATGATTGAAAGAAAGAAAGATAGATAGATAAATAGATTGATATAATGAAATACATGTAGATATATAGAATATTGTGGGTGAATTTTTGTTATGTGACGTTTATATCATGCAATTGACACATTTAGGAAAGCAATGCATTGTGTGACAGTATGTGTAAGGATAGCGGAGGAAGATATAACGACGGACCAAATGATAGAAAGAAGGATAGATAGATTGATATAATGATAAATACATGTAGATGTATAGAATATTGTGGGTGAATTTTTGTTATGTGATGTTATCATGCAAGTGACACAATAAGGAAAACAATGCATTGTGTGTCAGTATGTATAAGGATAGCAAACGATGATATAAAGACGGACCAAATGATAGAAAGAAGGATAGATAGATCCATTTATTAAAAAGACAGAATATGATAGATGTAGAGTTATGGCTAGCGTGATACATGGACATATTGATACATGCAATTATGATGTTAGATGTTTGTTATCACGTAAGTGAGACATGCAGTGGATGGATAATTCAATAAGGACAAATAAATAAATCATGACCAGTCAGTTCATGAAAGGATAGAAGCATGCAAATGGTTTATGGGTAGGAAGAGGATAGAAATACAGGTACCGGTAGGTGTACAAGATACATATCAAGAATGAAGAGCAATGCACGAAGACGGAGAGATACGATGAAGGTTGATTCAGGACATTCAAATTAAAGGATTGGTTGAATACATGGAGATGGGCAACAGTTGAATAAAAGATATCAAAAAATAGAGTACACAGGTACATGTAGATGAGTAGTATTTAGGAAAGAATTGGGATAATAAATCATGAGTCAGTGTATATGTATTAAATAATAAAATGAATAAATGATGAAAGAAAGCTTTAATACATGAGTCAGTTTATATATTAAATAATAGAATGAATAAATAATGAAAGAAAGCTTTAATACATGAGTCAGTTTATATATCAAATAATAGAATGAATAGAATGAATAAATGATGAAAGAAAGCTTGTGTACATGTACATGTAGTTGATATGAACAGTCAGATGAACATGTATGCATATTGTATAGTGTGCATTGTAGAGAGAACAATGAAGAAAGATGAATGAAGGGTGGTTAAAATTCAAAATGTGAAGTGTAAGAGAGGGGAAAAGAGAAGATTGGGAATAAAAGAGTGGTAAATGTACAGTAAGTGACTATTAAATGTGTATGCAAAAAAAGAAACGACCAAATACAACATGTGATACTAAGAACCTTGCAAAACAGGACATAACCACTGAAAGGGTACATGCAATCGTTTAAAAATTACACTTCTTTTACCAAATTGCAAATATTGTTTTAATGTACAGGAGTCCATTCAACTGATACAGAATCCATACATGCATTTACATGTAACTTTGATATACTGCTGGAATTTCTGAAAAGTGGATTGAACATTTCAAAAACAAATAATCTTGACCAAAAAAAAAAAAGGTACAATAAATTCCACATTAAAGTTCTTCCTCGCCATCACTGTTGTGGAACGAAGTATCAGCTTGTACAATTATAAAAGAAAAGAAGCAATGTACATGATGTTCCACTGTCGTTTCTGTGACACATGCTCCTCGATCCAATTGCTCTAAGGTCACTCAGCAATTCTTAAATTCAGCTCTGGACCAAATACTATACCAGACCTGCCAACTGCCAACCCTGAAACCCAAGAAATATGGACAAATGACAACGCAGAAGCTGAAAATGACGACATTTCTGAGTTTCCTATAGAGTACCGAAGTGTGACGTCATCAAATTTTGATTTTTGTATTTCAGTATTTTTATGACCATATTTAGGTAGAGCATGAAGGAAAACATTCACACATCAAATTTGACATGGTGGCCCAAGGTATGGCTATATGAATATCTAATTAGCCCCATTGAAGTCAGTGTAAATTGGCCTGGTTCTTAAACAGTTTAGAACCAGGCCAATTTAACACTGACTTCAATGGGGCTAAGGAGGTACATGTATTCATGCGGCCATATCTCGGGGCCCAATGAGCCAATTGCCATAAAATTTGGGATCTGGATGTTTTTCACAATATTCCTTTGAGATATGGTATAAAAAATGTCAAAATGAAAAAATAGCTTTTTGTGACGTCATCACTTCGATACTCTATACATAAATACAGACAGATTTTTACAAAAATAGGGAGACAGTGGTAGAAGTGGCTCTTTCTTTTATCAAAAATCGGGATTGTCCCTGTTAAATACGGACATTTGGCAGGTAAATCTAAAAGCCGATTGCAACCCTGACCCTACATGTTGGATAAAATAAAGCCTGAAGAGATGGTCATTAGAGCAAATATTACGCCACCACAGTCCTAGATGTAAAAAATGAGAGAAAGTAGGGCAAGAGGAAAGAAGTAGAAGTATGTTGACATCGGTGAATGTGTTTCTGGAGAGAAAAAGATACAAGTATTAGTTCACAGTCCTATAGAAATCAAAGAGAGAGAGAGGGGAAAGAGTGATTGAATTAGTGAAAGTAGGTGATTGATTGCTTGAAATGTTAAAATGGTAAGCAAAACCCTCTCATGAATGAATTAATGAAATTACTGTAAAACAAGAAATTTTCGCGAGTTTTACGAGTGATCGAGATTCCCGAAAGTTTTGTGCCGCGGAAATAATCAAATCACAATTGAAACAAAATAAAATTATTGCAAGTTGCGAAAGTTTCTTGCTGCAAAATTGGCTGTCATTAACAATTCGTGAAAGTTTTATGTCGCGATAGTTTCCGGTTTTACATTTGTGATGATAAATTAGTATAATGTATAGGATAGCGTTACCGCTACCGAATTAAGATTTAAAATTAAGGAAATGAGTAATCGTAAACAGCAAACTACAGGCTACCATACCCCTATAAATTCCATAGAAATTATAAATCGTAAAAATAGATACTGTACTTTAGTGCAATGAATATGATATGATTTTGGTAAAATATAAATTTTCTAGAGACCCCAGAATGAGTTAAGTATTAAATATGATTATTAAAAATGAATTAATAAACAAAGGAGGAAATGCAAATTAACTTTATGTGAATTACAGTAGATAGAATAACTTTGGATAATATTAGCAGGCAAAAAGTGCAGGTGTCCACCACAGTTAACAACGACCATATGGAATTTTAATATTAAACCAAAATACAAATAAAGTGAAATCAATATTTCAAAATTAAAAAGCATATGGTATATCAATATGGCACACATATGGTATCAATATAGCACACCAAACGATCACATATGAAACACAAACAATGATTAACAAAATAACAAGCATCCAAGATGTCAAACAAACAGTAGCGCAGCAGGATATATGCACAGCCAAGATGGGGAACAAATCTATGGTGGTACCACATACAGACATTTGTGTTAGTACTTGTCTACCTTCTGTATGAGTTTAGTTATATCATCGGGACTAAACGTATCCATTGACGAAGGGTCAAGATGTCCGATGAGATTGTCCAAAAACTTCTGATCTGTCTGCTTTCCCTTCCCAACTTTTTTTTAATTAAATGGAAGCATGCAAGAACAGAAACACAATCATGGTTGAGGAAAAAACAGTGTTAGTTACACGTTCAGAAAAAAAGAAAACATCAACATAAAAATGAGGAAAAAAAGAAAACGGAAAAGGTTGACATAAGTAGTATGCATTGGAAGTACATGTAGAAAAAGATGGTCATATATCTACATGTACATCGACATGTCTAATTCCAAGCATATGAAGTACAAATACAAGGTTACAGCATTAAGCTCAATCAAATTTCCATTAAAATACTAGTAATAAATATCTACAGGCACAATTTTCTATTCCTAATATAATTTGGACTGCATGGCATGTATGCTCAACTGATTACTCCTCAAGTTTCATTTAACCCCTTACATGCCTTGGGTGTTATATCCCGCCCCCAAATTTGAGTGCTTGACATTTTGTTTGGACTCAGATGGCTACATTCATCTCCATGAAACAGAATCAGATACCTCCATGGTACTGTTCAGGTTTCTTCCTTTTCAAATATACTCCATTTATTAATGAAATAAATCCTTAACCCTCCACATACCACTCTTGATAGTTCATTTATGAAAACTGCTAAAAAAAGTTGGTGGCACACCGTACAGACAAGATATTTCATATTTTGTCAGAATAAAAATAATATGTTGCTAATTGGAATAAGAAAGTCTGATGAGTTCTGCCTTTGAATCTTGGATCAACGCAAAAATACTCACGTGCTTGATGCTCCATTGCCTTCCTTGCGATGGCTCGAAGACGCTGGATCTCCTTTTTCTTGAGCTCATCTAATTGAGATCGGATGTGACTCCCAACACTGTTCAGTTGCTTTCCAAATTTACCACTCTGAAAATAAAAGAGAGTTGTCAACCATTAATGATATGTAAAGGAAACCTGCTCCCGTTATGAATAAGAGATTTGGCTTCTTTGGACACATTATAATAAGATCCAAAGGTACGGAGCAGAACATCATGCTCTGAAAAGAGCAGGGTAATTACTTTATTTATCTTTAAAATTTTCTATATTATACTGAATGTTCAATGCAACGCATTTTACCTTTATTAAGGGCGGTCGTCGCGACAAATACTTATGGTTTTTTAAGGCCACCCAATTCCAATAATGATCTATCTTGTATTGTTATCTGTTGTATTATTGTTTTATTATTTTATCTTATTCTGTACTCTTGACAGATTTATACTGTTATTCTGTCGTGAATTTCGTGAATGTATTGTGGGGGTTTTTTTTGTTTTTTTTAATTGGAATTGAATAATATTGAACTGAATGGAATTGAATTGAATGGAATGGAATGGAATGGAATGGAATTGAATTGAATTGAATGGAATTGAACTAAATGGAATTGAATGGAATTGAATGGAATTGAATGGAACTGAATGGAACTGAATGGAATTGAATGGAATTGAATGGAATTGAATTGAATTGAATGGAACTGAATTGTAATCAGACTGAGAAGACAACGCAAAGGATTAGATAGATACATGTACAAGAAGTTAGGAAAAAAACAGACAACTCCTTAATAAGAGAGCCATACAAAGTTGCAGGAGACAGATAGACTGCTTGAAACATCAAGCAAAATGGGTATTGTTTATAATATAATATAACATAATTTGCTTTTAGAATGTTTCATTTTCTGAGTGTCTTTGCAAATACACTGAGGGGGAATGCCAAACACTTGACAAAATTGTTTACACCGTGTTTGTTTTGCTACCTGGCAACGCAAGATACTTTTGATAGATATCCTTTCATAGCGATAAGGAAGATACATTGTATATAGTACCTTTAAATAGTACATCATGACCTTCATGTTGTATGGTTTCATTCTCTTTCTCAGGAAGAAATCTAGGGTGTATTGTTATTCCAAACATGATAGATATCCTGCGTAGGATTTCCCACCCACTGCACATAAGTATAACTTTTCTGACTCCATATCCTAGCAGACGAGCAGTAGACTGACATGGTACCAATCACCAGGATACTTTGCTCTGTGTGCATTAGGGTTTCCCACGTCGCTATACGATATTCAAAGTACGAGCTTCATATGTTAGTTCTATAAAGATGCATTGCAAGTTTAAATACTCTCTAAACAAAGTGTTACAGCGACTTGGGTGTACTAGTCAACGCACGCTCACAGCTCACACAAAATAAAGCCTGCGCGGAACTGAAGTTGGAGTTGGGTTCCGTGCGAGGGGGTTTTATGTTTTCCTCTCTTTTCTTTGTAATCCTTAACCTTTAACCATAGATAAAAGCTCAGGTAAAGTGTTCCGAGGTTAACTTTCTACCTTCTAGCTGTACAACAAATTGAAAACCTTATGATGGAAGCTGGCAAAAATAGATCTGAAATAACTTCATGATAAACGATCAACACCTTTTTAATTTTGTTTTTATTGCATTTTAACAGAAATGTAGCAAGGAAAAAAAAAATGATATGAATCATCATCAGCAGCACAATACTGATACGTCTTTCATGAAAAAGTATTATGGACACTGTCTGCTCAAAGTCAGAAGGATTAAACTCTATGGCCCTTATTCTGAACTCAGGTTTAATCCGCGGTCTAAGTGTGGTTTAAACCCAGTCTAAAACTGCCCTTTGACCCAGAGTTTTAGAAAATTACATTCTGAAATCAGTTTAACTTAAACTCCAGTCTAGTATAGCTTACATGTAACTTTGGACAGATATTTAGATGGGATTTACGGTTTAAGTCAGCTTTAATTAAAGCTCTGGGGCAGTATTCTGAAAACTATGTTAACTTTTATGTTAGCAAAACAATGTTAATTGTCATAACAAATCAAAATCAGGACAAGTCATTGGTTAATGACTGCGCAAAGATGGCTGTGCCCGCGTAAAGTTAAGAGATATCTGCGCAAGCACCAATGATATGTGTTTATTGAGTGCAATTTCAATTTGTTATGACAATTAACATACTTTTCCTTAACATAACAGATAACATAGTTTTCAGAATACCGCCCCTGGTTTAACTTAGACTGGAGTTTAAGTTAAACTGGAGTTCAGAATACAGGCCTATGCAGATATGCAATAAATGGTAATGCATGTACTCAACTGTTTGAAGTGATACTCTATGTTAAATGCTAAACGATTAGAAAAAGTACCAATCACCTAAAAAAACATATTATGTCCAGCTAGCCAGCTACATGTAGTACATGTATACACAAATTCAACCCCCACTAAAAAAACAAACAAAACAAAACAAAACAAAACAAAAAACAAAAACAAAGACAAAAAAAAAACATAGCAGAGTCTATGGTGAATGGTAATAGAAAATAAAGAATAACAGGGTTAACATGAAAACCCAACACACAGAACCGAAGTCAGAATTTGGGCTATGTGCCTGTGTTCCTCAAGTTACAATCTAATCACCCTCGATAAAAAGTCACTTTCACCTTCCTTTTGAGAATATTCAAAACTTGCAATTTCTCTTTACAGCATTAACACTTAAAGCTGACACTTTGAATGTGGAATATACATGTATAGGCAAGGAAGAAAAATATTTTGGGGCGATTGGGTCCCTTCTAATGTCTTTCTGCCTCTCAACATAAAGTATAGACTTACGAGTAAATCATTTGTATCCATCTCATCCATGTGACTCTTCATTTCAGGGTCAGCTTCTAACACTTGGATGACCTCTCGTAGATAGCCTTCATACTCTAGACCAAGATCCTGTCAGGGCAGAAATGGGATGGTGAAATAAAATTTAATATCAACTGTAATAAGATGGGGAGGAGGTCATCATCCCCCCCCCCCCAAGACTTTCATGATGAATTTGCAATCTATACATGTATCTAAAGAAATATTGCCATTCATTTCGCAAAGAGTTTACTAAAGATCAGGCAAACCATTTCAAAGTTGCAAGACCTTTGTGACCTCATGTCTACCTGATATGGGTTTATATGTACAGAACAAACTAACAAAGATAAGCTTTTTTTGTTCTCTTCTCTTCTTTCAAAAACAGTTTATTTCCCGATATGCGCTTAACATTTACCATTTCATTTGAATATTGATCTGGAAAACCTTATAAATCCCATTAAATTCTGATTTGGAAGGCCCTTATGCAAGCCCCTATGTCATTGAGGCTGCAAGTAGAGATTACCATTACCTAGAAAACAGGGTTCCTGTTTTGTTTTGTTTTTCTATTGGTCTGGAATAATATTTGGGGGTCTGTGTGCTACAGAACTATCTTAACTTTAATGCTTGATAGTTGATACAGTGAAAGAACCTTAGCAGCAAGTAAAATACTCTTTTATCCAATGGCTTCTAAACATGCCAAAAAGATTCATGAAGTTCGCATGAAGCGAATCAGTTTTGCATTCTGGTAGCTCGATAGTCATAATACCTTCCTCATTATATCATTATTTTGTGAGGATTCACTTCTGGATGATGTAACTATAACAATAACCCAAAACTAAAGCGTAAAAGCTCAGACCATACTACTGTACATGAATGTAATTTGTGCCTTGCAAAAGGCTTTTTGATACAATGTGTACAAGTTTTGATACTCAGCAATTACAATTATAATTATCGCTCAATACTTACAGCAAGTCCATCACCCTCAGCTCTGTTGATTATTTCTTCTCCTCCTGCTCCTGCTCCTCCTGCTCCTGCTGCTCCTTCTCCCTCCTCCTCCTCGGCTGGTTTAGGATCAAGAGGGGCTTGCTGAGCTATATGCACAATCAGCAGCAGTAACAATGACAACTTCCATTCCACCAACGCCATTGTACGTCTGGGAATTTCAAAGACAGAACATCATCAAAAACATTATACCAAGGTAGTCAAACCAGTAAAGCAGGGCTGTCAACTTTGGCGAAATGCTTGACGGGAGCTTCGGGTTCATTTTTTTTTCACTCATGGCTACATTACTGTAAAATAGTTGGTATTTTCTGTCGCATGTACTAAACGAATAGTGGTCATATTGACCACTACGAATACAAAATGCAAAAATAGTTCGTATTTTCTGTCGCGTGTAGTAAAGGTATGGGGGGAAAAATAAGATAAATATTTTAAATACTTGCTTTCAAATTCAGGCATTAAAAATCTCACTCCTACCTCAAATGGCCGTTAGGAAGAACTTTTGATATTTTCAGCAAAATCCAAAGTCAAAATCTTGTCCAAAACCGGAGAAATCCCCGCCGATTTGTTTCGCGATCGCGTGTTGTTTACATACTGCCGATGTCTTAGACTAAAATCGGCCTATAAAATTTTTGTCCACGAAGAAACTCGGGATCGCAAGCGCACATCGATCTTTACGATCGCGCACACAGAAAATCGGGACTTTTCCGTGTATGCCACAGGGACCGAATTTTTAAGGACAAAACGCTTTTGGGGAGATGTCAGCGCCCGCGGCTAGCCAGGATTAGCTTCGTGAATGTAGAAAAAAAAAAAAAAATGGCTATACGCCTTCTACACACGAAGCTAGGCGTTATTACCCAGCAATCAGATTCCGCACGGGGTAGTACGACATGAAAAATGCCCTGAAATCACACTTTTCTGATAGTTTCCGCGACCCACAGACCCTTCCCCACAGCGTTTCCTCCTAGGGAAACGTTTGTAATGACAATTTTTTTTTGATTGACTCTAATTTTGGAAATATATCCATAAAAAGATGATAAAAATTTCAGAAAACTCACCAGCGTTTGCGTATCCATGCCTCCGAGGTCATGCAGATCAAAATGGCGGCACGATCGCCGTAATCGAAATCATGAAAACTATTAGGCGCCGTTTGTAAATTTATTATTTAGCTCAATTATTTACATATAATTCACTATTTAGCTCTTTTCTACGATTATTATACGATAAAATGACATAAAGGATACAATGTTTTATAAATAATGAATTTTGCAATTTCCATAATATTTGATATATAATGAATTTGTGAAATCATTATTTATAAATAATGGAAACTTCAAAATTCATTATTTATATATGATGAATATTGTAAAATCATTATTTAAAAAAAATGGAAATTGCAAAATTAAAATAACACGCCCCCGGGACGCTGCCACAAAGTGGCAGCGTCCCGGGGGCGTGTTATTTTTTGGTAACCAAGCCTAGGCAGATTTCGCTTTTTTTCATACTAATACGGTTTATTCCGTCAAGACTAATCGGCATGAATATTCATGAAAACGAATTTTAGCTATATAATAAAACGAGCAAGGGCATCGAGCAGCTGTTCTGTGTGGCGCAATCGGATAATCCAGTCCTCTCTTGGTGAAAGAACCACGAGTTCGAACCTCGGCAGAAGATTATATTACAAAATTTTCTTTTGCTTATTAGGGTTAGGGTTAGGGTTAGGGTTTAGAAAATACAAGTCCGAAGTTGTAGTCTGTTTCAAAGTCTTCAAAAAGGGGTTTCTGCCTAGGCTTGGTTACAAAAAAAAAAGACGCGTCCCGGGGGCGTGTTATTTTTTGGTAACCAAGCCTAGGCAGATTTCGCATTTTTTCGTACTAATACGGTTTATTCCGTCAAGACTAATCGGCATGAATATTCATGAAAACGAATTTTAGCTATATAATAAAACGAGCAAGGGCATCGAGCAGCTGCTCTGTGTGGCGCAATCGGATAATCCAGTCCTCTCTTGGTGAAGAAACCAAGAGTTCGAATCTCGGAAGAAGATTATATTACGAAATTTTCTTTTGCTTATTAGGGTTAGGGTTAGGGTTAGGGTTAGGGTTAGGGTTAGAGTTAGGGTTTAGAAAATACAAGTCCGATACTTGTAGTCTGTTTCAAAGTCTTCAAAAAGGGGTTTCTGCCTAGGCTTGGTTACAAAAAAAAAAGACGCGTCCCGGGGCTAAGGTCAGGACCTGCGCAGCTTCAGGACCCCTGACCATACACCATTTTATACGACTGGGACTACGTGTACAATGGAATACAATATTGTCGCCTAAAGAATGCCATTAAAAGTGATATAATATCGTTGAATTGTACTCTTATGATGGATACTTACATATATATTAAATTGGAATGAGAAAATCAGCCCACCATCAATAATACTACCAACTGCTTACTAAATAAACTGCCCAGCTTTGCTTCGCAGATTTTAATTATGACGTGTACATGTACTAATAAACAGCGATCGCTTGTAGATGCTATCGATATGTTCCTGCTAGCGAGCTATCGGCAAAGCTCACGTTCGTTCGATTCCCCCCCCCCCCCCCCCCCCCCCCCCCCCACGCCCCTGCCCTTCACCATTGATGTTGCATGGGCCGATTGGAGATTTGTCACCTAATATGGCCATGGCCTGCCACCCCGACCCCCCCCCCCCCAACCTATTGTTTTTCAAGCCTCATACCCCACTGAAATAATTTGGTGGCCTAAACCCCTCCCCATCGAATTCCCTGATGGAAAAACCAGTAGGCCTATAGGGTCTATAGCAACTGGTCCGGTTAAACTGGGAACCCTGGAAATTGAAATGGGATAAGTGGTCCAGTTGAACTGGACCATGGCCAGTTGATCCCTAGTCCAGGCCATCTGAATTCACTAACTGATCTAGTTTAGATTTCAACTGGTCGAGCTTACCTGGACCATTTCAGCTGGACCAGTTATCCCATTTCAATTTCTACTTTTTCCAGTGTTAGCAGAGGGCCAGGGGCGACGCTAGACGGGGGTGGGAATGTCTTTTCCCCCCCACCCCTCAAAATTTCTGTCGGCAAAAAGTGGGAAGGGAGAGGGAAGAGGAAGGGGAAAGGGAGAAAGACTTAAGGACAAAAAAGAAAGAAAAGAAAGAAAGTAAAAAAGGGAGGACAAAAATAGAAAGAAAAGGAAAGGAAAAGAGAAGGGGAAAAAAGAAGGAAAAGCTGGCCAATGTTTTTGCTGATCGCTTGCTTCGCTCGCTCGCAAAAACACCAATAGGCTGCAGCCCCTCTCCCCCGAGGATTTTCAAAGTTCCGATATTCGGGCAACCACCACTTCATACTCTGGCAGCGAGAAGCCAGAATATCCACATAATTTGGGCAGCGAGATTCCCAGATAATTATTAACTTCTGTACAGCCCCCTCCTTGCGAAAATGGGCCTGTATGATCAAGATGTCTACATCTGTGATTTTCTTTTATTTTTCTTTTTTTCTTTTTTTTTTTCTTTTTTTTGAGGGGGAGATTAGGGTGCAGGATTTTGGGGGGCAAATTTGGGTGTCACACTGGGTGTCACACTGGGTGTCACAACTGGAAATATGACCACAGACGAGTTATCTACCAATGCAGCTGGTGGGGTCATGAAAAACCGGTGTCCATGTAATCACATCACCTGGTCGTTTGATGTGTCAGAGACTGGCCAGTTAGAGTCAGTTGAAATTAACTGGATTTTCATAGATTTAACTTATAACTGAAAGAAGAAAATGAAATTTCAATTGAATAGGCCTATCATTCTGTATTTAAGAGAAATAAACTGTGACAATTTACAGGATTAACACGATGTAGACGGTTATGATATTTTTCTAACAATCCAAATCTTCCCATATTGATCATGTTAATTAAAATCCAAATTCACTTAGACATCCAAACATGCATTTTTATGTTTTCTCTCATTGAGAGAGGTATCAGATTATCAGAATATTAATATTGTAAAATATAAATTTGTTGTACATTCACATGGGCAAACGGGTGATAATGGGCAGTGGGGTAATGAGCCAAAAAATGAGGGGGCTGAGCATAGGCATACGAGGCACAATTTCCGAATGATAGCTCCTGCGCAAAGCATGCAAGCAAATGTAATTTCTAGTAGGTAATTTGAAATATTTTCTTTACCATTTTTTTTTGTTTTGTGTTGTTGGGGGGGGGGGGGTTCGGGGTGGAACTTTTTAGGGGCTGCAACCCCAAGCCCCCCCCCCCCCCACCCCATCGGTACACCAGTGGTAATGGGGATGGCTTTCAATTTTCATATGTAAGCCTAAACATTCCAAGGCCTTTTTTTTAAACGTACGTTCATTGAGATGATAACAATCAACATAGGCTTTATGTTTATCCCGATCAAATTGGCGTGGTTCATAGTAATATTTTAGGCCCTATAATAATAGATCATTGTTAATTGATATTTCAAAATCAGGGATAATATTTTCGTGTAATGCTTTCTACTATATAGTGCTGATACATTTTATACCAATCAACAACCATTGGAATAATTCATACCATTGTAAAAAAATGTACAATTTTCCTGCTTAGGGCGAGAAAGACAATGAGAGAAAACAAACGTTGTCCTTTTCAATTCAATTTAACTCAATAAAAATGTTTATATTCAGACAAAATTATGTTTTGCAGCCAAAATCTGAATTGTGCATGTTCACAACTATTTCTCAATATTATATCACATTACATCATACCATAAACAACTGCATTTTAAAATGGCATTAAACTGGCAAATTTGAACAGTGCGCCACCTTACAGTAACTGCTAAATTGAGATTATAATTTGAAAATTAATTGCATTTTATTTAGAATTTTGACTAACAGCTGTTCGGAAACTAGGCACATTTTATATTTCAAACTATTATTTTTGACGTTGCACATGTGGAAAATTGCCTACAGATACATTCTAAGCTTCTACAAACTAAAATGGTGCATGATGGGAAAATTAGAGGCACAGACACTTATCAAATCCTGTTGAAAGATGGCGCCATTAAGAGCTTCAATTTACTGTCACTTTAAATGGAATGAATTACTCATTGTACTTAATACGTAGGAATATTTATATAAACCTATTATCTTTGTTTCATTATGTATATACCAAAAAAATATTTTTAAAAAGGAAGTGTGTATATATGCCTACATTGTTAAAATACTGCAAATGCAAGCACATCGGCCCAGTATCTCTCCAGACTGTCCATATCTAGAGAATGCAATAGGCTTTGACCTTGTTAGATTGTTGGTACGCCTTTTTTATCGGGGGTAGTTGTGGAGGGTAGCAGGGTACACTATAAACTAAAATGCATCATCCATGTCATCGGAGTCGAGTCAAGCAGAGCCCAATTTTTGCAGTGTGTATAATATGATTTTATATTGACATGGTTTCCAAACTTATTGGCATGCTAATTTCGGGATAGCCTCGCTAGTCATGAGGACCGCTATCCATAAAACGTGACTAAATGAATAGCGGTCCTTCTAAATAGCGAGCAAACCATAGACAAATTACCTCGCTATTCATAAGAGCATCCATTCATAAGGATCACTATTCATAAGGATCGCTATTCATAATGCGTGTTAAAGGAATAGTGGTTTTCCAAGGATTCCGTGGTCCTTATGAATAGCGAGCGGACCCCCTAATTTCTGTGCTTTATAGAAACCAGGGCCCCGTTCCATAAAACTTGTTATCAATAACAACTGCCCCATTTCTATTACAAATTCGCTCTCAGCCAGGCAGATTCAAGGAGTTCAGCTTATAACAATTATTATTGTAACTTTTATATTGGTAACAAGTTTTATGAAACAGCTATGAGAAGGTCATAAACATTCTCCTCAACAAAGGACCAGAAACAATAAATTGCGACCGCCATGGAATGATAGGCCTATCTAGCAAGAAAAAGGGCAACATTAAGGAATTTACTCTCCTATAATAATAATTATAATGATAATAATACTAGTAATGGTGGCTTTTTGTATAGCGCTCATGTCCGTCACGCTGTGACGCTCCCAGCCTCTAATAGTAGTCAATATAATTTCAGAATTTTGCGAATAGGCTTGCATTTTTACATGAGATTATTTGCTAGTATTTCGGAGGTTTCGTTCTCTGTCCATGTCACTTAAAATTGATTTTGAGTTGTATGAAAAATATTGATTTAGTCTAGAAGCCGGGAAATGACATTTCTTCTCAGAAGTGATTTTACAATGGCTTAGAAGCTGTCGTGGAATCTTCTTTTTCAGGTTCTGCGATAGAGGTGAATCGATTGATAAGCAACAATATGCATCTTTTAAAAAGCAAGAAAACATCTTGAGCTATATAACAGAAAAGTATTAAAAAGGCTTTCGATGCTTCTCTGAATACCAATCTTCATTGAATGTCGGGGTCGTCTTTACGTTTTATTGATTTTACACTCTCTGTTTCCAAATGCTTACCGATGAGAATATAAAAGTTTCATTTGATAAGATTATAGATTACTCTGTAGAAATAGTTTTCAATGTCCATTTAACTGAGAATTTAATGCTTATGAAATGTAATTAGTGAATGCCCACCTTAACTGACGGCATTATAGGGGCCGCGGAGCGTTTTTGAAAGGGGGAGGCTGATCTGATTTCACTCATTAATGACAATTTTCTAACCTTTTGTCCGAGATTTTATGAACGAGTCTACTAAAAAAATTGTGTGTGTGTGTGTGGGGGGGGGGGGGGTGGCTGCAGCCCCCAGCCCCCTTCCCCGGTTCCGCGGCCCATGGGTATAGTAGTAATGAGTAGCAGTAGTATTAACGATGATAATAATAATAATAATAATAATACTGATAATAATTATGATAATAATGATGAAAATGATGACGATGATAATAATAATAGCAATATTACAAATAATAATCATAATGATTATAATAATAAGGATGAAGAATTTTGAGGAAACAAATTACCGTGGAAAAATGCACCTAGACGCCATGACGGCATCTACGAATGTTACATACACAATATATTTTGTTGTTGTTGTTTTTTTAAATAGATGTTTCTGCGTTTATTGAGAAATCAAATACAAACATTGCATACAGTAATGATACAAATCAGAATTGATACAAATAAAGTGTGACAACCGAATTACAAAAAGAATATGTATCTTTAGATAATATTGAAATTATGGAGGTCAGTCAATAAATCGAAATAAATGCAGGGGCCAGTTATCATAAGCAAGAATGCTTGAGTGGATAGCAGCCGGGGGATGGGGGCTACATGATACCTTGATATATGAGTCGATGTGTAGTATGGGGTGTCACGTATAAAAAAAAATAGATATATTTCATTTACCTGTATAATAAATCAAGAATCTCTGCAACTCAAATGATATGTACACACACAAAGGCTTAACCTTCCATTTCCATCACTGTAAATCGGTACAACTGCAGGCTCGCCATAGGTGCTCATCGGCACAATGATATGAATCAATAATTAATGAATTGAATTAATGAATCAATTAGCACTAATAGCCCAATACGTGTCCTAATTGACTGCCTGATAATCCATTTATCTGTAAGAACTACTTTTGTACTGGAAGTTGTAAAATAAGCCTGAAGATGTGGGTAAAAAAAATATCCTTTGAGAAATAGACTGGCACAAGCAAACAATTTGAACGGCGCACAAAGAGTTAAATAAAACTCCAAGTCTATTTGCAAGTACCACATTTTCAACAGAAAACGATAGGTATATGACCGGAAGCGGATGCAGAATAAAATGTATAGGCCTGTGTGACTTACAAAGCATCACACCAGACATATATGCAGATGCACTTACTTTTTAGGGCAATTAAAAACCTTTCTACTTCCAGTGGCAACATTTCAATTCCATTAAAAAATCCTCTAAATAAAATGATTTTACGACCTTATAGACATGAAAGAACTGTATGTGAAAGCCTTTTTATGACTCCATAATAAGATATATTGATCATACGATTTTATGGACCGCTTATTCCATTAGCGGGGGTTTTTTTTTCTTTATTTTTATTCATCGGTAAATTTCAATAGGTTTGAAATGAAAAAAAAAGCCCAAAACATATTAATTGAAGGTTTTCGTGATTCGTGATTCGTATTCAAGCCGAAGTGACGAAAAATGGTACGGCAGAAAATCAATCATTAAAGCGAAGTCATTTTTATCTTAACGTTTAAAAATGCTAGGTCTTACAATTGGTCATCAAATACGTATTTCTTCGTCCACTTTACTTTGGCAATTCGCCAGTGTATCCATTTAAATTTTTTAGAATAGTTACTAAAAAATACTGGTTCGAAGGAAAGGTTTCATTGGTTAAAGGTAACCATTTTATTGTTGCCAAAAAAAATTTAATGTCAGAGCATTTTATTTGGGTCATCGTGTCACCGCTTTCAGACTACCATTCTTCTATTCCGATGGCGGCTCTCTATGTTTTCCTATTTTACCCTCTGCTTTGAAATGATGTACTTCATTTTTTTATTCTTAATTTAATTTTTTTTTTTAGTGCATGCATTTCAACTCTTGAGAATCGGGAAAAGTGGATACTGGGGTTGCTTTCAGAAGAATGTCATGTATTTTCAAAGAAAAAAATGCCTGTTTTTTAATGAAGTAGAACTTCTTGCTTTTACTTTTTTATCTCCAATACAGCAAATACTCGTTTTAAAAAAGAAACAGTATATTCCATCGCAACTATAACTGCCAAATTTGGAGTATATATATCTGCTCATATATTCATAAGACGTGTAGTATAGCAGAAGTTGTTGGACCGATACATGAGCGGTGGTCTCATTACTAACTATTTAGCAGTTCGTCTTACGGTGAGTTAGCCTGTCATGATCGCATCTGCCTCATGTATCAAAGTTGTTTGGGTAAACCTTAGATTTTTTGACTGGTTTTCACTAAATTATGCATTTACCAATTAATGGATATGCTTAGACAACAATTACTTGCATATTACATATCTCCATACAACATAGGTGGAATGACTTGATACTTCCAAGTGTACACTATTAAGAAAACAGGTATATGGCAGTATGATAAGATCAAAGTCGGTTGAACTTTGATCAATATTATGCTGTTTTTTTACAACACGCATTTACTTATTTAAAGGCGGTTTTTTTTAATAAAGGAAATCTGAAAAGAAGAAAGACAAATCAATGTTAAAAATATTTCTATCAAAAATTCGGAAATTATTTTCGAAAACTAGATATCCCATTTCTTGAAGAGTTATACTTTGCATTCCAAAAAAAAAATGTCACTTGAATATAGTAGGTGGGACTCTATATTTAACCATTCCTTGCTCTTTCCCTTCCGTTCTGTCTCACGGATATATGTTGCTAGACAACCCGGGAAGCGTTTCATCAAGTGTCTTGTCAGTGAGTTTTACTGACAAATTTGCTCTCAGATGGTCAATCAGATGAATTTCAGTAGCTTATAACAGTCGTCGGTAAAAATTACTGACAAAACGCTTGATGAAATGCCCCCCCCCCCCCCCCCCGCTATCTTCTCTCATGGACTTCATCATACAACGGCGCAAATAAAACGGTTTCTCTTCTCCATTTAATTCTGGAATTCATAGTATTTGCATTTCTTGTCTCCTATTCAGGTTTACAGTCAGTGCTAACATTTCACCCTTGCATGATGGCGACCTTGAATGTTTCGGACGGACCGACAGGGTCTTCTGATCTGAACATACCCCAAAATGCACCCCAAGTAGAATTCAGCGTGGAATTCCTCGTTCTAATGGTATTGTCTGGACTAACCGTCTTGACCAATGCCCTCATTCTGGCTACATTCTACATTGAGAAGAAGCTGCGGACGTACACCAACTGCTACATCTTGAACATAACCATTGCGGACTTCATTGTGGGCCTTCTCTGCATGCCAATTCTTTCAATGATACATCTCTTCAACGGCTGGCCCTTCGGTAAGGTGGCAAGTATTTTGTTCATGGGGTTTCAGAACTCTATCCTGGGTGTATCTGTGTGTGGCGTCGTCGTTGTCTGCATCGATCGTTACATGGCTACGTTCTATCCCATCCAGCATTACCAAAGAAGGAGTATTCGCAAGGCTTCGGTAGTCAACATCTTCACCTGGCTCTCTTCATTCGGGGTGTGGATGATGGTCACCTCTGCTTGGGATTTTATCAAACCAACCAACCTTGTCATATCATCGGGTCTTTCCAGACCAAACTACAGTCTAACCTACACCGCTAGTCTCATTGTGTTCGCCCTGAGATTCGGCTTACCATTTCTTCTTATGACTGGACTGTACATCCGAATATATTTCCGGATCAAAAATATTGGCGGTAAGCATCTCTCGAAATACATGAAAAAGGAGAAAAAGGGGATAGAGCAGACCATTGCTAATTCTGCACCCGAGAATAAGGGGAGGGGTCCACTCGGCACACACGCACAGGACATATCTGAATCACAAACTTCATCAACGTCCATTCAAGAAACAGTTAGTATTGATAGTATTTCATTGCATATGAAAAATAATATGATCAACCGTGCTGAAGAAGCTACCATGAAAATGGGGATCCATGAGACAGAGAATGAACAGTCCCCCAATGGAAATGACAACGAACCAAAAACGAAAGATCGCTCCCAAGAAGATGAAGTTATCTCGACATATAAAAACATGGGTGTTTCTAAGAAACCTAAGAGGGAGTCCCGAGCTGAAGGGCGGAAGGCGATGAAGACCATGACGTTGATCGTCCTGGTTTTTATTCTGACGTGGTTGCCGACCGCTGTCTCCGTCACGATGTATGCCCTGGCTCCTGATTTCTACCGTACTCTCAACAAAACCATCAGGTTATCAGAGATAACGCGCTGGATAGCTTTCAGCAACAGCCTTGTCAACCCTTTGGCTTACGCACTGGCTCAGCCACTCTTTAGACAGACCATCATCACGATTCTCTGTCACACAAGATGCAGACAACGAGGTACTATCTGCTAGACTGGACAGTACAGTTTACCCCTCATGCATGCGCGTTGCACGCGAGACGTCATTTGCTATCGTAGGACAGCGCGATCTTTAAAGCCCGGCTCAAACAAGGTTCAAGGCTCAAGGTTCTCTTTATTTTCAGTTTTCACATTTCACTTTTTTATACATACTGTCAGTTTTGTTTATAAGAAATGAAATGATAAGAAGAATACCACGGGGTATATTCAATAAACATAAGTAACTAATGTATATTATATGAATTTTGGTTTGCTTGTCGTCACTTTAAAAAATAATCACTGACCAAATTGGAAATGAGGATATTTACATATTTATTTATTTATTTATTTCTGATATTTAGACAGGGTGACTCATTGTCACCAATATTGGTGGTCTTCCATGAGGCCCTGGTAGCAATAATAAGTAACAATAGTAGTCAACAAAATCATGAAAATAAAAAAGAATATAAGAACATACATTATATAATTGGTCTCCTCGTAATTAACGTGTTTTTTTTTAAAGAAAATGTCGTTGCACATTTCTAGCATCTTAATAAATTATCAGACGTGTAGACAGTAATTATTTCCTAAAATCCGTTGAAAAATAACCATGTATATATTAGTCATTTTTAAATGGCGTTAGTTTTGAAAGTACATACACAAAGTATAAAGACTACTTCAGCTCGGTATAGAAACACACTTGGAATACCAAAAACTGTATATATACTTATTTACAAAACATATCATATAGAATATTATACTTATTGAAGGAGCCTAAGGTAAATGAAGGAGCCTAAGGTAAAAAACAAAGCTTGTATAGGTTATCTAGGCTCCAAAGAATAATACAATATAGGGTCTACGTCTTAGAAAGTTGTAGGAATGAACAAGGAACAGTTGAAGAAAAGTGTAAATAAAAAAGTACATATGTACTATTAAGGTGTGGATTGAAAGTGAATGAATAATCATGGAAGAATACTTAAATGCAGATCAGTGAAGTATAGATTTAGGCACGGATGAGTATTAAAGTTGATATGAAATTGATAATTGTATGATAGCTACAATGTAAACACTAAACCCAGTGGCGCACGAGGGGTCACTTGCTGACGTTGACGGGGGTTTTTCTCCTCGTCATGAAAAAGTGATTTTGTTTGAAAGGGGTAACCGCGCTAGTCATAAGGACCGCTATTCATAAGGACCACTTATTCATAACGACCGCTATCCATAACGCGTGATAAATGAATAGCGGTTTGTATAAATAGCGGTCCTTTCAAATAGCGAGCAAACCATAGACAAATTACATGTACCTCGCTATTCATAAGGACCTCCGTTCATAAGGACCACTATTCGTAAATATTCATAAGGACAGCTATTCATAACGCGTGTTGAATTAATATTGTTGAATTAACCTTTTGAATTAACCTTTTCTATGAATAGCGGTCCTTATGAATAGCGAGCGGACCCATATTACAGTAATCACCTAAAGCCCCGTTCTAAAACCTGAAAACTATAGTAGTATATACTCGATATGCACAACAAACCCTCGTCCAACACCAATTATTTTCTACATTTGCTAAATCCATTTCTACCAGTTGACTTATTTTTTTAAATATTTGCTTCATCTATATTACATACATGTAATGTTTTTCTTTCTACCAATTTTGCTTTTTATGATAATGTGTTTTGTTGTAATCGTATAATAATTTTATCACCATCATGACTACATTTTAATGTATTTCTTTATCACCAAAATTGTTTCTATTATTATGTGTATTGTCATAATGATATATTTTATTGATATTTTATCCAGCATACAGCCTTTTATGGGTTTTTAAAAACTTTGTTGCATCCACAGACATGTTTGGTTGTTTCAATTGTCTAAATAAATACATAGTAATACCAATACTGATGCTGATCACGAAGAAACACTAATATATGTCTGTATATTTAGAGTGAACGAATCACCTAAAAAATAATTTGTGTACAGCTAGAATGTATAAAAATCAATCTTAAAACACTTTACATGGCCTTCTATGGGTTAATGGTTAAGGAGTATGAAGAAAATGAAAGAAAAATATAACCCCCTCGCGCGGAACCCAACTTCAAGTACGGTTCCGCGCAGGCCCTTATTCCATGCGAGCGCGCACGGGTGCGTCAACTAGTCACCTCATAAGTCGCGTAGGTGTATTATTTATTGGGAGTGTATGTCAACTTGCACTCTCTTTATAATCAACATTATTTTGAAGCTCTTATTTGTAATACATTTTATCGACATAGAACCCCTAACATACATGTACAACGCAAACTATTTTTCGGTGATTAGTCCACTTTAACCAGTTAACAGTAGTTTTCTGGGGTTGTATTGCTATCGGGTATATTGCTGGCACTTTTCGAAGCTTTTACAGCCCTGCATGGGAAGAAGAAAAAGAAAAGAAAAGAAAAGATGACCATCAAACAAATGAAGGGGGAAATGACTAATTGAAGTTCAAGTTCAAGTTAAGATTGAATTGAAATTGAATTTACTTTATTAAGCATCATTGACATATTTACTTCAATATTTTGGATGAGCGCAATTCAATCTGAAGGATATATCTCAATATTTCATTTCATTGGTCTTATCATTTACTATTTATGCGTTGTCAGTTTTACAAGAAACTAAAGAATAAAACACGATTATTGAAGAGCAATCAGAATTAAACACGGCACCTATTAATATCTGAATTTGTAATTTTCAAATATGATTGTTCATATATATTCAAAAAATCTTCGGTGGAAATGTATAGATGTGAAAATTAAAGTGGAAATATTTCTTAAGATTCACATTGAAATACATCTTGTTGTCCACTTTTAGTTAAATACACAAATTGGCCTCCACTCCTTTTTGAAGAGGCTACATTTATGAAGCAGATATTGGTCAGTAAAACATGCCTGCATATAACTTGCAACAAAATATCGAAAATCTGATCACGATTCAGTACATTATCGATGCTTAATGCATAAATATTTGTCTGAACGGTTTGTGAAGCGTAGAATTGCGGAATTATTTCAACGTATGCTTTTTAAAATTTCTTATTCCTTTTTTTAATCGGGGGCATATCTCATTGAGGCCTGTAAATCATCCGCGTACACGAAAACGGACCAAAAGGGTACCTTTTCAGCATTATAGGCGCGTAAGCCGGGTTACGCGTTTAGGGTATCAAAATCAGCAAAAAATCAAGAAAAAGGGTATCAAATTCAGAGGTGATAAGAAGAAGATCCGCGGAAAGGGTATAAAATCAGAGATATTAGACGGGTTTACCTGTTTATTGTATCAGAATTATTGCAATCCCCGTTTAGGGTGCTTTTCAGAAAGTGATTTACACGGATGATGTACAGGTCTCAATGAGACATCCCGCTTCCCCCGGGCTTATAATTCATAGCTTATTTCATTACACATTTAAACTAACGCTGATATTGTACAGGTCTACTGATATCACTGACGATCCATGTCTACAAGGTTGTGAAGAGGTTGGCACTGTTGCAGGCACCTGGGAACGATTATGTTACTGGGGGTGCTGTGAGCAAAAAAAAAGTTCCTCGGCATTTTAGGGTCTCTTTTTAAATCAAAAAAATCTCTGACAAGCAAAAAAAAAAAAAAGAAGGTCCTCAGCCTTTTGAGGTCTCTTTTTAACTACTTTTTATCTACAGCACCCCCATCACCCTCTACAGCACCCCTAGCATCCTCAGCCTTCACCCCCTCAAAAAATTCTAGGGGTGTTGCAGCACCTCCAGCACCCCCGGCTCCCAGGGGCCTACACTGTTGACACTACATTTGATCATAATCAACTTACATAACAGCCGATTGATCGGCACCATCATACCTATCCATTGTTTTCACTGACCTGTACGATATGATCGATATGATGAGGACGGTCATCATGATCACCGCGATCACCACACCGATGATAATCGCAACTTTTAATACAGTAATGCGTCCTGTGATAAGGGAAAAGAAGAAATAATTTCACTTCATTCAGAACAGGACAGAAACTTTTAAAGGGTCTGTCGATAAGCTTTACTCCTTTAAATTGGCAACAATTGATTTTTCTTCATTGCTCGACGTTTGTAATATACAGTAACGTAACATAAAGTAATGTATCTGAAAGAATATAAAAAGACTGAAAAAAACTCCTTTAAATATTGGAAAGTAATTAGAGGTGTCAAAACCTATCAGTGTCAGAACCATTGGTGGATAAAGGGGCCATTGCCACTCCTCCCCCTCCCCCTTGAAACGTAATCAGAATGTCTATAGTACAAAATAAAAAAAATGTGCATTGCCCTGGTGTTCACATAGCGGGTAACATCTCAAAAAGGGTCCATGCATGTCACTGATTCTCTCTTTGTTATTACTTTGTTTCGTTGATGTTTAGTTCTTTTCTTTTTACATCAACCTACCTAATATTACGATGGGTCCTTCGCAGGTCATACTCAACACATCGTCAGAGATGGTGAGTACATATGTACCAAGATCTGCAATGCTTCCGATAGGACTAGCCTTAGCAGTAAGGACCACCGAGACATCGTTCCCATGATACCTGTACCCAGCAGTGGATTTTGTGACGTTATCTGGACCAATGGTTACGTTGAAAGTGTACTTGTTCAGTCCGATGTATGTAGCAACGGTTCCGTTTATGTTCGGACATTCGACGGGTAGCTCAGTCACTGGATACATTATAATGGAAACCGAAAAAACACCATTGTCTTTATCAACATGTTAACATATCAGGGGGTGTTTCATAAAGCTGTTCGTAAAGTTACGCACGACTGGAACATGTTCTTGGGTGCTATACTAATCAGATTTTCAATCATTTAGCACAAGAACTGATCACCAGTAAAGTCGTATAAAGTCGTGCGTAACTTACGAACAGCTTTATGAAACATCTCCTGGGTGTATGATTTTATTTACAGGGGAATGTAAATAAAATCATTTACCCTTACCATGTACGGTATCAAAACAACAATTGATGAAGCTAAGTGCAGACAAATCAATACACACACACAAACACACACGCATACTCACACACACACGTTTACATGGCTTTACTTCCGAGGACAACTATTGTTCCTCTATTGTTACTCGTCCTCGGACAGTCGACGGAATAAGGCATAAATTCATTGTTCGACGTTCGAGGACTATTGTCCGGCTTCCGAGGACCATTGTTGTCATGATTTTTTTGTTGTTCTCTGTCCCTTGTTCTCTCTATTGTTCAAATAGCCACACAAGCAGCAAAAAAGCCACACAATCCTGACGGAATAAAGGCATCTATTGTGCATGTTTGACTGTCCAATTAGTCACACAAGTATACCTCTGTTGGTACACACGCACACACACAGCTTTACATGGCTTTACTTCCGATGACAAGTATTGTTCCTCTATTGTTCCTCCGTCCTCGGACAGTCGACGGAATAAGGCACAAATTCATTGTTCGACGTTCGAGGACTATTGTCCGGCTTCCGAGGACCATTGTTTCATGATTTTTTTTTTGTTCTCTGTCCGAAAATGTCCTTAGACATACGGCTAAACACGCCCACACACACACACACACACACACACACACATCTATGTTTTCTATTGCTCGAATTTCAAGCGATGACTCCACTATTGAATTGCGTCACAAAATTCATTGACGGAATAAACCTCACCAATTGTTGACAACCGATGACCTATTGAATTACTACCGATGACCCATTGTTCTCTTTGTTCGATGTCATCGGTTTGAATGCCTATACATAGGCATACATGTACATATATATATATATATATATATATATATACACACACACACACACACACACACGCGCGCGCGCGCGCGCGCGCATAAAACAGTCATGAAATGAGATACATAAGTTTCTCTTCACTCTCGGTTGCCAGTCCATGCTATGTTGTGCAGCATGGACTGGCAATGGCGTCAGTGCTAATTATACCGCGGAGGTCATACGACCCTACCCAATGACGTCAGTGCTAATTTGCATAGAAAAGTAAACAAGCTAAAAAAAATCACCTCTAAAAGGTGATTTTTATTTTTTTTTAATTGCACTTTCTAGTTGAGCTATTTGAAAAATTTTAAAAGAATTTTCTTTTCTCAATATGAGCTCTTTAAGGTTCAAAATTTCTTCCTTTAATTTTCTCCCTTTCTCTTTCTCTCTTAAAGGGCCCCTGCAACCAAATGAAAGTTTTTGCTGTTGATGTGCAGGGATGCATACAACTAATATTTTGTTATTCAAACATCTAAATATGTTTCATAGATGTTTTAATATTTTTTAAAATATTTTTTCCAACCTCCTAAGCTCCACCCTAAAAAGAAGCTCCAGATCTCATTCCTGCAATGACATCATCTGTCAATCATCAGTCAGCTACACTAAAGTAACTTCCCCAGCTCGAGTACATGCTCACAACAGAATTGCATGCTTTCGAAGAATACCTCCTCATTACCATTCTTTTCCTGGTGATGCTACAGCATGTCTGACAGGGGTAACCTCGCTGGTCATAAGGACCGCTATTCATAAGGACCACTTATTCATAAGGACCGCTATCCACAACGCGTGACTGAAAGAATAGCGGTTTTGTGTGAATAGTGGTCCTTCTAAATAGCGAGCAAACCACAAACAAATTACCTGGCTATTCATAAGGACCTCCATTCATAAGGACCACTATTCATAACTATTCATGAGGACCGCTATTCATAACGCGTGTTAAATGAATAGCGGTTTTCTATGAATAGAGAGCGGACCCGGTCTGACATACCAACTACTATGTAGGCATTGTATGGTCTAGTAGAACAGAATGGTCATTTCTGGCAAAGCTACATACCAATTTATATCCTTAGCTCACTGACGATGTCACTGCAGGAATTAGATCTGGAACACTTTTTTAGGGTGGAGCTTAGCATGTTTGAGAAAATGATTTCAAAATATATTTCAAAGTCTATGAAACATATTTAGATGTTTGAATAACAAATTATGAGTTGTATGCATCCCTAAATATCAACAGAAATCAACTTGCTTTTGGGTTGCAGTGGAACTTTAAACGGCTTTGCGCCCCCTTCAAGTGCCGCCCTGGGCACCACCCCCCCCCCCCACACACACACACACACACATTATAGATACGCCACTGGGTTCACAGTCCGGAGACTTATATCCACTAGACCACAACATCTCTACAACTATTCAGTTATGATTTCATGTGCATAATAATTTATTATTTTAATTAATTATATATATTATATACATACATGTTGATATACGGTACAATAGACAGTGTAAACCATTATAAAAATTACTTACGTGGATTTTCGACGTAGAACAGACACGTCGCCATGTTATGAAAAAGGTCGACTGCAAACATTGTAACCGGCGTGCGTCCTGGAGGGAATAGGTCTCCACCTGGTCCTTCTGATACGTTGTATGTGATCCCACTAGGATCAGAGTTAACATCGAAGTATGTGTACGTAACACCCTCATCCAATCCAAGAAAGGTGTTTGGTAGAGCAGACAGTGTCGTGACGTCATCACACGTCACACTCGGTGGAGTAGTATCTGGGGATGGAGTGGTATTTGAGTGTGGAATTGAGCCACTAAAAAAAAATTGGGGTAATGAGAGAAAAAGGCCTAAAAGGGCGCTACAAGCCGTTATCTTTCTCTCACAATTGCTAAAACGTCAAAGTTTTCGCGCTTCGCGCGGGAGGGGAGAAATAACTCTCCTCTCCCTGCACCCATCCCTGTTGCATATAATCTAAAAAGTGAAGTGCTGAAAAACGAGTGCTAATTGGAAGTTTGCATTTGACATGCTATTTCTAACACCTCACGTGCCATTTGCGTCTGGGAGATGATAAGGTGCAGAAAATAGAGTGCTAAAAGTAGGTGCTGAATGTTAGGACGCTCGTTTTACACTTCAAGTGCTGACCAACATCCCGTGATTTTAGCACCTGCACAATTCTGTGCTAATAAGCCAGTTCGGGGTTAGCGCATGATACAAAATTTATGACCCCAAATATCCACAGATATTTTAGACATGGAGGGTCCCTTTATGTGCACTTCAGAAAAATAACTCTGGGAGTGATAGAGGTGCCTCATGAATAGCTTTTGTTTCCCCCTTTAAAAAGAATACTTCCACCTGGATATCATGGAATGCACCATTAGTGCATAATTGAATAATGATTACATGACATTCATGAGCACATATCGAATAGTAGTGTCAGTGGGTTTTAGAATTTGGTATAGATGACCTTTATCTGCTCATGCTCAAATTGCATCTCCGAAGTGGCTTATAAGCGATTTCGTAATTAGGATTTGCGCATGAGCATAAGGTTCATTTGACATAAACTGGCATGTTCGTTTAAAATTCACTGAGATAAGCATCGACTGTGTAATGATTATTCATATATTCATACTTGTCATTAAATCCACTGAAAAGCAACAAAGTGTTCATTGATGGTTGGTATTTGACAGTCTGCCAAATGATAGCCAACTTGCAAACAATGCGCTTTCCCAAGTGTTCATTGACATGCTATTCTAGTCACCTGGTCTACGATGTCTTTCTTTCATAGAGTTTGAATTCTGTAGGTTGCTATGTCGGGCAATCTTACGTATTATCTTTCTTTGGCAGATGCCTATCCAAATGAACAAAGGGAAAGGTCATATGCGAAAAGTTGCTCATGGGCCAATTACGAAATCGTTTATTACGCAACTGTAGTGCAAGAGCCATCATCTGCTGCACAGGCATGGTGTGGTAAGTAAAAATTTAAGACATTAAATTTAGAACTTCTGTAATTTTATGCGAATAAAGGCATCAAATAATATGATATTTACATTAATTTTTGTGGTAGTGGATATGAAACATGATGAAAAGCAATGAAGTGGAAATGCCATGTTTCAGCATGTGTGGTGTGACCAACCGTATACGGTACGCGTTGTCGTTGACATGAAAATTGTTGATCATGCGCGGGGTCAACCAGGGTCAACCAGGCATGGGCGCGATCGACCGCGCCGGCTGGGCCTGCATGGGAAGTTTGGAAAGCGGTGTGTGTGCTTTTTATCGTCACGATTGTGGATTGCCGAAATGGAACAATTAAACCCCCGAAATTGCCACTTCTTGGTCTGAAGTAATTCTCAGATGATTAAATCCACATGCCATGGTTTTAGTCCACATCATCTATGTATACAAACAGTTCATATCAATCTAAAAATAGAATCTAGGCCTTAGTGTAGGGCTGTTTAACAGACTATAGAAAGGTGAGTTTTCAGCACTACAGGTGTAATTTTGTGCATACTGTTTGTGTGTGTTCTTTAGCACTATATTGGGTGCAAAAGTGTTAGCACTAGTAGTGTCGTTTGGGGGCTCTAAAATGGGTTACTTATAATGCACTAGAAGTGTGGTTTTTGCGAGCTGCATGCGTCTAATAGCACCAGAAGTGTAAAAAGGCTTACACTTAAAGTGTTTAAAGTAGCACATGGACTGGTGTTGAATTATAGCACTTGTACAAGTGCTACTTTAGCACAATTTCTGCAGTCCCTATGCGTGCCCTTACAGGTGCTGCCTCAAAATCTTGAGGTGCTAAAAATAGCACTTGATGTTTTAGAGTGTACAGGCTTCTGTAACTTCATATACCTCTCACCCGAAGATGCGTTTTAGAGCTTTCATTTTAAAAAAATCTTCAGAATTACATTGGAATTTTAAAACGAGACCATGGTTAAGATGAGATCGCTTTGCAATAAATCTCTTTAACAATAGATGATAAATTACAGACTTATTCACTTTTGATTGACATTTCCAGTGAGCACAAAATTTTAAAAACTGTTCATGACTAGTTTCCACTTAAACAGCCTGCTGTTAGTTATAAACTAGAAAATGAAAGCTCAATACCTTGTGGGTATACGATTTGAGCCATTGGTGCCATAAGGAGTAGTATCAAGATCCACGCTGATACATCACTGTATGATCGACAACCTCCATCCATGTTCCTTGAGTTAGTTTGTTCGGTTTAAACTAAATGTCAAAGACAAAATGTAGCGCACCTCAATGAATAACTTTTAAAATAGTGAGAGCTACTGTACAGCAAAGGAGACCAACGGCATACGAGACAGAAAGGCCAAGAGACCGACATGTTTCTATCTTTCTTTAAAGGGAAAGTCCACCCTGGTATTTAGTTGATTTGAATAAAAGCAGGAAAAAAATGAGGCAACATATTGGTGAAAGTTTGGGCGAAATCCAATGAGAAATAAGAAAGTAATGAACTTATGAAGTTGTAAGCAATCAAAGAAAAAATTGTAATCAATCAAAGAATGAAATTTAAAAAAAAAAACTCGATCGGTTACGTATCTTGGGAGCTCCTCTTACATTTCATAATTGTCATTTTCTTAGTTGCTGATGAAGGAAGACATTTGTTTCATTGTGTAAAGACACGGGCAATGTTTATTTCTAAGTTGCATGTATATGATTAAACTATAAACTATGATTGATCATACATCACGAAGTAGCCAATTTTTGTTTTAAAACTTGTGTTACAACTTCAAACGTCATAACTGTATTATTTTCTTCTTATCGGATTTTGCTCAAACTTTCATTGATTTGTTTCTTTAATTTATCTCCTTCATTGAAAACCAACAGGATATCAGGATGGAATTCTCCTTTAAATATTTCTTTGCTTTGTAAGTCTCTTGGACCGTTTGGAACTATTACCTGTCTATTACAGATCACTGCAAAAACCACACTGCAAAAACCAGGGTGTTAATTTAACACCATCTCGGTATCTATATTGGGCTACACCAGATAAGTGTTAAAACAACACCAGTTTCGAATCAAACTGGCGTTGTTTTAACACTAACTGGTGTTGTTTTGACACTTATCTGGTGTAGACCAATATCAAACTGGTGTTGTTTTAACACTAACTGGTGTTGTTTTGACACTTATCTGGTGTAGCCCAATATGGATACCGAGATGGTGTTAAATTAACACCCTGGTTTTTTGCAGTGCAGGGTGCTAATTAATTCAACCCCATCTCGGTAATATATTGGGCTACACCAGAACAAAAGTGGAGTTGTTTTAGCACTACCTTGTGTTGTTTTAACGCTGATCTATCAAACTGGCGTTTTAAAACACTTTTCTTGTGTATAGCCTAATATTGATACCGAGATGGTGTTGAATTAACACCGTGTTTTTTTGCAGTGTATAATTTATTAGCAGCCCCGTGGGACGCTGGTCTTGTGGACTTTTCAGAACTTTCGGTTTTATGTGTTTCGGTCTACTGAGATGTCCCCCGGAGAGAGTAGACCTAGCATATCTATATGTCTACATACATTCAGCTGCAAAAATTTATTTGTGTTTATGTGTGTTCATAAAGTACAGTGAACCCTAGTTCATTATGATTGAACCATTGTTACAATGGAATGTTGATTATTGTTATGGTCCAATTATGCAGCTAATTGAGGTAGGCGAATGATATTGTTCGAATCGTTTCAACCAACACAGAAATGTGTTTCGACGAAAATAGGCCGATTGCTTCGAACAATGTAGTTTGAAAATGTATGTATTTATATAGAATTGAAGGGAAAGTCCACCCTGATATCAAGTTGGTTTTAAAAATCCGAGAAGAAATAAGAAAGTTATTAATATTTTAATTTGTTATCAACCAACCAAATTGGAAACTCCGTGACGTATTTTGTTAGCTCCACTCCCATTTGCCCCGTTTTGTACCCCAAAATCATTAATTTCATTTTCTCTAAAGAGAATATTTAATCATACGTGCACCCGAGGTACATGTATAATCTTTGCTCATATGCTTTCATACAAAACCTGTATGAAACAAATCTATTTCTTCATCAAAAACTAAGAAAATTAAAAAGTTTTGTTTTTTTCAAATGTGAGAGGAGCTCCAAGATACGTCACGGAGTTGCCAACTTAATACCCCTATGGACTTTCTCTTTAAAGGCCTTTCAGGCGGACATGCTGAATTACATGAATTTCATTTTCATTTGTCACGATGCGTATTTATTCCGGTAGTTTGAGTTTAACTTACATAATAAGTCTATTACACAAGTACAAACAAGGCATAATAAATTCATATTAAACTTTAAGGAAAAATTGATGAAAGTGATTGCCAATAGCAGTACTGTACAGTTAACTGACATTTCGCTGCCCGCTTTTTATCATTGTATGAAAATCAACCTATGTTTCGACTTTCAATAATTAACTCTTAAAAGATGAGAGTCTCTCCAAGTATATGATTGTTAACCCTTTCATGACAGGAATTATTCAAGGGCTAAATTGATCACATTTTATTCTTCAAATTGGCAATAGTATTTTTATGTTAGTGCTACATGGTTCTAATAAAATGTAATGTGTTTGAAAACAATATAAATGGTTAGAAACTATATAGAAAAGTTGAAAAATTGCCAATTTAAGTATTTTCTGCTTTTAGAAATTCCTGGCATCAAACGTAATACATTATGGTCAGTCAACAAAAATGGAGATTGTGCAGAAATATTTGCTCTTTCTACACTTGCATCTGATATATTTGTTACTGCTCTGAATCAAAAGTTATTGAGCCAAACCACAAAATTGTCTCAAAAGAGTTAAATGACATTTGTGGAGGCCAATATCTCGGTACTTACCTTTGATCGCTTGATTGTTTAGATAGGTGTATAACCAGCAGGACGGTACAAACTGATCGTCTTTTTCTAAGCAGAAACAGGACTGAGGAAAATATGATTTTGGGGCGACAAGCGTTCTGATCCCCAAAACTATTTTAATAGGGTGTGTTTTAGCTCTAGATAATCAGTTCAATTGGTTCATTTTGTTTTAATTGGATGTCAGTGTCATCAATGCTTTTGATATGGGCTTCAACCTGAATTTCTACCTTTATCAGCGAAAGGGTTAATCTGCAATGGACTATTGTGTAACATGGTTGGAATGCTAATTTACTGATAGGTAATTAATGATCTTGCTAAAATGGCATTGGCGTAGCTACAGGGGGTACTGGAAGATTGTACCCCCTATCGAATGGAGAAAATATGAGGCTAAAGAGAAAGAGACAGGAAGAGAGAGGGGAAGGCAACGTGAAAACTTGATATTACCCCTCCCACATTTGGTTGCGCTGTTCCCTCTCATTAACCTCCCCCTCGTAACATCCGTGCCCGCCTAAATTGCTGGACTCACGCTACGCTACGCTACTGCTGAATGGATTACATGACATAAATAAATAGATTACATGTCAACTCTCTTTGGTTAAAAAGAATTTGGTTTATTCATACTCTATAAAAAAAATATTACATCAACAACGCGTCAATTACAAAAGAGTAACGAAATTTAAAATCAGCTGTATACAAAGCCACTTTATATGTGAAAAAAAAGGTGGAAAAACTAGCAAAAATGGTACAGAGGATGCTAAGTAATACGAACACAGTGAAACTGGGGGGGAAAAACTTCACAAAAAATTGTCAATGAACAAAACCTCATACAGTCGCCATACTATCAATCCATATCACATTACCAATTATTGTATATATTCATTGGTTAAGGTAACTTATTTATAATATTATATATATATATATATATATATATATGCGCGCGCGTATGTGTGTACCAGAGTAATATCTTTATACTACATGTATTTCCATTTCAAATAATTTTCTTTTTTTCATTTTACAATCTACAAAATAATTTATGAATAAAGTATTTCATATATTGAAAAATGTATCTCTTTTCTGAATACTAACATCATTTTTGTTATAGCTACAAATATTAACGCTTTGTTTGCCACATAACTAATCTTCCATGTGATTTGTGTGTAGAATCTATGCCATTTGGCATAATGGCTCAGTAAGGGTTAATCAACAACAATATCATTTGATAATAAATACATAATTGATTGCACTCTAATCACGGTATATGAAACATTTGAAAAGCCAATAAAGTAGTTGTCATTCAGGTAACTCAATGTAATGAAGTTCTGAGCGCAATACATAAAGAAAAATCAATTATATAGGCTGAACATAATTATTAACTAAGTACATAATATGTGAATCTAAAGAGTTAAATTGCATCATGGTCTGTTAATAAAAATTTCAAAACAGCCATGACATGATTCATGTAAAATATATTCCAAGCAATAAACATGTACATTTCGGTTGTAGTCAACGTTCCCTTTACACTATCGGAAAGAAGCATAATCAAAATACAAATAATCTGGTTTATTATACATCTCTGTGTAATGGTTAATTTGAATAGAAATACATTGTGCAATCTATGAAGTTGTGTGAAATCAATGTCGACTCCTCAGCCCTGATTTAGCCGTTTAGTTTGTAGAGTGAAGGCTGACTGCGATTACAATGCCGCTCAGTGACTAGACCCCCGATACGCCATTAATTAGCTATGTTCATGCGGGACTTGTGATTTCGAAGCTTTAAGTTAACGAAACAACGACTCACTAGCAACGAGGGTTCACACGGGCCCGAAACAACGATCCTCGTTGTTCTGAAATTACAAGTCGAGCGATCGTCGTTTAAAATGAACAGAGAGGTCATCGTACAACGAGTTTGCGAAATTTAAAGTTTATTCTATATCCACACGGTCGATAATAACAACGGAGGACCCCCGCTGCTCGTGATATCGGCGTTATCTACAAGCTCGCTTGTAGTCTAGAACTTCAAGTAAACTTAAAGTTTCGAAGCCCGTTCATACGGTCTGAAACTACAAGATATACTGCAAGATAAACTTAAAGTATTGACATTACAATGAAAACTTAAAGTTCAGCTCCCTTCGTATGAACCTGACTACTGCTATTTGTTGTTGTTTTTTGTTGTTTTTGATTAGTTGAGCAGCCCTTGGATGAATACTAGTCGATGCTTATAGAGTGTGAAATTCAAGGTCAAATATTTTCCTGCAGAAAAAGTACTTTTTTGTCCTGTCTAGACGACCGGATGCATTATTTCCCCCTTTGGATTCTAAATCAACACGTACCATATCACAACAATGTTACAATAATATGTGTATTACTGTATATACTATACGATGAACTACCAATACAGTTTCTACTTTGAATAGTAAAACTTGAAATTACGGTGACAAAATTATAGGCCTATACCGAAATATATCTTTAAAAAGCGTCATATTTTAGATCAATATAAAATATGTTATATACATTACTTGATACCGACAATTTTCATTATACTAGGGTAATAGAACTGCCTCCATTCCAAATACCATAATGTGCGTTCGATTCCAGTCTTTTTTGTCCCCCCTAATATTCTCTATTAAACTTGAAGTAATATACATTTTATTTTGTAGTGTCGATCACTTACAGACTCTTGAAGTGGTCTTTTTACAGAGAGAAAACATGCTGAACCATATAAGGTTCTTAAGCTCCATAAGACTTTCTGTAATACATGCAGCGGCGTATCCAGGATTTCCCAATAGGGGGGCGCCAGGAATTATTGATCGCAGTCATGTGGGAAGGGCTGAGATGCAAAAATAGTGCTATATAGTGCTATATTTTTTTTTTACGACGGCCAATAGGGGGGGGGCGCCTGTTGCGCCCCCCCCCCCCTGGATACGCCACTGATATGTATACTGAAAACTACAGCCAAACCTATCACAGAGGCTATCTTGAAGCAGGGGTCACCTGTCTATATTATAGTGGTCATGTGATCAGCCTCCCCTGAGGGAGAAATTTGCTTTGCAAAACTTGTCTGGAAAGACCACAGACAATGAAAACTACAGCCAAACCTATCCCAGTGGCTATCTTGAAGCAGGGGTCACCTGTCTATATTATAGTGGTCATGTGATCAGCCTCCCCTGAGGGAGAAATTTGCTTTGCAAAACGTGTCTGGAAAGACCACAGAGAATGGCCATTTCTTCTGTTCCCATGGAGGACCTTAATAGACAGGTTCGTTTGCAATTATGTTCACCTGTTAAGGAGTCACGGAAGCGAAATACGTAAAATCTAATACGCTTGTCATGAACGCATGAAGAAGAAAAAGATCATAAGAAAAAAAATATATATTAGATATTAATATGTATATATATATCAACTTGGAATTAATATCATTATTATTATCATTATTATCATTATTATCATTATTATTATTATTATTATTATTACTATCATTATCATCATGTTTTATTTTCAAAAAGCATTATTATTTTGCTAGTTCTTTGGGAAAATGTCCGAATATTGCAGTCACATTAACCCTTAGGCCCTTTTTCCTCTCTGCCTCTGATTCAGGTACAGGAACGCCCCAATGATCGATTCATTCAAGTCAGTTCTGAAGACTTTCATGTTCATCCAATAGATGGTTAATTATATGAGAATTTTATGTCTTTAATGTCATTTCTTACAATAAGATCTTAATTATTCAACTATTATATTACTGGCCCGTATTCTGAACTCCGGTTTAACTTAAACCATGGTCTAAATGTGTGGTTTAACTATGGGCAGCCAAATGTGACACAAATCTCTAACAGTAGATTTTCAACTTATCAGCATTTTTTGGTACGCAAACTATTCAAAACTGTCTGGGAATGATAAGTACAATATTTTTCTTGACCTTTAAAGCATGAAACCAGAATCCAGTAAACATAAGGAACATACAGTGTAAACAATTTTTTTTGACATTTTTAGCTACCCATAGTTAAACCACACATTTAGACCATGGTTTAAGTTAAACCGGAGTTCACAATATGGGCCACTGTGTTTATAAATTTATATCTTTATCTGATTTTTTTTCATCGTTGGACCCGATGTTACGCATTTATGTACAACTACCTGAATTATTTACTACACACTAGTATATTTAAATCTTTGGATCGATTATTTATTATATTACCTATGATACGAAACTCGGTAAAGAGCATAAAGAATTATTATCTTGCACTGTATAAGAATTACTTATTATTATTATTATTATTATTATCATCATCATCATAAGAGGAAATGGGTGCTAAACAACTGAAGACTTGGTATATTTATCCTTTCCACCAGACCGGTTGACCTTTTCCTTACGTCTTTTGTTCCTTTTCTTGAAGTAGCAAACACTGTAGAGGCAAATAATTAAACATGGTATTGATACAGGCACCCCAGGTACGTGTAGTAATTAATTTCTGGATCATTTGGACAGATATTTTATATCACTTTATTTGTACGTCCTTTTCGAATATAACTTCTAGCTTTTTTAGATTTAGCGTGATATAGGTAATGAAGACAACTGTTATATGGGATACTCTGCATAATCATATCGTAAACTGCACGGAGCCAAAAGGGCTTTTTAAAAGTCAACTCTTTGTTACATAGGCCCGAATTCACAAAGGAGGTTTGGTTTAATCCATGGTTTAAACCCCCTCCTGGGTTTTAAAGCGTACGTGCGCACGGAATTCGATCCAATCATATATTTTCTTTGAGCGCGCGCATGGGCAATGTGCTCTTATTTACGCCTATTTCAGTGCGCTTACGGAGGTTTAAACCATGGTTTAGGTTTAAACCTCCTTTGTGAATTCGGGCCATAATGTCTGGTGGAGCGTTTCTGGCTCTCAGCAATTTTCATCGTATAATAGAATTTCATATTACTTAGAAGGTACTCTTCACCAAAAATATTTTGCTCTGTATGTCAGAGGTTTTATGTCGCTCTAATACATGTTATTAAAAGTATGGGCTTCAGACAGTACTTCTATAAAGAGATATTGCAAGTCTTAATACATTCTCAGTAAACGTAAAAGCGACTTGTAATAGACCAGTCGACGCACCCGTACGTGCTCCACTGACCTCTACGACCTGGACGTTTCATTGGCTCAGAGAAGTGAAGTCGTGGTCCGCCATGTTGCACTTCTGAAAAATCAACGCGCGAGAAAGCTGGAATACAGATTTGTGTACAATCATGCGGACGCCCATGGTCAAAACGCGCAGGCAAGTACAGATGTTCAGTGCGTAACGTGTAATAAACCACATCACTCTCGGAAGAGTAACATGGCCGCGCCCACTTCAAGTGCTCGCACGCGCGGGAATGGGCGATGATCCGTCCAGGTGGTAGAGGTCAGTGACGTGCTCCCAAAGAATAGGGCCCGAGCGGAACCCAATTCAGAGTTCGGTTCCGCCTGCACATTTTCATGTTATATTGTACTTTCTTCATACTCCTTTTTACTGTTGACTTATATAATGCCAGCTAAGGTTCTTTGTGGTTGATTCTGTACTTTCTAGCTGTACACAAACCACATATTTGTATTATTGTTTTACTTACCAGCATGCCATAATCATGATGACCAATAGCACGACACCACACGTGACTATCACAATGACAGTGGTTGAGTAGGGTTCTACAAATAAAGTAGATAAGTTACAAAAATCATAAAGTTTGTTATAATTGTTTTTTTTTTTGGGGGGGGGGGGGCCTGAATTTAGCATTCACATTAAGGAACCATTTGGGTTTACGTTGTCAATACATCGGCTGAGAACTGGACGGCATTGGTAGAACTCTCCGTGATGTCCACTGGGCCGTGAAACTGGGGAGTTCATGTCTATATACAAATCAAATAGGATTTACAGAATGATACTGACAGGTTAGCAATCATCAAACAAGACTATTTTTTGGAAAGATCAGTTTATTAGTTCTTCGGAAGAAATAGCTGAATTTAGTAGTCACATTAAGGGATAGTTTTGGTCTACATTGTCAAATACATCGGCTGAGCACTGGACAACATCGGTGGAACTCTCCGTGATGCTCACTGGGCATGTGACATTGGGGCGTTTCATGCATGGTATACTGCAGGTGAGTAATCATTAGACCAGAGCATCACCCAACTTTGGCATGAATTTGCCCAAAGAAATACTGTCAAATCTGTCGATAAGGTTGAGGGGAAAGGTGGCCGTCACAATGTCATGGCGCACTTTGCCGACGAAGTGCTGACACTGCATGGTTCAAATTTTTATTCGAAACTCTTCAAAGTTCTGAATGAAAATCCCCCTGTTTATGGAAACAATATTATGATTTTTATTACTGCCCTCATAAATCTGATAATTAAAATGATTTACACCTACCGGCACGCCTAGGAGGTGTCTGCTGCTTTTCGTCGACCATTAATACAGATGAGCACGTTTTGTTGAGGATGGTATCATCAATTAGGAATGTAAGAATGTACGTCCCAATGGACAGTGTATAATTCTTAGTGCCGTTGACCAGAATATCAATTGTGACGTCACCATAGAACTGATATGTCGAGTCCGTCAGTTTTAGATTATCTTTTGTCATGGGCGGGTACTGGTAGGTCGAATCGGAGGAAATCTGGATGGTTTCGTCAGGAGGGCATTCCACTGGCAACTCGTTGACTGAAGATTTAACAAGACAATGACAATTTTAGGAATCATAATGGAACTTTAATATAACTTCATAAAGATGGTTATGAAAGAAAAGTGGCATTAAAAGCATTAATTTTCTTGTCTGTAATAAGCCAAGATACACAAACCAAATAATTTTAAAAATCGCTACATCTAGTGTTGGGGATATTATTTTTTCTTCAAAAAAGCATTCAATATGAATTCATTTCAAATTTAGTAAGATCCCGATGAAATTATATAGGCCTAATAGAGAGCAAAGGAACGAGGGTTAGGTTTTTTTAAATTTAATTTTCAACTTTGTTAAAATCGCTATTCAGGGGCGGGAAACTGCCAGATTTGCTGAAACATAATATGCGGGAAAGAGATGGGGCTGAGCTTTACAAGCTTGTCCATCACATCCTTTAAAACACTCTTTCTGAAGAACTTTACCCTTATGTAAGGGCTCGTATCATAAGTGTGAGAGAAAAATTTGTCGTCACAATGTTATGACAGCAATTTGCCGACGAAGTTCTTGCACTGAATGGTTCAAATTTTTATTCGAAACTCTTCAAAGTTCTGAATGAAAATCCCCCTGTTTATCGAAACAATATTATGATTTTTATTACTGCCCTCATAAATCTGATAATTAAAATGCTTTGCACCTACCGGCACGCCTAGGAGGTGTCTGCTGCATTTCGCCGACGATTAATACAGATGAGCATGTTTTGTTGAGGATGGTATCATCAATTTGAAATGTAAGGATGTACGTCCCAATGGACAGTGTATAATTCTTAGTGCCGTTGATTAGCATATCAATTGTGACGTCACCATAGAACTGATATGTCGAATTCGTCAGTGTTAGATTATCTTTTGTCATGGGCGGGTACTGGTAGGTCGAATCGGAGGAAATCTGGATGGTTTCGTCAGGAGGGCATTCCACTGGCAACTCGGTGACTGAAGATTTACCCAAAAAATGAAAATAAAAGGAATCGTAATATTAAAACTTTTCAATAAGTTCATTGGGATGGTTATGAAAAATGAATCGTTTGAGTGATATTAAAACCACCAATTATCTCGTTTGTAATCAGGCAAGATAAAAATATCTCTTCGCTAAAGTCTAAATTTTGCATTTGAAATTTAAAAAATACAGTTTTCAATAAGAATTCCTTTTTAACGCTTTTATGCATTATATCCTCTCTCTCTTTTTTTTTTTTTTTTTTTTTGGGGGGGGGGGGGGGCACAAATCTGCGAGATGTTATGAAACATAAGTATTAAGGGAGGAGAGCGACCGAACTTTAGCAAATTGCCCCATCACAGCCTTTTTCTGAGGAACGTTACCCTTGAGTAGGGGCTCGTACATCATCATTTTTCTTCATTTTTTTCCACTTTCCCTTTAATTTTCTCTTTTGCGTTTTTGCGCTCCCTTCAAGTGACATCAACAGCATGCCTCCTCCCCCCCCCCCCCCCCCCCGATAACGCCACTGAGGACTACATACGGCTAACATGGACCATGAAGCTACATGTGTCATTGAAACCCGCTTGGTCAAGTGCTGTCACAGAGACCATGGTACTTCCAGGAGTGAACCTGCTACCGGGTTCCGATGAATAGGTCAATGAAGCGCCTACATTGTCAGTCACATCGGCTGAAAAGCGGATGACATTGGTGGCATTCTCCGAGATGTCTGCTGGACACGTGACATTGGGTTGTTCCGTGTCTGAGTCAAATAGGATGTACAGATTCCGTTAAAAAAAAAAAGACATTATATGAAAATTCATTGGCCATATCGGTATTTTTCACTTTTTCTTTAAATGAACATTTATTGTAATAATATAAAACATTTATTAGGCGCTTCATACGGATGTTTCTAAGCGCACCATCGTCTACCGATTATGACAAGGACTAATATTTGATATATAAATTATAAACCTAAGCTTAATTCAAGACAACATACATATAAATTAATAACTGGAAATTGAAATCATAAGCACAAAGAATAAGATGGTATGGACCTCCTTTGACCGACCCACAACTGGGTCCTTCCAGCATTTCATGTGTTAAACAGGTGTGTTTTCAGCAGGGTCTTAAACTGATAGATGGAATGGGCGTTATGAATATGGACAGGTAGTTTATTCCAGAGGGTCTATAGGGGCAAATATTGACGGGTTACACTAGTACATATAAATTATGGGCGGTAACACGGTATTGATTAAGAATAGAAACATACAAAAAACATGAACAGAAAAAGACAGTGTCGCTTAATAGTAACAAATTTATAGGATATTGCCAAATCGTTAGCCGATATTATTTCTACCAAGCAAAAAAACTTTCGCTGTTTTTTTTTCTTCAAATATTATTCTATCAACCTACCTCGTACAACAACATATCCTGCACACACCTTACTCAAAACCTCATCAGAAATCACGACTGTTTCTGGATGTGTGCCAACTGCTAATTTGCTGCCAACGGTGATTGTGGGATCCACGGAGACATCTCCGTGATATTCGTACCCCGAAATGTCCTTTGTGACGTCACTTACCCCCAAAGGAAAGGGTGTAAGTATAGGTAGGTTGTCCCTCGTCTGTTGCGACGGATTGGTTCACGTTTAAACAATTAACTGGTAACTCGGTCACTGTAATAATAAGAACAATAATAATAATAATAATAATAATAATAATAATACAATGTTTATAAAGCGCATAATAGGCACTCACTTCTCTATGTGTCATTCCATGTCAAATCATCCAATTTTTTTAAAGTTTAAACCCTACCCTTTCAAATTGGCCCAAATTTGGTTTATGGGGTAATCCGACTCTTTCCAAGCTGAAATTCTACGTTTTAGCCTCATCTGTCAAACCGTTTTTGCGCTCTCTATATATAGCACACATTCCACAGGCATGTCGGCCAAAACAGGGCACATTTTTTCAATTTTGAAGCGACCATATCTCTGTAACTACTGGGTCAATTTTGTTGATATTGACATATTTGTAATTAAGGTATAATTACACAAGCTATCTAAATATCATATATGCCATCATTTTCCATGCCGAGCAACATTAAGTTCAATGACCTCTTGATCTTTGCTTTAACCTAAAAATATTCCTGGAAGATCACTAAATATGGAGATGAGATTTGATGAATTTATACATCAATACTTTTTGTTTTCTTTCTAGTTTCTTTTAAAGTTGGTAAAAGAGCTGATTTCTCACTGTTTGACCAAGTATCAGTAATTCATTCACAACAGTATAATACCCATTTTGGATGACATCTGCCATCCACAACATCTTATTCAGGCAATTTATATTAGTTATGAATAATTAATGACAGAATAATAGGTGTGACCAGTGGCGCAAATCCGTTTTGAAATTAAGGTTATCACATTTTTTGGGGTCTACTTTTCCTCCAAAATTCTATGACAAATTAAAAAAAAAGTTCTTCAAAAAGGTGGGGAAGGGGCATTAGCCTATCTTCAAAACGTTAAGGGGGAGGATACATGGGTGTGACACGCAATGAGTGTTCCTATATCCTGAATAAATTACTGATATTAGATCAAACTGTGAGAAAAAACTTTTTGCCAACTTCAAAAGAAGCTGGAAAGTAAATAAAAAATATTATTCCTCTAATTTTTTTATATGATGTAGACAGAATGTTGATATATAAATTTACTAAATTTCATCTCCATATTTAGTGACATTCCAGGGGGGTGTTTCATAAAGCTGTTGGTAAAGTTAAGAATGACTTTACGAACGACTGGAACATGTTCTTGGGTGCTATACTATTCTCAATCATTTAGCACAAGAACTGATCACCAGTCGTGCGTAAAGTCGTGCGTAACTTACGAACAGCTTTATGAAACACGCCCAGGTAAAATCTTAGGTGAAAGCAAAGATCAAGAGGTCATTGAACTTTATAGTGTTTGGACATGAAAAAATGATGGCATATTCAATTCTATTCAATTTGATGACATTTGTCTCCAATTTTTCAATATAAGTGTACTAAGTAATAAATGAACAAAATAATGTACACATATTTTAACAAAAATATGACAAAATAATTATTTGGATAGCTTGTGTACTTATCTTTCTAATTATGTCAACATCAACAAAACTGACCCATATAGGCCATGCCTGTCCCGAAATAGTCGGGTCGATTTCAACCAATCAGAATGAAGGTTTATAACTATACATTACCAAAACACAAAAACTGACAGTATTTTCCGTCGGGATGGATTGTCACACCGCCATTAAAAATTGGGGAATTTTTCCCCCATTAAGGCCCATGGGCCAAATTTTGTCAGAAGCAAAGAGGTATGGGTGTACATTACAAAAATATATTAACTGACAAACATTTCCATCGGGAAGGGGGTGTAACACGGCCCTGACAAACACACCCAAAGTGTCCCTAAACCAAGCTTTGCTGCCCCAAATGCTCTGGATGTAGAGAAAAGCCCTTTTTGGCAATATAACCTTAATACCTCCAATGTGTGTGATTGAATTCAAGTCAATTGTACATAGTACAATTTTGAGTATTGTAACTTTCTTGGGGTGCAATTAGTTATTAAATTGTAAAAATTGTATTGATTTCTCAAAAGTAGTCAAATGATATTGTCAGGATTATGTAAACACACTGCGCCTGTTTGACAAGGCATAAATAGAGAGCTTGCAAGGTGTTTGTGTAATAAGCCACTTCGGAGATGCAATCTGAGCATGAGCAGATAAAGGTCATCTGTACCAAATTCTAAAACCCACTGACACTAATATTCGATATGTGCTCATGAATGTCATGTAATCATTATTCAATTATGCACTAATGGTGCATTCCATGATATCCAGGTGGAAGTATTCTTTTTAAAGGGGGGAAACAAAAGCTATTCATGATGCACCTCTATCACTCCCAGAGTTATTTTTCTGAAGTGCACATAAAGGGACCCTCCATGTCTAAAATATCTGTGGATATTTGGGGTCATTTGTACCATGCGCTAACCCCGAACTGGCTTATTAACACATGAATAGTAAATTTCAGCATGGCAGCCACATAGCCCAGACACTTAAGCCCCTCTATTATGTCTTGTATAGTTGTCGGGCATATTTATGTCGTTTTCCGGCCGTATGCTGCATATTTACACTTTTGTGGACGCGTAGTTTTCGCATCGTTCCAATTACACGCTCCGCTCTAATCAGAATTTATATCTCCCAAAGCCAAAGTATAATCATTGTAACAGAACTTTTTTCTACAGGGGAATTTCCATTTATAACCAACTATACCCAATGAAATTCGAAGTGCAACATATATTACATCCTTTAAACTGCTATTAAATCAATATTATAAATGAGCACATAAGTGTGTGTGTGTGTGGGGGGGGGGATGGGGGCGTTGTCTGGGTTTGGGTATAGTCATTTTCATTTTATTAATTTTTAACTTGGTTTGATTGTAGTTTACAAATTTGATTGATTTGTGTTTTTTTATTTGTTTTTCTTTTTTGTTGTTTTTTTATTATATAATTGTGTTATGATATAATTTAATATATAATGGTATGTGGGACCCCAAGGAAGAACAGCGGCATTTTGGGTCATCCTCCGTTTTTAAGCTCATGTATACGTCGTATTTTATGAAATGTATGTGGTTTTCTTAATACGGAAATAAATACAAACAACGATCGTTCGTGTCAGTACGGGGACTTATTTGTGGCAGCGTGCGGGAGGCTGCTGGAGGATGCGGGCCAGTGCTTGAAATGCGTGACAGAAAATCAAACATGTTTAATTTTTTTGCACAATATTACTTGGCAACATTCGTGAATACCCCTTTACGCAACCTAGTCTCAACCTAGCCGTGTCGGTGCGTGCCAGTGTGTGCGGCACGCATGTTCCTGACTAGCTCACGACTAGTTCACGAATAAGTTGCTCAAATCTGCGCACTCGTTACGCATACTCCCCGCACAGTTTTCGCGTAACATGCGCATAGTCTACGTATGTAGAACATGTGATCAAAACACGTGGTCTTTTCGACTGATCTCTAAGAATTCTCAATCAGCTTTCTCTCCTTAAATTGGCAGCAGTTAATCTTATTTCATTTCTACATAGTACGTTCGAAAAAATAAAAAAATTGCTTATTAAATGAACCAGTGTGAATGAAAATTGCAAAATTTAACAGAAAAATTTGTACACCAGAATAGTGATTGGGCCGATATATTTCACACTGCGTTGTCAATTCTAAGACTGTAAGGATTATAGTATCAATTAAATAGATCTGATCATGAATGGCACAATTTACTGTATTGGAAATAAACTTTAAAAAGTCTGGGATTTTTTAATCCTTTTGCCCATGTATAATTTGTAATTCCTAGCAGTCTCTATAAAGAGATTTCCAAAAACCTCACGAAAAGGAGACACTGTACTTATCCAGTCGATCCCCAACAATCGTGAAAATGAATGACAAATTGATGCGTGAACAATGATTAACTTTGGTGTAAACATGGCGAAAATTGTTCGTGAATCAGACTTGAACCCCCTCCCCCCCCCCCCCCCCCCCCCCCCCCCCCTATTCGGCGATGACCACTCAATGGCACACATTCGTACACAATAATGCGGGCCTGTGCAGGACCAAAATGCGGCCAAGTGTAAATGGGGCAATTAGTTCCCGACATTGTCAGGGTCCGGATCGAATTTTGAACATATTGTATTTTTTGTAATGCTGCATTTACACTTTCCAGAATTCTATATCCGCATAGTTTGCGCATCGTTCGTGTCTTTTCATTAAAAAAAAAAAAAAGAACCTCCTTGGATTCTATTTATCGTGCATTTTAGATTCGGTGTTTCTGACCGCCTCTCGAATGTACTATCAAATTTCCTACCCTTCTCGATACCCTTAACGAAAAAAAAGTTCGCCCCCGGGATACCCGTCTGGTGTTGAAAAATCAAACCCCTTTTACTCTTTTTCATGGACGCGGATGCCGTACATGCCTCATCAATGAGACATACCCCGGGTAGTCAATCAAACACAAATTGGCAATTCCGTGACGTATTTTGCGAGCTCCTCTCCCATTTGCCCTGTACCACATAAAATCATTTATTTCCATTTTCTCTAAAGAAAATATTCAGTTATACATGTACTTTCAATATAATAACTGCTCATCTTTTTGTCCACAAAATCTGTAGGAAACAAATCTATTCCTTCATCACAAAGTAAGAAAATTGCAATTCATGAGATTTTCTGTACTGAGCAAAAGGGAGAAGAGCTCGCAAGATACGTGTCGGAGTTGCCAATTTGTGTTTGATTGATAACAACTTCAAAAATGCTTAACTCTCTTTTTTATTATCGGATTTTGCTCAAACTTTCACTGATCTGTTGCCCGCCTCCTTTTGGTTGGTTTTATTCAATTCAAATGAATACCAGGGTGGACTTCCCCTTTAAAGAAAGATAGCAAATGTCGGTCTCATGGTCTGTCATTCTTGTAGGCTGCCGATTTCGTGGGCTGTTTAGTGAACCCTCAAAAAAGATGCGAGAAGGCTCTCGAGAAGATAATGTCAACAATATAGGTCTCTTGGGCCATTGGCGTATCCAGTGGGGGGGGGGGGGGGCACTTCCGGCCCGTGCCCGACCCCCCCCCCCCCCCCTTTGGAAGAGAAGTATACATTTTGACCATAGACGATCCACCATTTTCTCGATTGTGCCCCCCCCCCCTTTAGAATGAAGACCTTTTTTTCTAGTTAAACAAATATTACTTACGCGGATTTTCGACGTAGAAAAAACACGTCGCCATGTTTGAAGTTCACAACTAGTTTATACCTTCAGAATGGGGGAAACTTTATTCAAATTACGTAACTGCTAATCGTCATGAAATATGTCGTAGGCCCTACAGTGTTTCTAGGTAAACAAATATTACTTACGCTGATTTTCGACGTAGAACAGACACGTCGCCATGTTTCCCATAGTGTCGACTGCAAACATTGTAACCGGCGTGCGTCCTGGAGGGAATAGGTCTCCACCTGGTCCTTCTGATACGTTGTATGAGATCCCACTAGGATCAGGGTTATCGTCGCTGTATGTGTACGTAACATCCTCATCCAATCCAAGAAATCTGTTCGGTAGAAAAGGCGTTGTCGTGACGTCATCACACGTCACATTCGGTGGAGTAGTATCTGGGGATGGAATGGTATCTGAGTGTGAAATTGAATGAACGAAAATATGAATTATTGAATAAACAACCACCCCCCCCCCCCTGTATTTAGGTTCTTTTATAAAACTTTACTGCAGTGATATCTCAACATGTTTTAAGTGGGTCAATTTGATTGATAATATAAGTAAAAATACTTTCTTGACGTGATGTTAGGACTGTGATGAACAATGACGTGATTAACAATGCATCGAAATATCCAATAAGTAGCCGCTGGGTAAAATGTTTCTCGCACAACGGAAAAATGAAGGAAATTTTGATAATTCAATCATCACCAAAGTGCGAAATAGGCGAACGATGGCAAATGTGAATTTTGATATTTTTTTTTGTTTTCGGGTATTCGCCTTCTTCTTCATGTACTTTGAAATAATTTGCTGTAAATTTAAGGCCTGCATGATTGTCCAACACATTATAGTAGGCATATTCTGACAGAAGGAAACGGAGACGGTTAATTTCAATGTTTCTAAGTTAAAAAAAATAACAGTTTATGATGGAATAATGCACAGTTTATACAATTCAATTTGTCAATTAAAAAGTTGACTAACCCCTTTAACAAACCTTGTGCTTCAGCGAGATGAACCACTAATGCCATGAGCACCACCGTAGAGAACCAAACCGGTGCACTGCACGATTTCCCTCGTCCATCCATTTCGTCTAATTCTGAAAGCAGATAAACTTCGTCAGTTATAATCATTTATAGGCCTACACCTGTCTAAATTATGATGATGTGTTTACAAGTTTTTTCGAATTCGATCTCAGACCTTTCGAAACATGCTAAAATTCATTATGCGATGTGGAAAGAACTGTTCATTATAAGTACTCGATGTCTCATACGAATGATATGTTGATACTAGTTCAGGAAGTGTACGTAACAGCACCTGATCAATGAAGAGTATCAAATCGCTACCATGGTTATTGTTCGAAGTGCACTTGATTTAGTTCATTTTAGTGCGCATTATGCCCATAAAAGGATGCACTCAAAATGCGGGGGCCGTTCTAGTCTTGATTCTATCCGTTTGGTTCAGGGTTTTAATATTTTAATATTTGGTTTATTCCCTATAAACGCTGCTCTTTCTTTACACGCATATCTCACACTCTCCACTAATCGCGCGATCCCCCAAATTTCACCCGTCGAAAAAAAGTTTGCGAGGGTCGAATGAAAAATGAAAGGACTATCTCAGTTTTAGCGTTGGGGTGTATTATTTTCTCAACTGATATCGTACGCGAACAGTCCAGGCAGTGGACTAGCTAGGGCCTATCACGGGGGAGGCTCATGGTTACCGCAGGTGGAGGGATGGGGTGAGCATATAATCATACTGTACATGTCATCGTGACACAAAGTGGTTGTACGGCAATTATGTTCCGGCGACAATCATATTTTCCATCGTACACAAACCGAATTCAAACATCAACCCTGAACCAAACGCTATACCTAATCCTAATCCTAATTCCCCTAAACTTAATTTCAAACTCAATTGAAACCCTAACCGTAACCATGTATCTTTGACGAAATAATAAAATTTAATGTCGGAGCAAGGACAACTCGCTATAAAGCTAGCTAGGACCGTCGTTTTCTTCAAGGGGCTGTTCTGTATTCTCACGCACAAATCTTAATAACTGAATGGGAGAAAGGAAAGAGGGGATCACAATCATTTTGAAAGTGTGTGTGGGGGGGGGGGGCGGTGACAGTTTCTTCGTTTCACTCAAATAAACCGTGTTCGCTCTGCTTCCGTAACCCATTCCGTTAGAATAGTCCATATGACTTGAGTAAACAAATTAATGTGGGCGTGAGTTCTGTTCTCAAGATACATTGTTCTGGTTGGAACATGGATGGATTTAAAAAACAACAACTGTGTATCACATTGGTATAGGAAGGACAAGGAAGTGCGTGTACGCATAACACATAATTATTTTTCTGGCTCTGCATTCCAGTTTCTGCATAAAACTGGAAAAACAGGAAATGAAAATGGGCATACACCTGAGGTATCATTACAATTAATGTAACCGACAATCAACACAAAGTATCAATTATCTCCAACGGGATACTCTCTTTTATAGATGTATTTACTACCAGCAAACAGACGAATGGATGCTAGGTTGCCCTATAAGCAACTGTCTCCAAGCCAGGTCGTTATACGGGGTGGTATTCTGAAAACTATGTTATATTTTATGTTGGTAAAACAATGTTAATTGTCATAACAAATCAAAATTAGGATAAGCCATTGCTTAATGATTACTCAAAGTTGGCTATATGCTTGCGTAAGTTACCAGAGACACATGCGGCGGCACCAATGGCATGGGCAGCGGAACTGGGGGGGGGGGGGGGGGTGGTGGTTGTCCCCCCCCCCCCCCACTTATTTATAAGTAGGTACGTTTCATAATATACCCGAAAAGAGGTTCAAATCAGCCCCCTCCCCACATTAAAAAACGCTACGCGGCCCCTGAATGGTAAGTGTTTATTGCGCGCAATTTCACTTTGTTATGACAATTAACATCGTTTTCATTAACATAAAATTTCAGAATATAAGTTTTTTGACAGAGGAGCCCTATGCCAAATCAACCAATTCCATAAACAAAAAATGCAATGATAAATAGATGATTCTGCTCAGGTTAGCTCCATAATGATGAATTTCTGTACGGAGAACCAATTATGTAATTTTTATGTAGAAAAAAAACTCCACTCGATCTACATAGTCTATGGTGGTGTTTATGACAATAATAATAATGATGGTAATTATAATAATAGAAGTAAAAATAGAAATACTAATAATGATAATAATAACTGATAACCAATAACCCATACTACTAATAATAACGAATACCCGTACACTAATAATAATAAATATAATGACAATAGTAACTATGTAAATAACAAATACCAAATGAATAATAACTAATAACCAATAATGATAATAACGAATAGCCATACAATAATAATAATAACAAATAATAACAATGATAACCAATAACAATAACCAATGATGATAAAAACGAGTCACTATTAACCAATAATATAGGTTTTCCCGGTCAATTTCAAACTTTCTCCAATCAATTTAACGTTTCGAGCAATCAATTTCGCCCCGAAATGCGATCGCGGTAACAAATCAGAATTCAAATTCGTCTTTGGCCGCTCAAAATCAACATCTCAGCGATCAAATTGCAAATTGCGCCAATCAATTTAAAACAATGAGCAATGGTATTCGTCAATCGTCATTCAAATTCGTCCATTCGTAACAATTCCGTCTTTGCGGTCATTCAAATTCGTTAATGAGCATGCATATTTGAAATAACTGCAATCAAATTAAGAATGTGAGGTTCGTATCAAGTAGAAAGTCAAAATGGGGAGGGTTTGGGGAACGCTTTATGTTAATACTTGGCCATGGTGTTGTTATGCTCATTTGGCAAATAACCAGAAACATTTTCCTTCTTTTCATGTCAAATTTGGGTAGAAATTTGATCTCTTTTTTGATATGGTGTTTTGATTTCTTAAGGGGTCTATGCCCCGGTTCTCCCCCAATCCACCGTAAACTAAATATTTAGTTTACGGTGGATTGGGCCTTTTTAGGCTTTTTTATCTCACTTCCTCCGCTTTTTCGCTCTCGCCTTTTTTCTAAGGGGCTGACTGGGGGGGGGGGGGGGCATGGCCCTCTTTTGCCCGCCTGGCTAAGCTGGGGGTGTATTTGTTTCATCGCCCCTCGCCATATTGCTTCTACACAGCAGTGGGGTGTCTCACATCCAATATAATTTTGTTTGCTAATTTGATTCTTTCATATTTAAGTGTTTCATTGAACAATGAAAATCATATTCCAATTTTTTACAAATAATCCTAACCTAGCTAACCTATTCTTCGATTAAGAATAGCGACCTCTTCTTCGATTATGACAAGCGACCCTCCTCCCCGGTTATGAATAGCGACCCTCTTCTTTGATTATGAATAGCGACCCTCTTCTCCAATTATGAATAGCGACCCTCTGCTCCGATTATGAATAGCGACCCTCTTTTCCGATTATGAATAGCGACCCTCTTCTTCAATTATGAATAGCGACCCTCTTCTCCAATTATGAAAAGCGACCCTCTTCTCCGATTATGAATAGCGACCCTCTTCTCCAATTATGAATAGCGACCCTCTTCTCCGATTTTGAATAGCGACCCTCTTCTTTGATTATGAATAGCGATCCTCTTTTCCGATTATGAATATGCCCCGGTTCTCCCCAATCCACCGTAAACTATATTTAGTTTACGGTGGATTGGGGGAGAACCGGGGCATAGACCCCTTAAGAAATCAAAACACCATATCAAAAAAGAGATCAAATTTCTACCCAAATTTGACATGAAAAGAAGGAAAATGTTTCTGGTTATTTGCCAAATGAGCATAACAACACCATGGCCAAGTATTAACATAAAGCGTTCCCCAAACCTCCCATTTTGACTTTCTACTTGATACGAACCTCACATTCTTAATTTGATTGCAGTTATTTCAAATATGCATGCTCATTAACGAATTTGAATGACCGCAAAGACGGAATTGTTACGAATGGACGAATTTGAATGACGATTGCTCATTGTTTTAAATTGATTGGCGCAATTTGCAATTTGATCGCTGAGATGTTGATTTTGAGCGGCCAAAGACGAATTTGAATTCTGATTTGTTACCGCGATCGCATTTCGGGCGAAATTGATTGCTCGAAACGTTAAATTGATTGGAGAAAGTTTGAAATTGACCGGGAAAACCTATAATAATAATAATAATAACTGATAACTAATAATAATAATAATAACTGATAACTAATAATCTATAATATACAATTCCTTCATACAAAACAATAACTCGGGAGTAGCTGATCATTCCGTATCCTGGCATCATGCCAGTTTTTCTGTGTACCTGCAATAACTTAAAAATTGTGTATAGAATATTGCTTCAAGTACTGCGTTCGTGTAGCAAACAATAGTGAACATTGCCATATATGTCGCAAAATCATGGACGCTTTTTTTTAATACTGCATTGGAATCTCCAGCAGGGAAGCACATGCAAGTCTGAATTTTTCTGACAAGCTAGAAGGTATATTTAAAAAAAAAACGTTGTCTCAATTTCAGGGACCTTATAAGGATTAAAGTTGCCGCGGGGGGGGGGGGGGGGGGGGGGAGGGTGGGGAACGAGAGCCCACATTTTTTTCTTATTACTAAAATATGTGTTTAAGTAAGATTATACAATACTGGGTTTGTCTGGAATGGCACGTGCTCCTTAGGAAATCCCCTGGATCCACCTCTGGTAATTATCCCTCTCTCTCTCTCTCTCTCTCTCTATCCCCCCTCTCTCTCTCTCTCTCTCTCTTTGATAGACATTATATATGTCTCAAAATATAACAACGCCGCTTATTTATATAGCGGAGTGGGACCCGGGAGTGGGACCCGGGAGTGGGACTTACGGCATGATTGCCTGCTTGCATGCATGGTCTCGCCACAGATGAGCAGTGACCCAAGATTTGTGAGGGGGAATCTACCGAGGCGGGGGTGGGGGAGGGGGGAGGGGCTCATCAGTCCCTATATATACTCATCTATAAGGATTTGGCAATATCGCTTCCTAAATCAATTCTCCGATTTCACTCGTTCTTATATATTTATATTTCTGAACATAAGACATACATGGATTGAAATTTTAAGCCCATTACTCGGTATATTAATACATAAAGGCTACATACTTACACAAATGTCTTCAAGACTTCAAGTTGACTTGATCACCTGGGATATGATAATGCCTGTAGCTATCTCAAAAGATCTGAGAGAGACGGTCGGAAATCATAACAGATGAATTACTAATGATCGTGTTCATTTCCCTTCTCGTTATTGTGTGTAACTAATATACCTAACATGAATCATGCTAGACGGATGTTTGTCGTGTGCTAGAATCGTTTGCGTGTTAGATGCGATACGAGGGCAATGCGGAATCTAACCCTTTCCTTACCGCAAACACCCCCATGTCGCGATTGCATATCTTGTCTTTCTGCTTTACAACACTATGAGGGTTATAACATACTACGATGAATGTTATAACCTTTTCTGGAATGTGTAGTCCTACATAAGGTAACTCGATGCTGGTAGATGTATCATAATAGTTTGCCTTTTCAAACCCTTTGAGAATTTGATCAATTCACGTTATGACGCATAAGTTCTTGCTGGTTTGCCATTTATATTCCTCTTTAATTAGGGTCGGGACGAGGCAGTGTTAGTATTTTTAGGGTAACAGGATATAGCGGACAAAATTGGTCTAAGTTAACACCAAATTTAAGTATTTAACATGTTTAACGAGGGCAAATATGTAGGTGGGAAGGTCGCCGTAATGATGTTGGTTGGAAAACATTGGTTGGTGCATGGCTCATACTCATGCGCGTATGACATCACAATAATGTTACTGCCTCGGCCTCCCGGCGGAACAATGACGAAACAATAGTAACATAAGTTATGTTTTTTTCTTCTTTCCAATGTCCAATGCATTTCTGTCGTTCGCTACCCCCCCCCCCCCCCTCTCTCTCTCTTCTCTCTCTCTCTCTATCTTTCTCTGTTTATCACTCACACTCCATCTGTTTTTCATTATTTTTTAAGAATTTACACTCTTTTTCTTAAAATGATAATATTCCATAATACTCTTTTCTTGCTTGAAAAAACACACAATTATTTAGTAAGCAAATAGTGCACCGACCTTTTTCTTCAACCACATGATTTTCTATGCTACTCTTTAGTGTTCACGGGTAATTACGACGAAGGAAGATATAATATAGATATACCTCTAATCCGGGCAGTGAGATACCCGAATATCCTCATTATAATTATGGGCAGCGACGAGCCCAATATGTCAATATGCTATCTGTCGTCAATGATTTTCACTACTGCTTGAAAGTTGATAAATAGGGCAAAAGGCCCCAGACCCTCTCGCAAAAATGTCTCTATATAAGCTAAAAGTGAGGCTTCCATTTTATTTTATTTCATTTCACTTAAAATATAGGGAGCCTACTATACCAATTTTGCGCCTTTCCCTATAATCGAGTCAGTTTTTCCTATAGCATTCGCTTTGTCAAAAGTGAAGTACGGACCTAGTGAATCATTTTACTTGGATTAAATCCGGAAAGGAGCATAAAAGTTTCGTTTTCTTCCAAACAAGAATCATACATTTTTAGAATACAATTAATATAGTTAAATTCATGTCTGTCGCTATCAAGGAGATTAGATATAATCATTAATACTTTATATATTGCTTGCTATATTTTCAATTTCATTGATATTTTATTATTCTATTTCCGCCTTGTAATGTCCTGTATATCAGACCTCAATGCTTGTACATGTTTTTATCTTGTCTTTAATCAAACAATACTACTCATAAAAAACATAAAAACTTGCGACTGTGTACTTTTTACCGCAAAGAGAATCTATATAAAAAAAGCAAAATACAATCCATACATGCAATATAGTAAGATTTGATACAGGCCATTAAAGCATGGTATGACAATGAGTTACCACACAACATCTTGTGCATTCAGCACAAACTGGATCTCCTTCATAATCTTTCATGCGAATCTATGAATTTTTCAATCAACCAGAAAATCTGTTGGAATCTTTTGTTATGGGGTAGCTGGCATGTAATCCCATGTAATTCAGTTAAGAAATAAGTAGAAAATAGATCTGAAAAGCCTAAACTGGGATATCAGTTTATGTTTGTTTCGAGTCCTCAATTGGCCAGGGAGAATGCGGGGGAGGTTAGTATACAGTTTCCATATCTGCCACAGTGTCTGCTGAAATCTGAAGAAAGATGGAATTTCCCCTCTTATAAAATTATTCTGAATTACAACAAAGAAACAATAACAAAGATAAACCCTGTGTCTGATACCACAGTCACACCGCCACACCGACCCACACGTATCGAGTCCAAACCAACCGATTCTTGACCATTGGTGGGAATTTAATTTTTTGTTCGGTCTGTTATCGATCTGGAGTCGGTCTTGTTGATGTGGCTGGGGTATCACCAATGAGTGTGAACTGTGAGGAGGGGCAACACAGTTTTCGACAAACTTTATTCACAATCATCAACATCCGCCCACCCCAAAGCTAAAATGTGGTTTGGTGACACCTCGCGTTCCATTGCATTTGCATATCCAAAGGGAATCTTCCACCCACCCTCTAACCCACCCTCTAACCCACCCTCTAAACATCAACACGTATATAATTATATTTGTATATATATATGCTAAAATTTGTTTTACTTCTAGCACGCATAATATATAAATTTTGGTACATCCCTTTCTTTTTCGTAATTCTGGATCCGCCATTGTGTCTGCAAAGATCTGTGGTTTCAATGATATGCAGCCATTGTTATTCTTCAATGTATGTATCAATAATTCCCAGCTTACATAAAATCATGCTTTGCACAATAAACTTACAAGCTATTTACATTTTTTGGATGGCTGACAAAGCATGTTGACGCCATTCGTGAGAAATGTACTACCAGACCCACCATGCAGATAGTCCAATTTGTGGATTTTCTTATAGTATACTGTTATTCAGCGTTCCCAAACATGGCGGGAGCAAACGCTATAAAGGTATATGCCTATACAGAAACATATTGATTTACAAAACTCAGATATACTGCATGGTTTATGATGATGGTGATGATGATGATAGTGATGATGATGATAGTGATGATGATGATAGTGACGATGATGATAGTGATGATGATGATAGTGATGATGATGATGATAGTGATGATGATGAGGATGATAGTGATGATGATAGTGATGATGATGATAGTGATGATGGTTTTGGCGGTGGTGGTGGTTATATAGTGAGGAGGATGATATATTTTGGTTCTCTAGCTCTCCCCCCCCCCCCTCTCTCTCTCTCACTCTCTTTCCCTCTCTCTCTTTATTTTCCCGTACGTAGACCATGTCACCCCGAACCCTAATCCAAATATTAGAAGTCCATGCACTCTGGGCTTGTGGGTGGCTTTGTATTAATGATTTTTATCCACTTCCTCACCACCTTTATCTCTCGTAGATGGCAGGCAAAGAAAAGCTCAGTACAACTCCAGTAAGTTTTTGGCTGTTCGACACACGATAATGCCCCCCCCCCCCCCCCCCCCCCCTCGATGACGGTCGTCATTATTCAATTGTCTAAAAGTCTTGGTCGTGTTCTTATAAGCATACCTAAATTATATTTGATTTAAATTCAATAGACATTGTATTCTACATCAGTATTTTGTTTTGCAAACGACATATATGTCTATATAGCTTGAATCTGTCAACAACTATTCAGAAGACATCATTGGGGCCGAACTGAATAGGCATATTTACCTTTTTTGTGGCAGACGAGCAGAATTATTTCACTATGGGTTATGTAATTTTCATCATAAAACTATATCTGCTAATTTCCATTGGGGAATTAGTTTATTCAATCAATACGAAAAACGAAACTAGATTTTGTACGATTTAAATGATTACTTATAATAAGCCAACTGCTCATATGTCACGGTACATGAATATGTATTTATTTATGGGGTAGTATATGGGAGTTTTGGGAAACTTACGTCAAAAGGAGACACGCCCTAACATCTTCATATTAATTTGTAAACAAATTTAATATTGTAAAAGCCAATGCTCCTGCGGAGTGCAACACCAGTCAATGGGCATAAAAACACATGCAATAATACATAATTGTGATACTTAATATAGCTTGCACAGCACAATCTTTGAGTGATAATGGCGCGCAAACAAGAAACTCTTGTTTGCACGCAAGTGCTCAAGAATTATGCAAATAATTAAGATCGCATAATTCATGAGCACGTGCATGTCTGGGCATGTCTCCTAGACTACAGACTTTTAGGAAGTTCCGAGGTTCTGTTGGTGTTAGTGCATACAAATTCAAATTCAAATTCATATTGATAAAAAATCCTGACATAATAGGATTATCATCAAAACAAAACGAAACAAAACAAAACTCAGCAGAACTCGGCATTTTGAATATTATTATAGGAACAGCATATGCAACTTAAGTAGAAAGGCACATTATATTATAAACACTGCACAAGGGGGCCATGCCCCCCCCCCCCCCCCCATTCAGGCCCTAAGAAAAAGGAACTACGAGAAGCCGGGAAGGAACTTTTTCTCAAAATTTGCAAAGAAACGTCAAAGTGGGAAGGGGAAAAAGCTCCCCCTCCCTGTAGATAGCGCGGGGGATGGTATCCACCCCCAACTTTTCAGGGGGGTAGTGTGTACAAATATCCCCCATTTTCCTTCCCTTCCAACAAAAAAAAGAACAAAAAAAGAACCAAAAAATGGTTAAAATATACATTTAACACGATAAAAACTACTTTCGATAAACTCAAGTCAATTTCAATAGCCCTGCCTATCACCTTTAGAAATGTGCGAACATTACAATGGCGTATTAGATAATCCGAACCTGATTTCTATGGCCAGTACAAAGGCCTTTGAAATTGCCATTGAGTTTATTTTTCGAAAGTAGTTCCTATCGTGTTATTTGCATTATGTGTTGTTAACTGGTCTGTGGGCATAATTCCAGTTGTTCCAGTTCTTAAAGATAACGTTGAGTTCTGGTCATGCATGAGATTGAATTAAAAGCAATTGGGAAATGTTAATTATACAGTGCGTATAAAAAAAAATTATACCCAACTGTGATACCTTCTAATTAAATATTGTAACTTTTTATATGTGACTTTGAAATTTATTTCATGATGAAGAATAACTATTGCCTGTCCAGTGGTACCTCATTCATTATAATTATAATTATAATTATTATAATAATAATAATAATAAAAAACAATAATAAATAATAAATAATAAATAAATAATAAATAATAAAAAATAAATAAAAAATACTTTGAAATTTATTTCAAAAGTTGCAGGCGTGCGAATAACCATACTCATATGTCCATTTTTCCTTGTATTAAACTCGGCAGAACTAAGCGAATCCAGGATTGCCAAAAGGGAGGCCCCACATCGCGCCGAAAATGTTTAAATGCGACGCTACTAGAGTTAGACTAGATTGCAAGTAACATAATATTTTAAGAAGGGGGTGGGATAATGTTATAATGTGGATCTGCCTCTGCTGGAGCCACTTTGACATGAGAATGACATTTTCGTCTCTTTCATTAATGCGCACTGTCTATAATTATATAAAAGTAACGCCTCGGTGTGGATTTCGACAATGTCAACTGTGTTAAACTAAAGCAGCTCTCATACATCTGAGAATGTTCATTACGAAAAGGTACGATTCTTTGCGACAAAAAAATCGCAGATTTCCCCAGCATTTCGTAATGAACATTCGCAGAGGTTCGTAACGTTCGTAAATGTTCGTAAGAATTCGCAGCCGAGTGCAGGCTTCGCAGAATTTTTTCAACATGTTCAACAATTTCAGGAAACGTAACTATTCGTAATGTAACGTAACATATTCGTATTTCATTCGTATCTATCGTAACTCATTCGTATATTTCGTAACTCATTCTTAATGACTTGACAGCCAAGAATTTGATACGAATTAATGCGAATATCTGCGAATTATATACGGAAAATATGGTGAACAGTGTACAATTGGAAAATGTGGAGAGAATGTCATGAAAAGTTGCTGTAGAATTGTGAAACGCTGTGAAAACGCGCGGAAAATACGTCACTTCCGGTTATATCGCATATAAATCGCAAACATTCGTAACTTTTCCGTAACTGTTCCGTAAGTATCGCAGTCAATCGCAAACATTCGTGGATTTTCACATCGTTACCATTCGTATCCAGATTGGTAAAATATTCTCGCATGTATGCGAGAGGCTTAAGTTGTATGAAGTACACTAGTTCGATAAAGCCTAGAAAATAATCATCACGAATCAGACGGGCCTATAGAGAGGCACAAGAAAAAGGGAAGATGTGCAAAAATTAACAAATAGCCTAAAGGTAATTGCTTGGTTTTTTTTCGGTTTCCTAAAGAGAATTGTTGAATTTAGAGAGAATTAAAGAAAGAAAATAAGAAGCATTTCATTAACATACAGTAGTAGTGGTTCTAGGACAATTACCCCCTGGGCAATCACCCCCGGAAAATTACCCCCGGAAAAACTACTCCCAAGGACAATTACCCCCTGTAAAATTACCGCGCGGAAAATAACCCCCCACGGACAACCACCCCCCGAGGACAATTACCCCCTGGAAAACTACCCCCCGGAAAAACTACCCCCGAGGACAATTACCCCCTGGAAAATTACCCCCTGGAAAATTACCCCCCGGAAAACTACCCCAGGGACAAATATTTTACCCCTTAAGTGGTACAGAATTTACCCCATACTTTTGACCACACCCCAATATGTCACTTTTTACACTAAATGTCTACACCATGAGTTGAGACTACAAGACAAATGCTCAATGAAAATTATGTTTTGTTTAAACTTGCATTTTAATAAGCATGGAAAAAGTTCAAAAAAAAGTTAAACAGATTTTAAACTACAGTATTTAAATATGATCAGAAAGTTTGAATTATTTACATATAATTTACATATAATTATACTCTAAATGCTGGAATGTGGATCAATCACAATAAAAGTAACAATATACAAGCTTCTTTTTTTTACAATTTGGTCAATTTTCCAAAAGAAAAGGGCGAAAACCTGGATGTATGTTTCTTGTTTTGTGAATTTGTTGGAAAAAAAAACACTAACTTCAAACATTTTGATATAGTTTTGACAAACGCATTTCCTCTTAAAACTTGCATCTCAATAATGGAAAACAAAACAAACTACAAAACAATGTTACAACAGACTTTCCAACTATATAACATGATCTGAAAGGTTGACCTACACATAACAAATGATTTACATATAATTTAGACATAATTATATTATAGTGGTGGCGTCACACTATAGATACTTAGGAATAAATCTGGACAAAATTGAGCTAACTGCATGGCATTTTTGGCTGGCTATGAAAGTATTGGTGCACACGTGTAAATCGGGAAGTTCCGCCCGGGGCTCCTCCGCCGGCCTTCGCGGCGGAACGCAACATCAACATCAACATCCACTTCCAATGTGCAATCAACTCTGAAATGTGCTCTGGGTCTATAACATAGCTTCTGATGCAATAATAAAATTAATATAATGAAAATGTGAATGTTTTACAATTAAATGAAGAGATGACATCGGCTGGCATCCCCCACGATCTCAGCAACGACTCCATGATGACGATGAACTGTAGTGTAGCTTCACCACTGCATGCACTGCATGTGATCGTACCCGGCCGCGTTTCGCGCCTATATACACACACTAGAACTATGAACATGGCAAACAAAGAAGCGGACAAAATATACAGCTCCTCATTGTACCTTCCACACTGGTTCTGGTAGACAAAGAACATCCCTTCATTGCTAATGCTATTATGTAAAAAAATGTAGAACAGGTGTCACATGCATATTCACGGTTCTACTTATTTTACATAATAGCAATGAAGGGATGTTCTTCTACCAGAACAATAGACCTGTTTACTAAGTGATTCAAATTTATGGATGTTTCTTTCCTGGGGACCTATCTAGTAACGAGGTGTTCCATTAACCTGTTATTAATGAATGAACTACAATACTTGGAATCCAGTTTGCATACATTACTTGTTGCTATGTCTGACAAGCCTCTGGCAAGCTTTCAGGTTGTCAAGAACAACCTTTGTTTCAAAAGTATGCATAAAATTTGAATCACTTAGTAAACAGGTTTATTGTGGAGGGTACAATGAGGAGCTGTATATTTTGCCCACTCTCTTTTGTCATCGTGTCCAAGTGTGTTGATGATTACCACAAATGGGGTAACATTTTGACATGTGGACGAAGTTTGACCAGAATCGGGTTTCTTTTTTACCGTGGTGCAGGTGTAAACGTTTAACTCGCATGCTGTGTACCCTTGTTTCATGCTTCTACACAGATATGTGTACATTTTGACACATATTCTTACAACTGTTTAACCACATGTTTTTTTACCACCTGTTCTGATGATCTTTGCCTCTGCGATTTACTGTGCATGGGTGTCAGAACTCAGGGGGGAGGGGGTTCATTGGGTTCGAACGACCCCCCCCCCCCCCCCCCCCCCGTTGGCGAACTGAGGTCCGCTTGAAAAAAAAGATTAAAAAAGAAGAAGAAGCGAGGGGAGAGGTAATGGAAAGGGGAAATAACGTGATAAGATATCGATCTTTCTGTCTATTTTAATGCATTTTCATTTCGATTTTGCCCCGTATCTTCCTAATCTGGCAATGCTATAATTAATCAATGTCGTCTTTCACATTCATTTTCGAATTTTTAACGTTATACCATGTTGCAATCGATTTTTTCAAAGCACCATTCAAAGAATTATTTGTAGTAGGTCCAGGCCTGTAACGGGGGGGGGGGGGGGGGGGGGGTTAGAGGAATCGAATATAAAACAAAAATCCAAAGTGACATCAGAATAGTGATATTTAGGTTAAAATTGAAATTGAAATTAGCAGCAGCAAAGTAAAGAGCATTTTTCCTCGCTTGCTTCGCTCGCTCGCAAACCTTATAAACCGGATAGTTCCATGCAGCGACTCCGAGGTCCATGAATATTCAATGTTATGACAATTTTCAGGCACGTCACTGCCCTATCGCCATGGACAGCTCTGGGGAACTTTGGTTTAAGTTACGCAACCATTATTCTCTCATTGTATTTATTTCCACGAGAGTTGCCAAAGCTATTATATATATATATAAGCTCGTGCCCATACCCTTGGAGAGGCACGCCCCCTGACCCGCCACCGCCACCCTGCTCGGTCGCTTGGCGCAGAAAGGTCCACTTTTTCAGATGTTGAACACCCCCCCCCCAAAAAAAAAAAAAAAAAAAAAAAAAAAAATCCTAGTTACATGTTCATTATATTAATTTTATTATTGCATCAGAAGCTATGTTATAGACCCAGAGCACATTTCAGAGTTGATTGCATATTGAAGTGGATGTTTGATGCTGCGTTCCTTCGCGAAGGCCGGCGGAGGAGCCCCGGGCGGAACTTCCCGATTTACACGTGTGCACCAATACTTTCATAGCCAGCCAAAATTGCCATGCAGTTAGCTCAATTTTTGTCCAGATTTATTCCTATGTATCTATAGTGTGACGCCACCACTATAATATAATTATGTCTAAATTATATGTAAATCATTTGTTATGTGAAAGTCAACCTTTCAGATCATGTTATATAGTTGGAAAGTCTGTTGTAACATTGTTTTGTGGTTTGTTTTGTTTTTTCCATTATTGAGATGCAAGTTTTAAGAGGAAATGCGTTTGTCAAAACTATATCAAAATGTTTGAAGTTAGTGTTTTTTCCAAACATACATCCAGGTTTTCGCCCCTTTGGAAAATTGACCAAATTGTAAAAAAAAGAAGCTTGTATATTGTTACTTTTATTGTGATTGATCCACATTCCAGCATTTAGAGTATAATTATATGTAAATTATATGTAAATAATTCAACCTTTCTGATCATATTTAAATACTGTAGTTTCAAATCTGTTAACATTTTTTTGAACTTTTTCCATGCTTATTAAAATGCAAGTTTAACAAAACATAATTTTCATTGTGCATTTGTCTTGTAGTCTCAACAAAAGTTGCACAGCAATGGGACAGCAATGGGGTTAAAAAAGGGAACATGGTCGTTTTGGGGTAAGATGTTACCCCACCCTTTGGTGTTAAAATTAGATGTGTAAAACATAACACATGCATCAAGCAAAATCTAACCACTCATGGTGTGTAATGGTTTACACCACAGACGACCATGTTCCCTTTTAACACATTTTGGTGTTATTTTTTAACACCAATGGGGTTTTTTAAGAGTGCACATTGACATAGTCAAGCGTAAACACAACAAATCAACCTTTTAAAACAGTTAAAGTAGCAGTCCTTTGCTTCGCGAATTCATGAAAAGTCAAACTTCTATAAGGTCAGGGGGCCAGTAATTTTATGGGGAATTATCCGGGGGGGGGGGGGGGTTATTGCCCTCGGGATGGTTATCCTTGGGGGGGGGGGGGGGTTATTGTCCTGGGGGTGGTTGTCCTTGGGGGGTAATTTTCCGGTGGGTGATTTTCCAGGGGGTAATTGTCCGGACACGAGGTACATGTACATCAGTCCAGTACATAGCACGGTATAACACATACTAGCCTTTTGACAAGGCCTCGTGACTTGGCTATTTTCCTCGTCATGCTGTGCCTGAGATGAGCTAGCCGGCGACGAAAAGAATCAACACGGCCCTGGTGAACGCGCGATCGAGCGACTTTAGTCGCGAGGCCTTTTGGAACCTGGGTTTCCATCGTCCGATATGAATTATTCACGAGTTGACATTCGTATGCTAAAACACGCCTACCGAGGATTATCGACCAATCACAACGGTATCTGCGGGGCTTGCTTTCCATGATTGATGTAGCTTGCGCGGGCCGCGGCGCCGGGTGCCGAGCGAGCTAGCTCGAGATGAAGGCGAATTTGCATACCAAATTAATGCTGACGTCATGCGAAGATACGTTCGCTGATTGGCTCCTACCTATAAGGTAGTAGATCCTTGCTAGGAACAAAGGATAGCATAAGAAATACAGGCCAGGTTCCAAAAGGCCCTCGCGACTCACGTCGCTCGATCGCGCATTCACATGGCTGGGCGGCTAGTCTTGTTATGCAGCCACTACTAGCTTACTTGCCGAGAAAAATAGCCAAGTCACGAGGGCCTTGTCAAAAGGCTAAACACATACCAGCTCCAATATATCCCGATTTGGGTATTCTAATCAGTAGAATACCAACAGAATATCTTGTAAACATTGTGAATAATCATTTGAAAGTAAATGACAAGGGTTAGAATGTCATAACTTCATTATATTCTATGATGAACAGAAATGATTAAGATGTACATCAGTCAGGTACATGTTGTACATCAGTCCAGTACATTGCACGGTATAACGCATACCAGCTCAAATATATCCCGATTAGGCTTTTCTAAACAGACGAAATGCAATAAGAAAGACACTTCATTATTTTGAATACTCATTTGGAATTAAGTGATATTAAAATGTCATAACGTCATTATTTTAAAGTTATTATCTGAAAGTAAATCAAGCAGGTTGGAATGTCATGACTTGATTAGATTTCATTGAAGAAAAAAAAAGAAGAAATTATTAAGATGTACGTCACTAAGGTATGTTGTACATCAGTTAGGTATATTGCCCGGTATACATGTACAACATACCTTAGTGATATATCATATTTTATTGTTTATTCTTTATGTTTGTTTTACTTCTTCAAGGAGAATAATGCCTAAATTAATAATATCTTGCATGGGATGCACATGTAATAATTTTTCAAAGGTTTATTTGATCTTGTTTCGAATAATAAAGACTTCTTATATCAGAGAACCCGCCCCTGGTAGCGAGAACTTCATCACGGCACATTCTGTGCATCCAGCTGCTCAAATTGTGGAAGTAAAGAAGTAATCAGCACACGCAGCCCGTCCGTGCCTGCAAATCTGAAATGCACGCTAACAGACCAAAGATAGCCAAATGCGATTCAGCGATTGGTCTCCACCAACGAACGTAGAGGGCGGCAACACTTTGCAGTCTTGCTATGAGGAAGGTTCACTTCACTAAATTTCTGTGACCATCGTTTTCTCTCAGAGAGGTTTTTAGGTAGATTGTAGATTTGATTTTTTTTTCAATTTATACTTTAAAAAACTTTTGAATTAAAATGTTAAAATCAGATGTTATGTTCAATAATATTTTGAAATGACTTTTATAATTTTCAAGAGAAAAAGATTAAAATGGTTATAAATTTATCATTTTACTTTACAATACAATAATATGTATTTGTGAGGTTGCTAACGTTTTCCTGCTATATTTCGGTGCTACTGCACTGTATTTCGATTTCGATCCATGTACGTAATGTACTAAGTAGACTGAATGAATGAATGAATGAATGAATGAATTTTATTTCATAATACTGCAGAAATCTGCCATGAAACATTACAATTGGTGAGCATACATCGTTCAAAATTTCGAAACCATCATAATCAATAACAATTCCAATGTACATGTACATACAGTCAAAAGTGGAAAATTTAAATTAGTCAATAGAAAAAAGCAGTATCATAGGAGAACCTAAGGAAAAGCACAGCTTGTTAAAACTAGGTTCCCCAATAACAGAGAGAATTAAGAAATACATTTATGCAATTATGTATACATATAGTAGTAAAGAGACGAGACAAGACGTGTGTAAAAGGGGGAAAAAACAACAACAATACACACACAAACATCGCTAAATCATCAAAATAAAATAAGCATACTATGAACTAGTATACTAGCAGCTAATGTCAGCCTATTGGGTTTATATAGTAGTAGAAAAACCAGATCTATACACATAATGTATGTGTATGAAGTATGATTAAAAAGATGTCTTGAAAGATACATGTAGATTTTGTATGTTCTGTTTAGACACAGGCAGAAAACCAAATACTGTACAGTTGTTATGGACTTATACACTGTAAGAGCTAATTTGATAATGTTTAAGATTTCTTCTAAAAGATTTAAGAGAGGTAGCTTGCTTTAGATTTGAATCAAGATGATTCCAATAGAAGGGCCCAGTGTAGATTAATGTTTTCTGGGCAAACTGAGTACGAAGAAGTGGTAAATGAAAGAAAGATGATTGTCGTGTAGAATGCCTATGGATTCCATCATTCGTTTTAAACATTGATTGTAAAACCTGAGGCAATTCGTGAATTCGTGCTTGATACATTAAACTTGATACATTAGACTCAGAGTCAGAGCTCGACGATGGATCAATCAAGGTTTGATTTTAGTTATAAATTTAGATTAACTTATTTGAAATGATGATGAAACAAATTTGGCATTCCAAAATAGGGAGAGCTGTTACTAGTGTCATGCATGTAACGTTAATTTGTTAAATTGTTCGGATGCTGGATCAGTGGATGGAGCGATGTCGATGATCATGATGATCATTCATGAAATCATGATGATGGATGGGGGATCAGATTCGGATGACCGGACACTTAACAAAAATGAAAAAATATGGTGGCTGGGACATAAGGAATTGTTGCCGTGATAATCATCATCGATATATTTTTCTATAAATAATATTGGGCAAACCCACAAAATAGGGGCAGGTCGGCGTGCGCGTGCCATGTTGCAGTGCGGAGATCGGCAGAGGCAAAACTGAACACATGTTGTAGGCCTAACAAGTTCATAATCAAGTTCAAAACAACTTCCAAATATATTTTAAATCAAGTAATTAATGCTGTGATAATCATATTGTCCTCTTGGCTTTAGTTTCAGATTTGTAGTTGTTTGATGAAAATCACAACGATTTTGGCCAGAAATGGAATCAAACTCGCAAATGTTTCATCGCTGAATCTGGTACAAGATCGTCGCCGCCGCCGCCGCTGGACTACATTTGCTTGCACACAAATGAATACAGCACTCGCAGACCGGCCCTATTCTCCGGGTTTGCCTAGGCCTAATAATATTGTGTAAGTTAGATCAAAATAGGTCTAACTTATTAGGCCTAACATTAACAAAGTTAAGCCCTAACGTTAACCATAATGATAATTATATTTGTAACTTGTAACTTTTCACAAACTTGAGACAAGGTCAAACTCAAAGGCAATCATGATGAAGTTTCATTTTTTTTTAATTTCAAGAGAGGGAGAGAGAGAGAGAGAGGGGGTTCATCTTGACTCTACTATTTGTAGACCAGAAATAAAGCACTTTTAATGAGAGGTAATAATACATCTCCACAGAGTAATATATCATATGGATGGCCTTTGTTGTTTCACTCAGTGACTTTCAGTAATCACATTCATTAGACTTTGATTGCCTCAGATAAACTTGGCAAGGAACTAACTTGTGGTTGATCTACTTGAAGATCTAATAGAGCCTAATGTTAGAGGTCTACATAACTCAACAACTGTTGGAGGTGCCGGATGGAGCGGAAAGTCCTACTATAAAAGACTTTGATGAGACGTGAGAAATAAACAGGTAGGTCTAGACCTAACTAGTTGGACCTAGACTTAATACCAAGGAGTTACCACAGCGTATTACAGCTAAAAATTATAGGTCTGGTAATGGTAGTGGATCCAGAATCGGTTTACTTGGGGGGGGGGGGGATTTTAGTTTAAATTGTCCAACCAAAACGGCAACAACAACAAAAGAATTCTGAGAGAATGGACATTTCATTTGTCCTTTTCCTTTATCCACCACTGAGATCTGTTTTCTTCAGTGTAATATTAAATTAGCTGTTTTAGTGTCTTTAAAAATCAATTATGAGATCTTTAGGGAATGTTCAGTGTGATGTCAGTATAAATAGAATTTTTAGTCCCCCTTAATTATTATATTAAACATTTCATTAATTAATGCAAACAGAAACAAAACAAAATAAGATGGGTGAATACATTACACTTTTATTAAAATCCACAAATATTTTAGGATGGATTGTACATGCAGTTAGTATTTATCCTCTTTGAAAAGATCACGAGGGTGAGGATGAGCGTATCTCATTTTTTTTTCTTAATACATAATAATGCTTCTCTACACGACTCTCCTTCATCTATTTTACAGATGATGATGAAGATGAAGGCTTACCGCTGAGAATGAAGACAAATTCTGAGAGGAACAAATAAATACTTAGCTGCTCCAGTTTTGCATGGTAGGTCTATGCTGTAAGAGTAAGATTGCTATCAGGGGTGTCGATCCGTTTTTGGATTGGGGGGGGGGAACAGCCTAATAGTACTCTATATGATTTTTTCAACGCCTCTTACCAGCTTATCCACCGTTACGGGGGGGGGGCAAAATGAATATATTTGCCCTCTCAATATTATCGGGGGGGGGGGGGGGCAACTGACATTGCATAATCGACTCCCCTGGTTGTTATTAGTACCTCAATACAATCTAGGTACACATATTTTTTTTCACATAAACATACCAACTGAATTTTCTTCAGACTTTACTAATTTGGTTGCTTTTGAATAGGCTTGAAAATTTTATGTGTCCAATTTTTCCTCTTTAAATACTTTTGAGAATTCACACTTATTATTCCATTTCATATAAAGAGTTGATGCTAACTGTGTTAATAGGAAGCTCGAAGTTTCAGGGTTTTATTTTAATTCTAATTGTTGCTTGTTTAATTATCAAATACACAATGGATGCTATTTTCTAAAATCTTTCCTCTTTTCTTTCGACAGATATGGATTTCTACTTCAGCTCTTCTGTAAAATAGCCCCCTGTTTTGATCAACATGTATCTCTTCTGGGGTCCGCTGGTATTCAAAAGGACAGCTATTCATAGAAAACCACTATATTCATTTAACACACGTTATGAATAGCAGTTCTTATGAATAATGGTAATTTGTCTATTTAGAAGGACCGCTATTCATTTACTCATTATGAATAGCGAGGTTACCCCATTTCTTCATATTAAAATCATATCTGGATTCAAGTATAATATGCATGTTGAGGTGTCGTGGTCTAGTGTATACGAATACGTCACCAGACTGTGGATCATATGGTTCACGGTTCGAATCCTGCCGCAGCGCTAATGGCAAAACAGTCATCTACATTATTTTGTCACTCTCCACCCAGGTGAAGTAAATGGGTACCGGTTGGGAGAAATTGCTTAAATGCCTTAGCGCCTTTCATGGCGGCTCGGCTAAAGCTGCGGTAATTAAAGGGAAGACAAGGCCGTACGCAGCGGGGGGGGGGGGGGGGGGGCAGGGGGGGCAGTTGCCCCCAGAAATTTCAAAATCATACTTTTTTTTAATAGGGTTTTAGACTTTTAAATGATCCAATAATAAAAAGCGATCATCTTTCCCCCCCCCCAGGAAAAAATTTCTGCGTACGGCCTTGAGGGCAGATAGTATATTTGTATAGTAGTTGCGCTATATAAATGGACATACATGTATATTATTATAATTAGAATGACTGAACAGGAGTTTAAAGTTCTTCAATTATATCTTGACCATTTTACCCACCCCTCCCCATTTCAAATGTTGTAGTCACATGCAGCCATTTTGTTCATAGTAGCTCGTTATTGTGAGGAGGTCTTCCTCTTCTGTGTGGCCTATATAGTGAGATTACAGGGCCCCTAAATGATATTAAGATAAGCACTGCCAGGGCCACTCCTTTATTAAATCTGCCCGCAGTGTATCACAAACTAATAATAATCTTATCTGATTCTATGAATTTATAAATTATAAGTAAATTATTATTTTATTCATTATCTACTGAGAAAATCCATACTATTCAACACTTCATTTGACTTGAAATATCTAATTAGATCTCTATGTGTGTTCCTCCTGCACCTTTTTTATAGTTAGATTTATAATAATAGTAACATGCAATATACATGTACCAACCTAAAAGGAGATGGATCATTAAAGAGTTCTTACAACTGTCAAAATTATCTTTGTTTTTTAGGAGTAAAATTGTTGTCATTGGTGTGTGTTGAACAGAAATTAGATGGTCATTTTTTCTTATGTCATTTCTTCTTTGTAGGGGGGGGTAGTGGGTAAATAATCTTTAACCCTAACTAGGCGGGGGGGGGGGCCTGGGAGGGCCCCCCCCCCCCTCCGAATTTTGTACGTGGCCTCGCGACGGCTGAATCTTTCGCGCTCAAATTTCATGACTTTTTTCCCTGATGTTTCACGTACATTTTGATACCTCATTTATGTGGATCAGTCATACGGTTCTGGTGTCAGATTACAATTATTGATCACATGTCAAGCAAAATGATCAAATTTCCATTCATGTGTGTATTAGCCTATGGCAAAAAAGTAACCATTCCTAGTAATCATTACAATGTCTTGTTTATTATCACAATATTTATTTAACAAATATGCTTTATTGTTGGCAAATAATAGAATACATTAAAATTCAAAATACATAAGATTAAAAACAAAGAAATACATAAGAATAAAACAAAGAAATACATTATTGGCTTGTAATACACATGACACAGCTAATTTGCATATTAATGAGTTATGCAAATTTAAATAAAACACCGTTTTACCCAATTTTCTTTCTTTTTATCTATTTGTGAGTCTTAGAGGTCCAGTTACAGCCAATATTCAATCCATTTTCATCTTCATATAGCAAAATTTACCATTTTGAGAAAAAAATCGAAAAAATTTGCATATTATGTAATAAAATAATTTAATTTAAAAAAACAAGAATATTGAAAAAATTACTTCGGGATTGTGTTCTACACAAGTTAATCTACATCTGTGCCCAATTTCATGCGCGCAGAGTCAACCGTTGTCGAGATCTTGGGGGGGGGGGGGGGAGCCTGGGAGGCCCCCCCCCCCGGCCATAAGAACTCCCAAAATACCCCGGCCTAGTTAGGGTTAAATTGTAATTTAAATAATTTAATAAACTTCTCTAAAAATGTCCTCATTTCTGCATGCAAGAAATATTCATTAAAAAGTAAAAAAATATAAACGTATTTCTAAATCGACGTGTATAAACTATTGTACCTTAAGTCTTGATTCTGAGAAATATATACTTGTAATTGAAAATTATTCTGTGAAAATGATAAAGGTCCTTTCACATTATATCAATGAAATGAACCATATAGGGGAGGGGTGAATGAACCAGGACGTGTGATCAAGGTGTATGTATGAGATAGAGAGGGAAGACAAAAAGATGAGGAAAGGCGAAACTGAGAAGATATGGTGAAAAGGAAAGAGAGAAGGGCGGATCCAGGGGGGCACTTCCGGCCCCTGCCCCCCCCCCTTTGGAAGAAAAGTATGCATTTTGTGTCCCCTTTTATAATGAAGACCTTTTTTTTTTTTTTTTTGCTTGTCAGCAAATTATGGAGGGGAAAGTGGACCCCCATAACGCCCCCCCCCCCCCCCCACTGATCAAATTTTGAAGGTCTGGCGAAATTTTGTTGTTGTTGACAAACCCCCCCCCCCCCCCCCCCCCCCCCCCCCCCCCCCCCCCCGAGCGACATTTCGAGAAGCTGGCGAGACAACAAAATAGGGTCTACCTTGACAAACCTTCATTTGTGTGCCATTCTTACACTCAATCCTGGATCCGCCCCTGGGTGAGGTCTGAATAGAAGTGGTGGCGATGTCAAATTAAATTTAGCTTAACCCCTCCTCTAAAATAATAACAATGAAATAGGTTAATAAATGAATATATACATAAATACACCCCTAATAATAATAATATTGATTATTAATTAATTTAAAAAAAACTAAAAAAAATAATACAAAAAATAAATCATGAATAACCAAAAATTAATGAATAGAATATTTTAAAACTTTTTAAATAAAAGATATGAATTGAATTCATGTCGAAATTTCCAATTTCCAATTTAATTCCCTGCAGCAAGAATCACTGGTGTTGCCTTTAACGTTGTGGTTGTTGCTGTTTGTTTGTTTGTTTGTTTGTTTTTGTTTTATGGATGTGTTTAGCCGTTATCATAAATTCTGAAATATTCATCCCTGACAACACAGCTATATACTTCCTCGGGCACGTCCAGTGCAGCGAGATGGTATGACGCTCGGTACCTTTCCCTCGCCTTGCCCAGCCGCCTACGCTGACGCTAGCTAGACTGTATACCGTTAACAAGCTCAGCAGACGAGACGCATTCAATTGTACCGCATTTTGATGGATCAGCGAATGGATTTTATTTAATTTCAGCAGTACGCCCGCAGCGGGAGAGAGGTTACCCCTATCCCGAAATGCATTGCGAGTGGTCACAAAATCACAGAACTCAAAGTTCGTTGCACAAAATCAGCTTGCCGAAAACGTCATGAATTTAGCACACTGGTACAATCACTGATCACAAAGGTGCCGATTTACGATAAGATTATAGATTTTAGAAATAAAATTTACACGGTATCATGCATAGATAATGTTTCAAATAATGTATTCTTGCATTATATATTTCTTTTGAAATCTGCATCTATTCATAGTATCTCCTTTTGTCTTCATATCGCTATCAATCCGTCATTGTATTACTTCGATTTATGGTTGTTGTTGGCATGCCTACCAAAATGTGCGCGCACTTCAACTGCATGCGCGTAAGAAGTGAACCTTCCTCATAGCAAGACTGCAAAGTGTTGCCGCCCTCTACGTTCGTTGGTCTCCACTTGCTGAACAATCCAGCTTGCGCACAAAGCTATGCCGACGATCAATTCTCAATTATGTCCCGGGCCAGAAGCTCAGCGCATTTACGCTTTCTGGAAGCTGCTTATATTCAATCGCATGAACCTCTTCTGTGCAGACAAAAGGAGTTCGTCCAAGCTTTGCGATTGTTCTGAAATTACGGCGTCTAGGTTGCGTCCGGGTTCACCGAGTATAATATAGTTGATTTCAAGTAATTTGTTATATACCTGCGTGATAACCTGATGAGTGCAGGTCGAAAAGCTTCGTTATCATGTCTCTTTTTCGTGCCATAAGTAAAGATGTGGAGGAAGTCACTGGAAATGTCTCTTCGTGCCTTCTGGAGGATTTCCAACAGACGAGGCTCACTTGTTCGGCATATTTCTCAGACTTTCCTGTAGAACTCTTCCCATATAGCATGATTTTCAGGACCCCTTTCTCTTCTGTTTTAAAGGTAGTTTTACATTGCCTTGAGGAATGTTTGGGGTTATTTTTCTGCAGGAAGACAAACTTGTGGAGGTAGTTGTGGAGGTAGTCACTGGAAATGTATTTCAATGCATTCAGAAGATGAAGCTCACTTGTTGTGCATTTTTATCAGACCTTCCTTGTCCAGCTCTTGCCACAACAGCTCTATCGGGGTGACCAATCCATGATTTTCAGGACCCTCTTTTTCTTTTTCTTTTCTCCAGGTAGTTTTAGTAAATGGGGTCATTGTCCTGCTGAAAGACAATATTTTTTCATCGCCAGAAGGCATACAAAGTCATTTCCAGTAACTATCTCCACAATTACCTCAACAACTTGACCAGCCGGATGCCCAGGGTGTGCAGTGTTGTGATCGCTGCCAGGGGCAGGTTCTTAGATGAGAAGTATATATGGCCAGAAACATGATAAAATAAAACTGAGAAATAAATAAATGTACATCTCATGACATACCATTCATTTAGTCATAATTTTTCTTGTAAGGGTATACACAAATGCAAAGAATATGACTTTCAATAAAAAATGAAAAAACAAAAATTCAATTCAATTTCAATACATTTATTTCCAATATTTCAATATTAGTGTGCAAAGTAATAAATGAACAAAATGATGTACATGTATTTTTAACAAGAATTACGACAAAATACACATTCATGTGGTACATACATAATTTGGAGGACACACCTCTAAGAGCAAAAACTTGAGGAGAGGGTGCCTTAGTAACACAATACATAATATTACATAATAAATATATAAAAAGAAAATAACTACCTACAAGAAAAGAAAACGATTACATTCTTGACCACTGGGCTTGATTGGAGAAGAAAAAGAAAAAAGGAAAGAGAGAGAGAAAAAAAGGGGGAAGAAAAGGAGTACGGAGAAGAGAAGTATTGTGGTTTTCCCAAAATGTTGATGTGTTTCTGAGATGACAATCACAATTCCGACATGTCTCATTAAGAAATACCTTATTATACACCACTCAGGATACACTGTCACTTAACATGTTTTATATTGGTTTGGTAAACATGCTAAATAATTGTCAGAATAATGCCCCGTTATTTCTTGAGAGTCCAAACGATGTACGTTCATTTCCATATTTCGGGGGTTTACTAGTTACTTCGAATTAAATGGATAAAAGTTAAATGTCATGACTTTCCCATATGATAAGAAACAAATATTATGTGACTGCACATCACTCAGGTATATACAATTATCACGATTGTACTCAAACCCATATTTGTCACAATCATGCCCAACACCGTGGCTTGTACACAGCAGACTTTGAGGATCCTATTGACTATATTAATTTTTTTTGTGTTCTCCATTGTTTCACTGATGGAAGTTATTTTAGATGCCTTTTACCCCATGAAAAAGGCCTTTACTCAAAATAACACTCCAATAAACAAATCCCATGGCAATATTCTTGGATCTCACTGCCTGAAACTATCTCATTTCTAAGGTTCGCGAGTGAGAAAAGGGAACGAGGGAAAACGCACTTTATTATCTCCTAAATTTTATTTCCAAAATACACCAGTGTTATATGGGGCATCTTGTTAAGTTTTTATTATAGTTTCCAAGAAGTCGATGTTTTATATATTACTATCACGGAGACAATATACTCCATGCAACTTGAGAGCGGGAATATTCTCCATTTTAAAGTGAACATACACATTAAATACACCCTCACTTTTCAAGCATGTTTTCTATATTTCACTTTTATTTCTCCATTACAACATATTTCATTTGAGCGTATTATTGCTTATAACTGCTTATCGTCCCACATTATCTTTGTATGATGTTTTTAAGCAATCTATCTCCTTGAATGGTCAGCATTTCCTGTCCAATCTAACCCTTTTGAAAAATCAAAATGCATCATAGAGCACTTCAATTTCGTCATATAGGCTGATAAGAATAAATAATGATCGTCCAAATGTCAAAGATAGTTTAATAATTAAAATGTCATTCAACAGGTAACATATCTCCATTCATTTTCGTCAGATGTCATTCGAATTCGTCCGACCTGACGATCCGCTGCAAAATGTTATCATCAAATCCATCTTTGCGAAGTTGATTTCAAGAAATTGTCATTGAAATTCGTCTCACAGACAAGACCTTACAACGAGCGGGTGACGATTTTGAATGACTCTTTGAACTCATTCAGTCTTTGACAGGAAATTTATAGCAAAATGAAAAATAAATTCCGAAAATGAAGGGCCAAAGACGTAAATTGACTAGGCCCTATAAATGACTGTGCAGTTTTATGAAGTTGCGGGACAAAAGCAAATAAAAATGTGTTCAAATGGACTGAAAACCCTATATCTCGCGTTATTTTCCCGTTTCCTTCCTCTCTCCCCTTTCACGTGAACCCACTTTAACAAAATCACTATTCTGGTGCTTTCTGGGCCCCTTTGTTCTCGTCTATGATTTTGTTGTTTGTTTGTTGGGGGGGGGGGGGGGGTGATGTTCAAGCTGAACCCGCTTCCGTTACAGGCCTGCCCTGGACCTAGACGAACAAATTTGAATAATTCTTTGAATAACGCTTTGACAAAATCTATTGAAACATGGCATAATGTACAAAATTCGGAAATCATTGGTGAAAGAATTGAGTTATTATAGATTTGCCAGATTATGAACTTACAGAACAAAATCGGAATAAAAAGTATTAAAATAGACGGAAAGTGTTTTCACATTATTTTCCCTTTCCTTCATCTCCCCTCACTTCACCTATTCTTTTAAAATGTATCTTCTTCTTTTTTCAAGCGGACCTCTTCTCGCCAGCAAGGGGGGGGGGGGGGGGGGGGGGCGAACACCCCCCCCCCCCCTCTAGTTACGGGCCTGCCTGACTGATGTACAATTTAATAATTTCTGTTTTTATGAAACCTTATAAAGTTATGATATTCTATTCAGCTAGGAGACAGAACACGCATCACCCCTGCTTGGACAACTTCATTGGCTACCAGTTGAAAAAAGGGTAATGTACAAAAGTGCACTGTTTGTTTATAAATGTACACATCATGTTGCCCCTGAATATATTTTGTCATCCTTGCTACAATCTTCGAGTCACTCCACTTACAAACTTCGCTCAACGACGAACACAACGGCTCTCTATGTGCCTAGAATAAATTCCAAAATTGGGGAACGAAGTTTTCATTACAGGGGTCCGGTTGCATGGAATAGGCTACCATGTGAATTACGCTGTATAGTATTTAGTCGAATTATTTAAGAAGCATCTTAAAAAATATACATATTAACATTGTAATTAACTGCATTACATTTGCGTCATATTTCTTTGTTGAGTTTTAATTCGTTGATTAATTTATTTTGTTAAGCGCTTTGATCATTTATAAATTGGATAATGCGCTACAAAAGAAACAATTTATTATTATTATTATTACCATTTACTTTCAAATGATTATTCGAAATGTTGACAAGATATTATTATGCTGGTATTCTTCTGATTAGGATACCCAAATCGGGATATATTGGAGCTGGTATGTGTTATAATACCGTGTGATGTAATACAATATTAATTTCTGTTTATCATACAATATAATTAAGTTATGACAATATTATCATATAATATAATGAAGTTATGACAATATTATAGAATATAATGAAGTTATGACAATCTAACCTGTGTCATTTACTTTCAAATGATTATTCAAAGTGATAATTGTCTTTTTTTCTTCATCTTTCCGAATTAGTATCGCAAAATCGAGATATATTGGAGCTGGTATGTGTTATACCGTGCTGGACTGATGTATTGGACTGATGTACAACATGTACCTGACTGACGTACATCTCACTATGAACATGATGAACAAAGAAGCGGACAATTTATGCTGCTCCTCATTGTACCCTTCACAATTGCACTGGTTAACAAAAGAACATCCATTCATTGCTGTCCTGTAAAAATATGTAGAACAGGTGTCACATAATAGCAGTGAAGGGATGTCCTTTTGTCTACTAGAGCTATTGTGGAGGGTACAATGAGGAGATGCATAAATTGTCCGCTCTCTTTGTCACCGTGTTCATAGTGTCTTAATCATTTTTGTTTATCATAGAATATAATGAAGTTATGAAATTCTAACCCGTGTCATTTACTTCCAAATGATTATTCACAATGTTTACAAGATATTCTGTTGGTATTCTACTGAACAGATTAGAATACCCAAATCGGGATATATTGGAGCTGGTATGTGTTATACCGTTCTATGTATACTGGACTGATGTACAACTGACTGATGTACATCTTAATCATTTCTGTTTATCATAGAATATAATGAAGTTATGACATTCTAACTCGTGTCATTTACTTTCAAATGATTATTCACAATGTTTACAAGATATTCTGTTGGTATTCTACTGATTAGAATACCCAAATCGGGATATATTGGAGCCGGTATGTGTTATACCGTGCTATGTACTGGACTGATGTACAACATGTACCTGACTGATGTACATCTTAATCATTTCTGTTTTTCACGAAAAATAATAAACTTATGACATTCTGACCTGTGCCATTTACTTTCAAATGATTATTCAAAGTGATAATTTTCTTTTTTTTCTGCATTTTTCCGAATTAGTATAGCCAAATCGAGATATATTGGAGCTAACTCCTATGCGTTATACCGTGCGATGTACTAGACTGATGTACAACATGTACCTGACTGATGTACATCTTAATTATTTCTGTTTTTTCACGAAAAATAATAAAGTTATGACATTCTAACCCGTGTCATTTACTTTCAAATGATTATTCAAAGTAATAATTGTCTTTTTATCTGCATTTAGAGCTAGTATGTGTTATACCGTGCCATGTACCTGACTGATGTACATCTTAATCATTTCCGCTTTTCACCAAAAAATAATAAACTTATGACATTCTCAGTGGCGTATCCAGGGGGCGCAACAGGCGCCCCCCACCTATTGGCCGTCGTAAAAAAAAATATAGCACTATATAGCACTATTTTGCATCTCAGCCCTTCTTCAGAAGCAAAAATTTCTCCCACATGAAGGCAATCAATAATTCCTGCCCCCCCCCCCCCTATTGGGAAATCCTGGATACGCCGCTGATTCTGACTTGTGCCATTTACTTTTAAATGATTATTCAAAGTATAATAATCGTCTTTTTTCTGCATTTTTCCGAATTAGTATCGCCAAATCGAGATATATACGAGCTAGTATGTGTTATACCGTGCGATGGACTGGACTGATGTACAACATGTACCTGACTGATGTACATCTTAATCATTTCTGTTTTTCACGAAAAATGATAAAGTTATGACATTCTAACCTGTGCCATTTACTTTCAAATGATCATTCAAAATTATATTTGTTTGTTTATCTGCATTTTTCTGATTAGAATAGCCTTGACATTTTAACATGTGTCATTACTTTCAGATGATTTTTTATACTGTTGAAAATATATTTTATTGAGGTTTTCGTATGATTATTATAGCAAAATCAGGATAGGAATTTATTCCTTGAATGCCTTCAGCGCCTCATAGGGCAGCTGGGCTAAAGCCATGGTAATAATACTACTTTATTCAGACCATATTCAGACCATAATATACGTCTTAGAATAATTTGTTTTGGAACTTTGTCAAGTGGCGTAGCTACAAGGTGTCCCTCTCTAGTCGTGAAAAACAGAAAAAGGAACAGAAAAGGAGAAAGAGAGAGAGAGAGAGAGAAACGGGGGGCGGGGTATGATAGGTCCCCACACCCTCCCCCTAATTGATGATGATGACATTGTTCATTTGTATAATTCATCCGCCAATTCGGACGTTTGCCTCAACCCCAGAACTCCCCCCCCCCCCCCAATAATGCCTGTGCACTCTCCATGCCTGGACCCATTATAAATTATGCCCATTTTGATCATTAACTTTAAAACCAACTCCTAGTCTCGATTTAAAATGTTATTTCATTCCAGATCGATACGGGACGTGGACCCGTATTCATCCCCACCCAGTGGTGTATTACCGGGGGCAGAGGGGGCACGTGCCCCGGGCGGCACTTGAAGGGGGCCGGGCGTAAATGCGCAAAAGAGAGAAAGAAAATGGGTAGAAATACCAAAAAAAATTATGGTCTTTGAGGGGTATTTGGGTATTTGCGCCCCAGTCAAGGAGAAAATGAGGAAGAAATTATGTTTTATATAGGGTTTGAAATGCGAAAATTTTCTATAGCTCGGTCGCTTTGCTCCCTCGCATAATTATGTTCAAGATCTAGCTATTTCGCGCCCCCAATGGCGTTTTTAAATTGTTAACCATTAATTGACTCTAGTCGATTTGCCCCCTCCCCTGCATAAGACAGGAGCTTGCGCCCCCGATCGGATATAAGTGCATAAAAAGCACTTTCGAAGTATAGAACATTCGATAGAAATCATAAAGTTGCCTTACTAAATTCTTCTTTTAAATTTTGTCTAGGTTAAAAAAAAAGATTGCTTGGTCGCTGTATTCCATTGGATTTTTTTTGTAAGGGTAAAATACACATTAAAAAATTTCAATTTGAGGGGTGAAAAGGAAAAAACAATCTGCCACTCGGTCGCGTTGCTCCCTACCTTATATAATAACTCATCAAATTTGGGCTAACAGCTCCGGGTTATGTGTATCAAAACTCATTTTCACGTAGAGCCATCATTTCTAAATTAAAAACGGTCATTAATCTGAGTTTGGGAATGGGGGGGGGGGGGCGCATATGTGATTTTCCCCGGGCGCCAGAATACCTAGATACGCCACTATCTCCTCCCCTCCCCCCGAAAGAAGCCTACCTATGCCCTTCTTACTGTTATGTAATTCAGTGGCGTAATGAGCCCAAAAATTTGAGAGGGCTGACCAGAGGCACATAGGGTCCAATTTCTGAATGCTTGCTAGCGAACATAAAAAACCCGACCTTTTTAAAATGAAAATATCTGGTAGGTAATTTGATTCCCTCTTTTCTCTTCTTCTTGGCGTGGACCTTTTTGTTTTTGTTTTTCTTTTTTTTTTTTTTTTTTTTTTTGGGGGGGGGGGGTTGCAGCGCGCCCCCCCCCCCCCCCCCCCTTGTACGCCAGTGATGTAATTCATGAATGCACTCTTGAATGACTTAAAGTAATGCAGTCATAGTTAAGTACGGATGTGTAGGACTGGCGTAACAACTGCACTGTTATTAGTTTAGGCTCCTTCAAATTGGCAACGTTTCTAGAGTGGCTCGAGGATCGCTTGGGATAACTTCAGGTTCTGGACGGACTAGACTGATGTAGAATTTTATTGAGTCGCTCCTTGAAACTGGCGATCAATAAGCCAGCGACCAATAAGGGAGATTATAGTGTCGTCAAAATCGCCAATCAAAAAGGACAAAGAAAATTTTCAGGATCTCGGTTGTTGGGAATGAAAGACTAGATTAAAAGGCTTTTAAAACTATCATATGACATTTTAACTAAATAATGACCTATATGAGATAAAATCTGAATAGTCACATGCCGAAACTTTTTGTCTGGGTCTTACTGTTTTAAAGTGAAATTAGGGCTCAAAACGTCATACCGGAGGTCTTATCCGCACAATATAGCGGAAATGTATACAGAATTCGTTTTTAACTTTAAAGCCTTTTAACACTATCGTATGACATTTTTAACTAAATAATGACCTATATGAGATAAAAGCTGAAGAGTTGTTCTTTACTCTCATATAGGTCACATGCCGAAACTTTTTGTCTGGGTCTTACTGTTTTAAAGTGAAATTAGGGCTCAAAACGTCATACCGGAGGTTTTATCCGCACAATATAGCGGAAATGTACAGAATTCGTTTTTACCTTTAAAGCCTTTTAAAACTATCGTATGACATTTTAACTAAATGATGACCTATATGAGATGAAAGCTGAATAGTTGTTCTTTACTCTCATATAGGTCACATGCCGAAACTTTTTGTCTGGGTCTTACTGTTTTAAAGTGAAATTAGGGCTCAAAACGTCATACCGGAGGTTTTATCCGCACAATATAGCGGAAATGTACAGAATTCGTTTTTACCGTGAAAGCCTTTTAAAACTATCGTATGACATTTTAACTAAATGATGACCTATATGAGATAAAAGCTGAATAGTTGATCTTTACTCCCATATAGATCACATGCCGAAACTTTTTGTCTGGGTCTTACTGTTTTAAATTGAAATCAGGGCTCAAAACAGCATACCGGAGGTCTTATCCGCACAGTACACACGGAAATGGACGAAATGCGTTTTAATTTTCAGGGCTTTTAAAACTATCGTATGACATTTTAACTAAATAATGACTTATATGAGATTAAAGCTGAATAGTTGCTCTTTACTCTCATATAGGTCACATGCCGAAACTTTTTGTCTGGGTCTTACTGTTTTAAATTGAATCCAAGGCTGTAACCGGCATAAGGGAGGTCTTATCCGCATAGTACACACGGAAATGGACGAAATACGTTTTTAACTTTCAGGGCTTTTAAAACTATCGTATGACATTTTAACTAAATAATGACTTATATGAGATTAAAGCTGAATAGTTGCTCTTTACTCTCATATAGGTCACATGCCGAAACTTTTTGTCTGGGTCTTACTGTTTTGGAAATGATATCAGGGCTGAAACCTGCGTTTTCTCCCTTTTCTTGTCATTTCTCGACACAAATCTTTTTTTTTTTTTGAATGCTTGATATGGGCATGCATACAAGCGCGTTGCAGAGATGCAAAGATTTTTTAGCTGGGATGTCGGATCTCTACGTTCCCCGGTGACAAGAAACGCCACTCTACCAATATCTCTTTATTTTGCCCACAGATGTCATGAATATCCAGAACATGATTCCCAAATAGCATTTTGGAATTTGATATAAAGTAATTACAAACCTATATAGACATTTTTACTAGAGGGATAGAGCAGCTATAGTTTATTTAATAGGGACATGATTTTTAAATGCAATATTGCGCGGGAAGGGGATATATAAAAAGGTAATATTGAGAAATCCCAAACACAAGTGGCGAAAATGAGAAATGTTTTTTAGCGAGGGGAGGGGCTATATAAAAGGGACAGAAAACATAAGTGGTAGCGCGAATGGGGGAGGGGCAAAAACACTGTTACTAAGAAGGGAGTGGACATAAATCATTATCGCCAGTCATGCCAGTGGAAGCCAAATTAAATTATGACGATAGTATAAGAACACGTCTGGTCTACTGGTGGGGGGGGGGGGGCGGCTTGTGGGTGCTGCAGCCCCCCCCCAAATGTCTACAACCCCTCCCCAAAGAGTCTCTTATAACAACTAAATGGCTAAATTTTCTTAGTACTACCCCCTCCACTTTTAATGCAAGAAATGTTATTTTATTTTATTACAATTTTGTGGAAATAAGAAGAGGAACTTTATTCTCATTCACAGGCCAAGGACACTTTACTTTAGGCCTTTACAATATCATGACATTTCTTTAAAAATGGAAGAATTAACATAGTGAAATAAAGCAGAAGCGGCAATTCAAGGGGAGCTGGGACACACGTCCCCCAAAATTTTTTCCAAAACAAAAGGAAAAAATATAAAGTAAATAATAAATCAGGCCTACAGCACACTATAGGCTCTTAAGGGCTCTGGAACAAAGTTTTACTATTCAATAATAATAATAATAAAACAAATCTTCTCGTTCGGTCGCTGCACTTCCCATAATATACAATAACTTTCAAATAAAGAAAATATGTAACCAGGTACATAGGAAGAAAGGAAAAAATGTTAAGATTTAGTAATTTCGTCTCACTCAAAGTTGAATATTGTCTTAAGATAAGAAAAATGGTGGATATTAATTAAGCTTTATAGACTTTGATTTGCCTGTTTCATCAAAAGTGCTCTTATATGCAAAGCTTCAAAGTACGAAACATAAATTTTTCTCGCGGCCAGTTACAAAGCGACATTTTTTTGGATAATTCCAAGCAAAACAGAATTTCAAATCTGTCTGAACATATGAAATTTGGTGTCAAATTAAGTAAATATCCAATTTCACAATCTGATAATAATATTTAGAGATTTAGGCATGATCTTGAAAACATTAATTGATTTATGATAAATTGTAAAAGAAGAGTAAAGGTCATATGACCTGTTTGCTAAAATACATTTGATATACAGAAATTTAAAATAACATAGTCACCAAGAATAGCATTTGTTTCTGTTCTGCATAATTTCTCATACTTCAGTAACCATGGAAACTGAAACCTGTCATTCCGTAAGGCCCAAAACACATAATTTCAACTTTTTTCATAAAAGGACGTTCATTTTGTTATGAGAGTTGATAGATAAATCAAGGTACCTAATGCCTCCAAAATGTATGTGCTTTTGGTATGAAAAAATATTTTAAACATGCATTATGATATGATTAATTATGTAATTCCGTAACAAAATAATATTACGGAATGCATGACATTATTCAGTTTTGTAAAAAATTAATCAACCCTGAACCTATACATTAGTTCATCTTAAAATATCAGAAAATTATCAACTGAAGTAGAGATGATGAACTCACTTTTCAGTATGACGATTATATGCAATTTGATAATGTTGATATTTTGTGTTTTGTGTACAAAAAAAAAATGGGGGAAATGGTGTTTTTTGTCTTTCTTTCCTCTATAGCTTTGCTTTTATTGTATTTTAACCTAACATTATTGATCTAGATGATAGCATGAAATAGAACAAATCATATGATGAAATTCATGAATATTGAAAAACAATAGAATACATAAGAAATCCATAAACAATGAAAAACATGCAATATAGAATGTAATGATTAAATCTATCTGAATGTATTTTCAAGCTTCCCAGAAGCCTTTTTAAAAATCAATACTCTTCACAATTTTTCAAAAATCTAATCGTTAACAAATATAAGAATTTTTGAATAAAATTAGCATAAATCATAAAATCTATGAACACTAAGAGAGCTGTTTTTAAGCGATATCTTAGGTCATCCAAAATTATCAAATTTTGCTCAATCTGTTTTTCAAACTTTTTTAACTACTTATTTACATAATATGAATGTCATGTACTATTTCCTCCGTAACGATCATTCCGTAAAGCTGTTTCATTTCATATTTTGCATAATATTTCAAATATTTTCAAATACACCTGTAGATTTCCACGAACATGGTGACATATCAAAGCTAACATACTACAGAATGCCACGGCAATCTTGAAAACTGGATACTTATTCAAAGTTCACAGTTTGAGCAATGCTTATTCTGGTTGAAAAGTCATGTCCTTTTTGTGTTTTTCCGTAAACAATCAATAATTAAAATACGTAATATGTCATATATCTGATGATGAATGAAAATCAACAGTTGAGAAAGTATCTCGTATTTATTTATTTTTGTACTATCAATTTTTAAATAAATAATAACGATATTAATAATGTTCTTCTTTCAAACTTGAAAATTCTTTGTGAATGTCATTCCATAACGCTTGGAATTACCCTACATCAAAATAAAACGTTGTGAGAGGGGTGGGGTGTGCCCCCTCGATTCCTTTGTGGCCCCAAAATCTCCCCCCCCCCCCCTTCCCTTCCCCGTTGTCCGGTGATATGCCTTGAAGGTGAAACTTTCTTTTTCTTTTCATTTTACTCGCGCCCACCCTCTTGGAGGCTTCCTTCTCTGATTACTCCCCCACCCGTAAAACAAGATTCGAAAGGAAAAAAAACTGTCCTCCCCTGTGGTTGCGTCCTTTCTCCTTTTGCTCCCACTGAATTCTGATTTTGGATTTTGATAATTCAAATCCCTTTCTTATCATTTCGATTTACCCCAACTTCTAAGATTTTTAGGATTTATCTACTCAACACTGCGTAAAACTGCCAATATGCTATAGTTTAAAGCCAGATTTCAATTTGCTACAGTAAGTAGCAGGGAAAAAATCGGTATCAAACATAACATGGGCCGCGGAACCGGGGGCTGCAGCCCCTCACCCTCCCCACTTTTTTTAGTAGACACGATTCATAAAAAACGGTTCGAAATTGTCATTAATGAGTGAAATCAAATCAGCCCCCCCCCCCCCCACTTTCAAAAGCCGCTCCGCGGCCCCTGATTTTTGAGAGTGTAAGAGGTTAAATTTGTTCATGTTCTGAGTATATCAAGTTGTAAAGAGAAATTCTTCAACATTTAACTTACTATGTATGCTATTATCTATTTATAATTTCATACAATGCTCTTCACGACAGTCAAAGTTATAAAACAAATATGTCCAACTTGATTTTACTTTCGACTCAACACTGTGCGGAAAACAGCGAATATGCCGGTTTCCATGGGTACTGTGTGGATAATACCTCCGGTATGCCAGTAACTGCCCTGAATTCAATTTAAAACAGTAAGGCCCAGACAAAAAGTTTCGACATGTGACCTATATGAGAGTAAAGAGCAATTATTCAGCTTTAATCTCATATAAGTCATTATTTAGTTAAAATGTCATACGATAGTTTTAAAAGCCCTGAAACTTAAAAACGTATTTCGTCCATTTCCGTGTGTACTATGCGGATAAGAGCTCCTTATGCCGGTTACAGCCTTGGATTCAATTTAAAACAGTAAGACCCAGACAAAAAGTTTCGGCATGTGACTTATATGAGAGTAAAGAACAACTCCGGTATGCTGTTTTGAGCACTGATATCAATTAAAACAGTAAGACCCAGACAAAAAGTTTCGACATGTGACCTATATGAGAGTAAAGAGCAACTATTCAGCTTTTATCTCATATAGGCCATTATATAGTTAAAATGTCATACGATTGTTTTAAAAGGCTTTAAAGTTAAAAACGAATTCTGTATACATTTCCGCTATATTGTAAGGATAAGACCTCCGGTATGACGTTTTGAGCCCTAATTTCAATTTAAAACAGTAAGACCCAGACAAAAAGTTTCGACATGTGACCTATATGAGAGTAAAGAGCAACTATTCAGCTTTAATCCCATATAAGTCATTATTTAGTTAAAATGTCATACGATAGTTTTAAAAGCCCTGAAAGTTAAAAACGTATTTCGTCCATTTCCGTGTGTACTATGCGGATAAGACCTCCCTTATGCCGGTTACAGCCTTGGATTCAATTTAAAACAGTAAGACCCAGACAAAAAGTTTCGGCATGCGACTTATATGAGAGTAAAGAACAACTATTCAGCTTTAATCTCATATAAGTCATTATTTAGTTAAAATGTCATACGATAGTTTTAAAAGCCCTGAAAGTTAAAAACGCATTTCGTCCATTTCCGTGTGTACTATGCGGATAAGACCTCCCTTATGCCGGTTACAGCCTTGGATTCAATTTAAAACAGTAAGACCCAGACAAAAAGTTTTGGCATGTGACCTATATGAGAGTAAAGAGCAACTATTCAGCTTTCATCTCATATAGGCCATTATTTAGTTAAAATGTCATACGATAGTTTTAAAAGGCTTTAAAGTTAAAAACGAATTCTGTATACATTTCCGCTATATTGTAAGGATAAGACCTCCGGTATGACGTTTTGAGCCCTAATTTCACTTTAAAACAGTAAGACCCAGATAAAAAGTTTCGGCATGTGACCTATATGAGAGTAAAGAGCAACTATTCAGCTTTTATCTCATATAGGTCACTATTTAGTTAAATGTCATACGATAATTTTAAAAGGCTTTAAAGTTAAAAACGAATTCTGTACATTTCCGCTATATTGTGCGGATAAGACCTCCTGTATGACGTTTTAAGCCCTAATTTCATGTTAAAACAGTAAGACCCAGACAAAAAGTTTCGGCATGTGACCTATATGAGAGTAAAGAGCAACTATTCAGCTTTCATCTCATATCGGTCATCATTTTCCGCGCTTTTTTGCAGTTTTTTGCGTTTTTTGCAGTTTTTTGCTGTTTTTTGCAGTAAAGCAGTATATTCCTCAGGTAGCAAGATGCTACAAATGCCAAAGATTTGGCCATACTGCAAATATATGCAGATCAAATCTCAGATGCGTCAGATGTGGAGAGCAGCACACATTTGACCAATGTAAAAAGAAATTAACACCAATATGTGCAAACTGTGGAGGGGAGCATTCGGCGGCATTCCATGGATGTGAACAAGCAAAGAAGGCAAAAAAAAAAGTTCAGGAAATCAGAATCACTAAAAAGTTAACATATGCAGAAGCTTCTCAAATCTGGAAAACACAACAAACTCAGAAACAGGCCATGCAGACTGAAGATACCATGGAAAATTCCAAACCTAAACCAAATTTAAAAGTACAAGATGGCCAAAAGCCTGATGAGAACAAAGCCAAAAATACTTCAAATGTTTGGCCTCAATTACAGGTAGCAACGCCTTCATACTTGGCACCTACCATCTTAACCGCCGACTGCCCAAACCATATCGCACAACCACCGTCTGAATTACCTAGCCAGGCTACCACTTCAAACAGAAGTAATACAGAAACAAGTCAAAAACCCACACCTAACACAAACTTTATAGCTACAGCAAATGACGAACAAATTATTGATTTCATATGTAAACTAATCCTTTCCTTTACAGAGGGGAAAACAGAAGAAGATATTAATGCCTTGATTTTGGCAGTAGCAAAAAAAATCGCTGCAACAAAAAAGAGAGAACTTAGTACAACATGGCAGGGATTAAATTTATTATGGCTATACTTTCCATTCTTCAATGGAATTCACAAGGTTTACTAGGACACGGCAATGAACTCCTCAACCATTTGAATAATAATAAAGAATATGATATATTATGTGTTCAGGAAACATGGTTTTCCGAATATAGTACTCTATGTATTCCTGAATATACATGCCTTTCAAGAAATAGAGAAGGTCAACGTAGAGGTGGTTGTGCCATATATGTACATGATAATATTAATTACGAATGTCCAATTAACCATTTAAACTTAGAATTACAACAAGTGAACATTTACGTTGCTAATGAAAAAGTGTCCATTATAAACTTTTACAATCCTTGTAAGAGATTGAATGAATCAATTTTAAATGAATTGCTAAAGAATGTAAATAAAAAGGATAAAGTGATAATTATAGGAGATTTCAATGCACATAGTACCCTTTGGGGCAGCGAGAAAACAGACAGAAATGGACACGCCATTGAGCAATTTATAAATGAGAACAATTTGATAGTTTTTAATGATAAAACAGGCACCAGATTGGACCCATGCACTGGGAAATTATCGTGCTTAGATTTATGTATTTCCTCCCCATCACTGGCCAGTAAGGCGATGTGGAAGGTCATGGACAATTCTTTTGGAAGTGATCACTTTCCAATCAGTATTCAAATAGCACTTGGAAATAATGGAAAACAAGGTAAAAATCATATTAATATGGAAAATATATCAGATGGTCATTTGTCTTTCAATACTATAAACTGGTCTAAATTTGCATATAAATGTGAAACTATCATGAAAGATCAATTAATTCATACTGAGGATGATGTAAAGAAGTCTTATGAAGTATTTATGAAATATTTAAAAAAATGTATTAATGAAACGATTCCGAAAAAAAGAAACTTGGAACGGAATCCAGTTTCCTGGTGGAACAAAGAATGTTCTGAAAAAATAAAAGAAAGAAATAGATTAAGTAATAACCTTTCAAGAAATATTACGTTTGACAAAATTGTTGAATTTAAGAAAAAGAAGGCAGAGGCCTAAAGAGTTCTTCGGCAAGCAGAAAGGGATTACTGGCAAGCTTTCTGCAATAAATTAGACCGATACATGCCAGAGACAAAGATTTGGGCATGTATCAAACGTTTAAATGGAGTGCCAGTTAAAAAATTACAAAACATGCCTATATTGCTTGAGAACGGGAAAGACATCACTTCAGTACCAGAGAAAGTAGAGATCCTTGGGAAATTTTTCCAATCTTTGGGAGTAAAAGATAAAGAAATTAACCAAAAACTGACTTTGGCACCAGAGAGAAATTCTTCTGTTTTTCAAACCGAGCATGTTATTAATGAACCGTTTTCCATTAATGAATTTGAAAAGGCAGTAAAAACCACTAAGTGGACTGCTCCAGGAAAAGATAATATCCCATATATTGCATACGAAAATATGCCAAAGGCTACTAAAGAAATTATGTTAGATATCATTAATAAGATATGGGAAACGGGAAATATCCCACGCCCTCTAAAACACTCTATATTGGTGCCAATCTTAAAACCTGGCACCTGGTAAGGATCAAAAAAATGTCTCTTCCTACAGACCAATATCACTCACAAATCATGTTTTGCCAAAGTTATTGAGCGTATGATAAAAGAAAGATTACAATGGTATATAGAAAAGAATAGTTTATTGCCTAACTTCCTTAGTGGGTTTAGAAAAGGGCGTAGTACTACTGATAATATCGTCTTACTAGAAAATGACATTCAAAAAACTATTAACTGCAGTGAACACACACTAGCAGTTTTCTTGGATGTCGAAAAGGCTTATGACAGCCTTTGGATTGAAGGATTGTTATTTAAACTTAATCACTGTGGTATACAAGGGAATATGTTAAATTATTTTGAAAATTTCTTAACGGAACGTACTTTCCAGGTTAGAATTGCAAACATAGAATCCGAAACATACAAAATGCACAACGGACTCCCACAAGGGAGTGTTCTGAGCCCCCTCTTATATAATATAATGATGAGAGATACCCCAACGGACCCAGAAGTAATAATATCTATGTATGCCGATGACTGTGCAATGTGGACATCAGGTAAAAATGTTGACAATATTGGGATGAAAATACAAACATACTTAGACATATTATCTTCCTGGTTTAAAGAGTGGGGTTTTAAGTTTTCCATCGAGAAAACCGCACCAATATTATTTACTAAAAGTACAAATGTCTCCCCACCTGTAATAAAGTTGGAAGGAAGTATATTGACATATAAAAACACCCACCGTTTCTTAGGAATGATATTGGATAGGAAACTGACCTGGCATCCCCATATAGAAAATGTAGTTACAAGAAGTAAACGAAAATTAAATATACTACGAAGTTTGACAGGAACAAAATGGGGAAGTTCGTCAAAATCCTTATTAATTGTATACAGGGCAATCATAAGATCCCTCCTTGATTATGGATGTCAAGCATATGATAGTGCAGCTGAAACGACAAAGAAGATGCTATAGACTCAGTGCAATACCAAGCACTTAGGATATGCGCTGGTGGTCTGCCTTTAACATCACTAGCTTCACTGCAGGTGGAAATGGGAGAACTCCCACTAGATTTAAGAAGACAGATATTATCAAGCAAGTATAGACAAAACATTGAAAGACACACCAATCATCCATTGATAAAACATATTGAACCATGCTGGCAATTCGAATATCTTAAAGGTAAGAATGTAAGTAAACCTTTCGGATATAGGCTCCAGTGCAAGATAGGGAAAGAAAGTATGGAAAAGATAAGTCCTCCAGCTTTTCCCCCATGGTTATTCTGCCCACCAATTAATATCTACCGAATTAAGCTCACAAATAAAGAAATCAGATCACCCAATTCAATTACAACAATATAGTTTAGAATTGATACACACAAAGTGGTCAAACCAACTTCACATATACACTGATGGATCCAAAGTACCCGAAAAGGGGATCAGTTCAGCTGCTTTTTATGTACCGTATTTCTCGATATACCAAGGAAAAAGATTATCTAACTTTACCTCTTCTTATAGGGCAGAATTGACAGCGATTGTTCTTGCACTGGAATGGGTAAAAGGTATAAACATATACACAGGTGTTGTCATATTCAGTGACTCACTAAGTGCACTTTTATCCTTACATCGACAATATGACGAACCCATTATTACAGAAATTCTAACTATTATTACTAGGCTTAAATATAAAGGAATTGACATATATTTTGAATGGATCCCAGGACACTGTGGAATATTAGGAAATGAAATAGCAGACTCCTGTGCAAAAGCAGCTTTATCAAATAGAATAGAAATACATAATAAATTAACATTATCAGAAATTAAGCAACTAATATTACAAAGTTCCAAAGGATACTTTGGCAAGAAAGATGGAATGAAACAAACTCAGCCTTGAAAGAATTACAGCCATCGGTGACATCCCCATATATATGTAATCTGGGAAGACAAGAAACTAGTACACTCCATCGTCTCCGCGTAGGAGTTATCGGTCTTAATCAAGATCTTTTAAGATTGGGTATTCATCCAACAGGTTTTTGTGACAGATGCCCTGAGGTAGAAACAGTCTGACATTTCCTTATAGTATGTCCGAAATATAATATAGAGAGAGCAATGCTTCTATCAGAATTAAATGAATCTCAATCAGGGCAAATTATGGAGTATTAAAAAAAAAGAGACCCAGGAATACAAAAAGCTATACTACGTTTCGTTTCCAGAACGAAACGTTTCAGTAAAGAATAGGCAATCTACCATTATTGTATGCGTATGTGTATAGGTATGTGCAGTAGGTATGTTTAAAAATATTTTGTGTGAATTAAAAAAAAAAAAAATAAAAAAAATTGATTAAATTTCTATATTCCTATGTATGAATACGTATATGTAAGTATATAGGTTTATCTTATAGAAGAATATTAGAGAAAGAGTTATTTATAGCTATAAGATGCACATGTTGTTTACTAACCAAGCCCACAAGTGTTTTCGCCTTGTTGATAAAATATTGTAAAACTTGTAAAATACATTTAAATATGTACAAACCCATCTATACGCACACGAGCGCCCCCTCGCCCATGCTTGAGTTACCTAGGCTCGACCGAAAAATTGGCGCAACGTACTGCGCCGACCCGGTAAGATTGCATCTTGGAAAGGGCAGGGCAAGTGCCGTTGGAACTGTGCTGAAGATAGCGGTTGTTTTTTCGGGGTTTTCAATGTAAATCTAGCGAGAAAAAAAAATATTTTAGCAGGAAAAAAACCCCAAAACAAATAAAGATAAAATTATAGAAAGTATATGTAAATAATATCCTTATAATAGAGAGAAGGGGGAAAAAAAAGTCATTGGCGACAATAGTCAAATATGACTGATTGCCAATTAACATTAACGAAAGAACAAGAAGACGCTAGCGCTAGCAGACGCCGGAAGTCTTATTGGTCGCGGACCGGAAGTCTTATTGGTCGCTAAAAGTAGCCCAAATTGGTCCAAATCCTATTGTTTTCCGTGCTAGCAGACGCCGGAAGTCTTATTGGTCGCGGACCGGAAGTCTTATTGGTCGCTAAAAGTAGCCCAAATTGGGCTACTTTTAGCGACCAATAAGACTTCCGGTCCGCGACCAATAAGACTTCCGGCGTCTGCTAGCGCGGAAAACAATAGGATTTGGCGGTATGGTGTCTTCAAAAGTTCCAATCAAAATTCAAAGTGTAACATGGGTGATAGAGATGATAAAATTGACATAAAAAATATTACTCGACACTTTGATGTGAAGGTAAGCTAAGTCATAGTAAAGCAGAAAACATTTCCTATAATACGATATAATTTCAGAGCTGAAAACTTTCGATTTCAATTTTTAAGTTGAGATTGTTTTTTGGATTGATACATCCCAAATGCACGCAAATTGTTTTAACTTTGAAGCCTTTAAAAAAACTGTCGTTTGACATTTTAACTAAATAATGAATTATATGAGATTAAAGCTGAATAATTGCTGTTTACTCTCATATATGCCACATGCCGAAACTTTTTGGCTGGGTCTTACTGTTTTAAATTGAAATCAGGGCTCAAAACAGCATACCGGAGGTCTATAATCCGAACAATATAGCGGAAATGTACAGAATCCGTTATTAACTTTAAAGCCTTTTAAAACTATCGTATGACATTTTAACTAAATAATGATCTATATGAGATCAAAGCTGAATAGTTGCTCTTTACTCTCATAGGTCACATGCCGAAACTTTTTGTCTGGGTCTTACTGTTTTAAAGTGAAATTACGGCTCAAAACGTCGTACCGGAGGTCTTATCCGCACAATATAGCGGAAATGTTCAGAATTCGTTATTAACTTTAAAGCCTTTTAAAACTATCGTATGACATTTTAATTAAATAATGACTAACATGAGATGAAAGCTGAATAGTTGCTCTTTACTCTCATATAGGTCACATGCCGAAACGTTTTGTCTGGGTCTTACTGTTTTAAAGTGAAATTAGGGCTCAAAACAGCACACCGGAGGTCTTATCCGCACATAGCGGAAATGTACGGAATTCGTTTTTAACTTTAAAGCCTTTTAAAACTATCGTATGACATTTTAACTAAATAATGACCTATATGAGATGAAAGCTGAATAGTTGCTCTTTACTCTCATATAGGTCACATGCCGAAACTTTTTGTCTGGGTCTTACTGTTTTAAAGTGAAATTAGGGCTCAAAACGTAATACCGGAGGTCTTATCCGCACAATATAGTGGAAATGTACAGAATTCGTTTTTATTTTTAAAGCCTTTTAAAACTATCGTATGACATTTTAACTAAATAATGACCTATATGAGATGAAAGCTGAATAGTTGCTCTTTACTCTCATATAGGTCACATGCCGAAACTTTTTGTCTGGGTCTTACTGTTTTAAAGTGAAATCAAGGCCCGGGGGGGGGGGGGGCACTCAGATATATGGGTGTACACATGCGCGTCCAAGAAAACTCGTAAAAGGGGTCCAGTTTTCAGGTCGAACGCGTAACGCGCGTTACGTGTTAAGGGGTCCAAAAACGCTGATTTTCAACAAAAAGGGGTGCTTTTGACTAATCTGGCCGAATGCATGATTAAACATTATCGTTTAGGGGTCTTTTTTATCCAAGTATAAAACCTGTTTAGGGGGTATTTTGAAAACCCATGGACACGCATGTGTACACCCATATACCTGAGTGGCCCCCCCCCCCCCCCCCCCCGGAATCAGGGCTGAAACCTGCGTTTTCTCCCTTTTCTTGTCATTCCTTGACACAAATCGTTTTTTGTTTGTTTATTGAGTGCTTGATCTTGGCATGCAAGGGCGTTGCAGGAATGCAAAGTTTTTATAGGGGGATGTCTTAATCTTCTTTTGAGGGGAATGCCCCCATCGATCCTTACGTCGGATCACTACGTTCCCTGGTGACAAGAAACGCCACTCTAGCATTAGCTTTATTTCTGCCCCCAGATGTCAGGAATATCGAGAACATAATTCCCACTATATATAGCATTTTGGAATTTGATATAAAGTAATTACAAACATAGACATGTTACTAGAGGGATAGAGCAGTAATAGTTTATTTAATAGGGACATGATTTTAAATGCAATATTGCGCGGGAAGGGGATATATAACAAGGTAAAAATTGAGAAATCCCAAACACAAGTGGCGAAAATGCGAAATGTTTTTAGCGAGGGGTGGTAGCGCGAATGGGGGAGGAGCAAAAACACTGCTACTAAGAAGGGAGTGGACATAAATCATTATCGCCAGTAGAAGCCAAATTAAATTACGACGATAGTATAAGAAACTGGTCTACTGTGGGGGGGGGGGGGGGGGGGGGGGGGGCTTGCCTCTCTTTTAAATCAATTGTTTACAAATATAAAAAATTGAATAAAATTAGCATAAATTATAAAATCTATGAACACTGTTTTTAACATATATTAGGTCATCAAAAATTATCAAATCGTTTGCTCAATCTGTTTTTCAAACTGTTTTAACCACTTATTTCCATAATATGAATTTCATATATTATTTCCCAATGAATTTTAGAAGTCATTCCGTAAAGCTGTTTCATTTTATATTTTGCATCATATTTCAAATATTTTCAAATAGATTTCCACGAACATGACATATCAAAGTTAAAATGCCATGCACGGCATTCTAGAAAACTGGATACATATTCAAAGTTCACAGTTTGAGCAATGCTTATTCTGGTTGAAAAGTCATGTCCTTTTTGTGTTTTTTCGTAAAGAATCAATAATTAAAATACCTAATATGTCATATACACTATGAACACGATGACAAAGAGAGCGGACAAAATATACAGCTCCTCATTGTACCTTCCACAATTGCTCTGGTAGACAATGGAACATCCCTTCATTGCTATTATGTAAAATAAGTAGAACAGGTGAATGTGCATGTGACAACGTGTGCAAAGAGCAACTATTCAGCTTTCATCTCATAGAAGTCATTATTTAGTTAAAATGTCATACGATAGTTTTAAAAGCCCTGAAAGTTAAAAACGCATTCCGTCCATTTCCGTGTGTACTGTGCGGATAAGACGGCACGTATGCCGGTTACAGCCTTGGATTCAATTTAAAACAGTAAGACCCAGACAAAAAGTTTCGGCATGTGACCTATATGAGAGTAAAGAGCAACTATTCAGCTTTCATCTCATATAAGTCATTATTTAGTTAAAATGTCATACGATAGTTTAAAAAGCATTAAAAGATAAAAACGCATTTCGTCCATTTCCGTGTGTACTGTGCGGATAAGACCTCCCGTATGCCAGTTACAGCCTTGGATTCAACTTAAAACAGTATGACCTAGACAAAAAGTTTCGGCATGTGACCTACATGAGAGTAAAGAGCAACTATCCAGCTTTCATCTCATATAAGTCATTGTTTAGTTAAAATGTCATACGATAGTTTTATAAGACCTCCGGTATGCCGGTTACAGCCTTGGATTCAATTTAAAACAGTAAGACCCAGACAAAAAGTTTCGGCATGTGACCTACATGAGAGTAAAGAGCAACTATTCAGCTTTCATCTCATATAAGTCATTATTTAGTTAAAATGTCATACGATAGTTTAAAAAGCATTAAAAGATAAAAACCCATTTCGTCCATTTCCGTGTGTACTGTGCGGATAAGACGGCACGTATGACGTTTTGAGCCCTGTTTTCAATTTAAAACAGTAAGACCCAGACAAAAAGTTTCGGCACGTGACCTATATGAGAGTAAAGAACAACTATTCAGCTTTCATCTCATAGAAGTCATTATTTAGTTAAAATGTCATACGATAGTTTTAAAAGCCCTGAAAGTTAAAAACGCATTCCGTCCATTTCCGTGTGTACTGTGCGGATAAGACAGCACGTATGCCGGTTACAGCCTTGGATTCAATTTAAAACAGTAAGACCCAGACAAAAAGTTTCGGCATGTGACCTATATGAGAGTAAAGAGCAACTATTCAGCTTTCATCTCATATAAGTCATTATTTAGTTAAAATGTCATACGATAGTTTAAAAAGCATTAAAAGATAAAAACGCATTTCGTCCATTTCCGTGTGTACTGTGCGGATAAGACCTCCCGTATGCCAGTTACAGCCTTGGATTCAACTTAAAACAGTATGACCTAGACAAAAAGTTTCGGCATGTGACCTAAATGAGAGTAAAGAGCAACTATCCAGCTTTCATCTCATATAAGTCATTGTTTAGTTAAAATGTCATACGATAGTTTTAAAAGGCTTTAAAGTTAAAAACGAATTCTGTACATTTCCGCTATATTGTGCGGATAAGACCTCCGGTATGCCGGTTACAGCCTTGGATTCAATTTAAAACAGTAAGACCCAGACAAAAAGTTTCGGCATGTGACCTACATGAGAGTAAAGAGCAACTATTCAGCTTTCATCTCATATAGGTCATTGTTTAGTTAAAATGTTATACGATAGTTTTAAAAGCATTCTAATCTAGTCTTTCATTCCCATTGACGTTATCGCCAACCGAGATCCGCAAAATTTTCTTTTTCCTTTTTGATTTGGGATTTTGACGACACAATAAGCTCTCTTTGCACGCTTACACAGCTTACACAGCTGCTCCTGAAATCTTCGGATCTAACTTGAAATTACCAGAATTTTACAGTTTCTACAAGTCTGGATTTTCCTTTTGATTCTAGGAAGCATCAATTGCAGACCAAATTGGAACATTATTTGAGTAAGAAGACATTTTGTGGGCTTTTAAGCACCCAGCACTCAACTTGTAGTTTGCACGGTCCCTACTAACACCACCTGTAATTCAAATTTCCCGCCAGCCCAGTACAGCCAGTCATGGCTCCGGGTTCTGCCTCAGAACCCGAGCCAACCGTAAGTGATGGGGAAGAACATCAGTGGGTAGTAAAACAAAAATCCGTCCGCAAAAAAGGTACTTACCATCAGCCTGAAAAAAGGAAAAGACAAGAAAGCTTAGAATATCAGATAGAAAATCTTAGTCAAAATGATTCGGCTTCAAGTTCAGACTCTGACAACGCTAGTACTGTTTATCGTACTCCTAGACAAGCACTGGATAGATCTAGGCCTACTGATTATAAGCTATTTATAGCACCCATAGACAGGAAGAAGAATTTGAAAAACCTCAACCCACTGAAAATTTCGAAAGTTATTAGAGAAGCATGCAACAATCAACCGGTAGAATTGGTAAAACCTATTAGTTCAGGACTATTGGTAAAATGTATGAATGTCAAACAAAAGAGGGCGATATTACAGATTCAATTAATAGACAACATACCTGTTAAGGTTACTGAAAGTAGGATAGGGATCAAGGGAGTCATATACGGAGTCCCTCTTGAAATTACAGAAGAAGAGTTACTGCAAGAACTAAAATTCCAGAATGTTACAGCAGTTAGGAGAATCACGAAAAAAGACAAGAGGAATATTGGCCAGGTAGAGGAAGTTGGGGAAGGTCAATCGACCTACATACCCATGAGAAGTGTAATACTGACATTCAATAGGAAAGACCTTCCTGACAATATACATCTATGTTTTCAGATCTTCCCGGTTAAGCTGTATGTCCCCAAATCAAGAGATGCTTTAAGTGTCAACGATATGGGCACACGGCCGACATATGCAAATCAAAAATGAGATGCGTTAGATGCGGTGAGCACCACACTTTTGCAGAATGCCCAAATAAAGAATCACCCAAATGTCCCAATTGTGGAGGGGACCACTCTGGTGCGTTTCAAGGTTGCGAAAAAGCAATCAGGGCAAAACAAGTTCAGGAGATTAAAATCACTCAAAAAATGACATATGCAGAGGCGTCTCAAATTTGGATGACACAGCAAAGTAAAAAACCGGTAATAGAAGATTCTAGAGCAAAACAACCCAACCCAAAACCTAAGATACAAAATACTAGCCAAATACCTAGTCAAAGTACGCAAGGAAAACACCCCCAACACACTGAAGTCGATATGGCATCTGATCAAAATACAGAACCTACCACCTCAAGGGATGTCCCAGATCTTCCTCAGGCGACTAATATCCCAACCCAACCAATCAGAAACAAAGCAGTAATAAACAAGAGACCCAAATTTCATTTCCTTTCTTTAGCTAATGACGAACAAATTTTTGAATTTATATTTGAACTTATCCAGTCATTCACAGGGAAAACCCCGGAAGCAATCAAGGTCATCGTTATGCCAGCTTTTGAGCGATTTCAACAAAAATGTCGAATAGTACAAGAAGATGGCCTCTAACCTTGCCATGATGACCCTTTTTTCCATACTCCAATGGAACGCCCAGGGGCTATTAGGGCACGGCCAAGAGCTTTCTTATCACCTGAATCAAATTGAAAAATATGATTTACTATGTATCCAGGAAACTTGGTTTCATGACTATAGTTCTTTTATAATTCCCGAATATACTTGTGTCTCAAAAAATAGAGATGGACAACGCAGAGGGGGATGTGCCATTTATATACATCAAGGGGTACCTTATGAAGGCCCTTTTGACAATCCAAGTTTAGAAGTACAACAAGTTAATGTTTATGCAGGCAACGAAAAAATATCTATAATCAATTTTTACAATCCATGTAAGAAATTAAATGAATTTATTTTAAAAGAATTATTAAAGTTTGTAAATGAAAGAGATAAGATAATAATCACAGGGGACTTTAATGCACATAGTCCGTTGTGGGGAAGCGAGAAAGTGGACAGTAATGGCCACGCAGTGGAACAATTTTTAAATAAATATAATCTGGTTGTGTTAAATGATAAAACAGGTACAAGGATGGACCCTTACTCTGGTAAACTTTCACATTTAGACTTAACTATCTCCTCACCAATCTTGGCAGGTAGGGCTTCATGGAAAGTTTTGAATAATTCCTTTGGTAGTGATCATTTTCCCATACATATTGAAATTCAACCAGGAAAGAAAAACGCACCATATAAAAATATTAAGGTGAAAAATATAGATGAGGAACGATTTTCTTTTAAGAATTTTAATTGGGCCAAGTTCGCATATAAATGCAATGATATCCTGGATGAAAGTTCAATCCTTACAGAGGCAGATGTTAGTAAATCTTATGAATCATTTATTAACTACTTGAAAATATGTATAAGGGAAGTGATTCCAAAAAAAAGAAATATAGAAAGGAATCCAGTTCCATGGTGGAACAAAGAATGTTCTCATAAAATAAAAGAAAGAAATAGGCTCAGTAACAAATTGAAAAGAGAATTCACTTTTGAAGCAATAGATGAGTTTAAGAAGAAGAAAGCGGAAGCTCAGCGAGTCCTCCGTCTAGCGGAAAGGGAATACTGGCAGGCTTTTTGCAAAAGACTTGACAGGTATATGCCGGAGTCAAAAATTTGGGCTTGTATAAAACGCTTAAATGGAGTATCAACAAAGAAATCTAAAAATATGTCTATATTGGTTGAAAACGGACAGGACATTATATCAACCCAAGAGAAAACAGAAGCCCTGGGTAAATTTTTCCAATCTTTGGGACTGAGAAATAAAGAAGCAACCCTTAAAACAATCCTGACAAGAACGGAAAATTGTCCTTTCTTAAGAGACCATGTGATTAACGAAAATTTTTCGATGTATGAACTCGAAAAGGCTGTTAAAACCTCCAAACGCACCACGGTGCCAGGAAAGGACAATATTCCATATATTGTCTATGGAAATATGCCCGAGAGAGCTAAAAACACTATGTTACAAATTATTAATGAAATATGGGAAACTGGAAATATTCCACGTCCTCTAAAACATTCTATATTGGTTCCAATTCTTAAAACTGGTAAGGATTCTAAAAATTTAACTTCTTACAGACCGATATCTCTCCTGTCATGTTTTGCCAAAATTATTGAGCGTATGATCAATGACAGATTACAATGGTACATAGAAAAGAATAATTTATTGCCTAATTTCTTGAGTGGGTTTAGAAAAGGGCGTAGTTCCACTGACAATATTGTTCTCCTGGAGAATGACATTCAAAAGAGTATTAATTGTTGTGAGCATACGTTGGTAGTGTTTTTGGATGTTGAAAAGGCCTATGATAGCCTGTGGGTCGAAGGAATTTTATTTAAACTATTTCATTGTGGTATACAAGGAAGGATGTACAATTATTTACGTGAATACCTAACAGAACGTACTTTTCAAGTAAGAATCTTAGATACAGAATCAAGCACATACAAAATGCATAACGGTTTACCTCAAGGTAGTGTTTTGAGCCCCCTCCTCTATAATGTGATGATGAGGGACATTCCAACAGACCCAGACGTAACAATATCTATGTATGCAGACGACTGTGCAGTATGGACGTCTGGTAAACATGTTGATATAATTGGACTGAAAATCCAATCTTATTTGGATAGATTATCCTCTTGGTTTAAAGACTGGGGTTTTAAACTCTCAAATGAGAAAACTGTACCTGTATTATTCACGAAAAGTTCAAACATTCCTCAACCAGTATTGAACTTGGAAGGGAATGTTTTAACATATAAACCGTCTCACCGTTTTTTAGGAATTTTATTTGATAGCAAATTGACATGGCACTCTCATATAGAAAATGTAGCTACAAGATGTAAACGAAAACTAAACATATTACGTAGTTTGACAGGAACAAAATGGGGAAGTTCATCAAAATCCCTTCTAATTGTTTATCGAGCACTTATTAGATCTCTTCTGGACTACGGTTGCCAAGCATATGATAGTGCAGCTGAAACTACCAAAAAGATCTTAGATTCTGTGCAATATCAAGCTCTTAGGATATGTGCGGGGTGTCTCCCGTTAACCTCTTTGAGTTCTTTACAGGTTGAAATGGGGGAACTACCTCTAGACCTAAGAAGACAATTGTTATCTAGCAAGTACAGACAAAGTATTGAGAGAAATATTAATCACCCACTGGTAAGTCATATAGAACCATGCTGGCAATTTGAATACCTAAAAGGCAAATGTGTTTGTAAACCTTTTGGATACAGGTTACAGAGTAAGATGGGACAAGAAATTATCGAAAAACTTAGTCCTTCTGTTTTCCCCCCATGGTTATTCTGTCCACCAATCATATCTACTGAATTAAACTTACAATTAAAGAAAACAGACCATCCCATGCAATTACAACAACAGAGCCTTGAATTAATACACACCAAATGGATAAGTCAATTGCACATATACACTGACGGATCCAAATCACCTGATAAAGGAGTAAGTTCATCTGCCTTTTATGTACCATACTTTTCAATACATCGAGGGAAGAGATTGACTAATTTCACTTCGTCTTACAGGGCTGAATTGATTGCTATTCTTCTAGCCCTCGAATGGATAGAAAATATGGACATTTACACGGGTGTTGTTATATTTAGTGATTCACTTAGTGCTCTTTTATCCATACAAAACCAAAATAATGAACCAACTATTAATGAAATTCTAACGATTAGTACGAGGCTTAAGTACAAAGGAATAAGTATATATTTGGAATGGATCCCAGGACACTGCGGAATCATGGGCAATGAAATAGTAGACTCGTGCGCAAAAGCTGCTCTATCCAAAAATATTGAAATATATAACAAAATAACACTTTCAGAAATAAAACAACTTATAGTTCAGAGTTCCAAAGTACTCTGGCAAGAAAGATGGAATCAATCAAATTCCAGTTTAAAAGAGCTGCAGTCATCAGTTACATCCACTTACACTTGTAACCTAGGTAGACAACAAGAAATTATACTCCATCGTCTTCGAGTTGGAGTGATAGGTCTCAACCATGATCTATTAAGACTAGGTATTCATCCAACTGGTTTCTGTGACAGATGTCAACAGGTTGAAACTGTCGGCCATTACCTTATAGATTGCCCAAAATATATTATCGAGAGAGCGATGCTCCTGTCTGAACTGAATGAAACCAATGAAAGAAAAATAATTGAGTATTTGAAAAGTAGTGATCCCCAAATACAAAGGGCTATTACACGTTTCGTTCTGCGAACGAAGCGTTTTTCGGGGAAGGTAGGCTTTAACCCTCCTTTCTCAGTAAAGAAGAACTAGGCAAACATGGCAGGCAAGGAAGCGGACGGGGTATACGGCTTCTTACTGTGCTTCCTGCATTTTCTCTGGTGGACGGGGGAGCGTCCCTTCGTTGCTGTAATGTGAATATAATTTTTGATGTGGAACAGGAGCCACATGCATTTTCACCTGTTCTGCTTATTTTGCATAATGACGGTGAGGGGTGTTCTTTTGTCTGCCGGAGCGGTTGTGGGGTGCGGTGGGGGGCTGTGTATTTTGTCCGCTCTCTTTTGTTGTCGTGTTCGTAGTGAGGGATACTAGTATTTTGTATTTTATGTAGGTCTGAGTTTCAATGCTAAATGTACTTTCTTCCTTTGTGTATATTATAAAAGTTATGTCTTAATGTATAAATGATGCACGCACACAATTATGTGCATTTAGAAGCTCCATTTTCTACTAACTTAGCCCACAAGTGTTTTCATCTCATTAATTGATAATTATCCAAAATACATGTTCAACCCATCAGTAAGCACAGGTACAACAGCGCCCCTATGTCTATGCATGAGTTACCTAGGCATGTCCGAAAAAACGGCGCAAAGTACCGCTCCGTATCGGTAAGATTGCATCTATGAAAGGGCTAGGCAAGCGCTCGTTGGAACTGAGCTGAAGCATGTGGTGTTTTGTTATTTTCTTATTAAGCTTTAAATACAGATTGAATACAGTATTAAATGTTTAATTTGATTCTAAATGTAAATTAAAAGAGAGAAGGAGTCAGAAATACTGAATTTGAATTACATGTATAATGTCATTGGCAACAATAGTCAAATTTGACTGATTGCCGATACCATACAACGAAAGAAGAAGAAGAAGAAGCTGGCTTCCCTTATTGGTTGCTGGCTTATTGCTGGTCGTGGCTAATTCTACATCAGTCCGGAACCTGAAGTTAGCCCAAGCGATCTTCGAGCCAATCTCGACACGTTGCCAATTTGAGGAGCCTATAAGTAATAATCGTGCGGTTGTGCCAGTCGTACACGTACGTAACTATGACTGACTGCGATACCTTTAATTCATCAAGAGTGTAGTGCCAACCCCCCCCCCAAAAAAAAAGGTCGATTTTTTGCTCGATCGCAAGCATTCATAAATTGGACCCTGTATGCCTCTGCTCAGCCTCCTCAATTTTTTTGGCTCATTACGCCACTGAATTACATAAATGGCACTAAGAAGGGCATAGGTAGGCTTCTTTTGTGGGGAGGGGTGGGGATGAAATACGCGTCCCGTGTGGATCGGGAATGAATAACATTTTAATCGAAACTAGGAGTTGGTTTTAAAGTTAATGATCAAAAGGGGCATAATTTATAATGGGTCCAGGCATGGAGAGTGCAATGGCATTATCGGGGGGGGGGGGGGGTTCTGGGGTTGAGGCAAACGTCCGAATTGGTGGATAAATGAACAATGTCATCAACTAGGTGGAGGGTGTGGGGTCCTATCATACCACGTGCCCCCCCCCTCTCTCTCTCTCTCTCTCTCTTGCTTTTCTGTTCCTTTTCTGTTTTTCATGACTAGAGAGGGGCACCTTGTAGCTACGCCACTTGACAAAGTTCCAAAACAAATTATTCTAAGACGTATGGTCTGAATAAGACGTGAAAATGCAGTTTCGTAAGTGGAAAAGGGCAATATGATATGAAAATACTATATAACCCCAAAGAATGTACTTGAACCTCTTCGGAAGTACATTTTGAAACAACTTTTCCCCCTTTTTGTTGTCAAAAAGATTTTTTTTTTTATTGTTTATAATAGAAATCTTGAGATATAGACCTACAGAAATGTGGTTTGTTTTGCGACTGCCAATTAACGAAAAGTATGTGTCATATAAGCCCTATTAATGTAGGACTGAAGTCAATCTTAGCAATGTGAGGAGAATCAAACTTGTATAATGGAGAGTAAATAGAGGAACAATACTAACATTCATACTTAGAGCAAAAATAATGATAAACAGATATAATCAAAATGTTCATGTTGTATATCAATTGGGTATATAGTACATTAATTACCACGTGGAATATATCCGATTTGGCCAATATTATCATCATTTTTGCAGTAAGTGACACAGATTAGAATTTCATACCTTCATTATTTTCATATAAATATTAGTATATAAGCATAGTATAACCCATACCAGCTCGAATATATCCTGATTTGGCTATAATAATCAGACGAAAACCCAATAAAATATATTTTCAACATTTTAAAAAAATGGATCTGAAAGTAATGACACAGGTTAGGATATGTTACCTTCATTATTTTCATTTAAAAAAAAAAACAGAAATGATTAAGATATACATCAGTTAGGTACATGCTGTACATCGGTCCAGTACAACGCACGGAACACATACCAGCTCTAATATAATATCCCGATTGTGATATTTCAATGAGAAGAATACCAATATATCTCTTCAAAACTTTGAATAATGAATAATCATTTGAAATTAAATGACACAGGTAGAATGTCATAACTTAATTATTTTCTCATGATAAACTGAAATGGTTAAGATGTACATCAGTCAGGTACATGTTGTACATCAGTCCAGTGCATTGCACAGTATAACACATACCAGATCCAATATATCCCCACTGGGGTATTCTAATCAGAAGAATACAAACATAATATCTTGTCAACATTTTGAATAATCATTTGAAAGCAAATGACACAGGTTAGAATGTCATAACTTCATTATATTCTATGATAAACAGAAATTTTTAAGATGTACATCAGTCAGGTACATGCTGTACATCAGTCCAGTACATAGCACAGAACAACAAATACCAGCTCAAATATATCCCGATTTGGGTATTCTAATCAGTAGAATACCAACAGAATATCTTGTCAACATTTTGAATAATCATTTGAAAGTAAATGACACGGGTTAGAATTTCATAACTTCATTATATTCTACGATAAACAGAAATTATTAAGATGTACACCAGTCAGGTACATGTTGTACATCAGTCCAGTACATAGCACGGTATAACACAATATCAGCTCAAATATATCCCGATTTGGGTATTCTAATCAGTAGAATACCAACAGAATATCTTGTCAACATTTTGAATAATCATTTGAAAGTAAATGACACAGGTTAGAATGTCATAACTTCATTTTATTCTATGATAAACAGAAATTATTAAGATGTACATCAGTCAGGTACATGTTGTACATCAGTCCAGTACATAGCACAGAACGGTTACATGTCGTATTTCCGAAGGTTCGTTTTTCCGAAGGTTCATAATTCCGATGGTTCGTTATTCCGAAGGTTCGTTTTTCCGAAGGTTCGTTTTTCCGAAAATGAAATAGGGTTCATTGCATAATTCCGAAGGTTCGTATTTCCGAAAATGAAAAGGGTTCGTATTTCCGAAAATAAAAAAGGGTTCGTATTTCCGAAAATGAAATAGGGTTCGTATTTCCGAAAATGAAAAAGGGTTCGTATTTCCGAAAATGAAATAGGGTTCGTATTTCCGAAAATGAAAAAGGGTTCGTATTTCCGAAAATGAAAAAGGGTTCGTATTTCCGAAAATGAAAAAGGGTTCGTATTTCCGAAAATGAAAAAGGGTTGTAAATTCAGAGAATACGGCGTCAATCCGTATTTCGGATAGGGAGGAGGGGAAAGACGGCCAAGTGTAAAGATATTAATTTCGTACTCATTAATCATAACAATGATGATAACAATTATTATAAAATCCAGAGAAATAGCCATTATTATCGTAATTCCTATCAATATTATCATTATTATTATTATGATTATTATGATCATTATTATTATTATCATCATTATTGTTATTATCAATATTATTATCATTATTATCATTGTTCCTATTATAATAACCAATAGCGAGCGTAGAGAGCGAGCGCCTCAGGAATACATGTTTCATTTCTCATAAAATGATATTGCTTCGGTGATTACAAATACATGCTGATGTATTGAAGAAAGTGAATGATCGGATTCCGGATTAAATTTGCTACAACGAAATTGGCTTGAAGTTATTTATATAATGTATATACCGCTTTGGAAAATGAGACACACCAAAGTTCCAAGTAGATCTTTACAAGCAGAACATGGCCACGTAAAGTATTTGAAAGGGGGAGCTGATGCCTCTTGGCAGAATATCATACTCCCCGTTTCTACAATTTGCAAGCGAGCGAAGCGAGTTAGAAAAAAAATAAAACCCTTTTTTTATTGCAATGGAAATGCAATTTCCCCATCAAAAGACAAATATATTACTTAACCCTACTGCCGAATATGGAATATTTGGGCACTTCACTCGCCCTAATGAAGGGCGTTCCCTGTCCCAAACTATTCCGTTTCTAAATCTTACGTGCTAGTGAGCAAGTAAAAAAAGGAGATATTGTCTATAGAATAATGATTTTGTTACCAGATAATCCAAACAATTATAACATTTTGAGTACCTTCCCGCCCACAGATAAGGATAGCCGACCATCTTGCTTCCCAAAATAAAAGGATGTTCGGGCACCACGCTGCTGGATTCCAGCGAGCCAAACATTGACACTTTATTATCTTTAAGATGTAATTACTTCGTCAACATTCAACATAAATTGTGATTAAAAAAGTATACTATGAAAAGTGTATACTAAAAATAAGGTGGGGGCGTCCTGCATCCCTAGCCCTCAGAGCCATCTATTACAGAGTTTGGCCAACTCGGCTCCATGTAGGTAGCAATATGGCGCTTGTTGCTTTGTTAGGCAAGCACTAAACAAATGAATATACGCCATGTTGTGCCCAAATAAACTGAGTTGGCCGAAGTCTATAATATGGCTCTGTAGATGGCTCTACAAGCCCTCCCCTCCGGTCCCCAAAACAACAACAGCAATAAAAACAACATAATATTACAGAGAGTTCATAAAGGAGTCACTGCTATGTTTAATAAATAGCCTGGCAAGTAGCACAACATATTATAACAAGCATATTATTGATACGTATAGGCTATAGGCCAATTATACGATCATGACAAGGGAAATAAAAGAAGTAATAGTAGAGTAACCGGTGCAATATCTAAGTCTGGTCGCATAACTCCATCCAAAATGACATCGTCATCGTAATTCTGGGTAGTCCACTTCATAATAACAATTGTAATAATAATAATAACAATAATAATAACAACAACAACAATATTATTATCAATAATAAAAATTATAATACTGATATTTGTAATAATAATAATAAAAAATGATAATACAGATAATACTACTACTAATAATAATGATAATAATGATAATTATAATAATAACAATAATAATAATACAAATAATACTAGTAATAATAATAAATAAATGAATAGATACCATAAACAACCAAAGCCGAAGAAAGATGGATCGTAACAAGTTAAGGAAGGAGTCTTATCATCAGGCTGATATGATTATCATAAAAGGAAACAAAAGTAAAACCAAACTATAATGCAAAACTATCTTAATCCAAATAGGACTGGAGGGCCATTAGCGACCCCCCCCCCCCCCCCCCCACACCGCTGATAATTTTAAAGGGCTTGCCGCACGACATTGTGACTTTTTCTTTAGAGTGTAATGTATCTTTTGATACAAAATGTGTGTGTATTCCCGGGTATGGTGTTACGCAACATTTGAAGGTCATATAATTATGTCAATGAAAAATGGTAGGTTCGTATTTATGAGTAAAACCATTAATCATTTGTACAGATTCTAATGAGTTGCTTCATTTTACTGCACAGTCTGCGTTTTTAACAGTTACAACCGCTGACCTGAAGTTTGAAATAAGCATAAGGAATTACCAAACACTAAAAGACATTGAGAGTAAAACAATTCTCATCGTAAAAAATAGAAATAAGGAATTACACATGTAGAAGAAAACATTCTGACCTAAATTAATGGCTTTTATCAACCAGTGCCCCGCCTTATAAGGAGTTGAAGCGATTTATTTGAAACAATCGCAAGTTAAAATCAATCGCAACTGTGTACTTAACATAGGCATAGGCATAGACGTACGAGAAGGGGGGGGGGGGGCTGCAGCCAACACGCCTCCCCCCGGATTTTGAAAGTGCCGATATTCCGGCAACTCACACCTCATATTCAGGGAGTGAGGTGCCCGAATATCCTCCTATTTCAGTCATTATAAGCCGAAATATGTTATTTTATGATTTTTCACAATGGAAAGGCACAATTATTTTTGGTCGCTAGCTTCGCGCGCTCGTAAATTAAAAAAAGGAAAGTTGCTATCATTTTTTTACAACAAAAAGGCCATAGGTGCCGTACCAGGGATCAAACCCCCAACCTTCGCGTTTCCAGTCAAGCGCTGTAAATCGTTCGACTACGACACCTCCCCACACGTACACACACTTATTCGATTCTTCTAATCTCGTCCTCTTATTTTTGTCTCTTTTTTCTTCTCCTCTCCTCTTTTATAAACCTTCCCAGTTTTGTGTCTCCATTTCATTTTTGTTTTCATTGCGGGGGTGGGGGAGGTGCTTTTCGTCGAAAAGAGATCCGCTTTTTGAAGATGGCAATTAAAACCATAATATCCTATCGTGACCCGAAATTTTCCCTTTAACAGTGGCGTAGCTAGAGTCTAGCCATTGTGGGAGCACTGGCACCATTGGAGGCACAAGTCTTTTGGAATAATCTTAAAGCTAATCTAAGAGCCGCTGGTGGAAGAGGGTTGTGGTGGTTGCCGGAAGGGTTCCAACCGTCTTCTTTCCTATTCCATTTTCTTTCTTTTTTCTTATTTTTTCGCCATCCGATGTGGGAGGGGTGGGGGCGTGCCCTCCCCCCGTTGCTACACCTCTGCTCCTGATGAATTCGCCTTTTTTTACCAGGAATTATGAACCCTATTTCATTTTCGGAAATACCCCTGATAGCAGAAAGTGTTAAAAAATGACGTGATATTTACGTCGTGGTTTTCGTCTTTTTTACGTCCTGTAATTACGTCAATAAGACGACAACTTGCACCAACGCAAGACGTCAAGAGAACGTCTTATTTTGACGTCATCTCTACGTCTTCATTCCTCTTCCCTGATAGCAGAAAGTGTTAAAAATTACGTGATATTTACGTCGCGGTTTTCGTCTTTTTTACGTCCTGTAATTACGTCAATAAGACGACAACTTACTCCAACGCAAGACGTCAAGAGGACGTCTTATTTTGACGTCATCTCTACGTCTTGTACATCGTAGGGGCATGTATAGTGACTGCACCTGAAATGCTGTTGATAGCACTTGTAGTGTGCTAATTTACCAGCAAAAAAAAAATGTGACCGTGGCGAGCCTCGAACCAGGTTCCGCTGATTGAGAGGCGCTGACGTTACCAATGGACTAACGAATGCTTCTTGCAATCCTGTTTAGTCATGGGAGTCAAGTAGATAACATGAACTATGTGGTGTCGTAAATTCACTATGTAACAATATGATCTGCTCTAAATCGTACAATGTGAGTTAGTCTAGCGGTAATGCCAGCAATTCTCGACCAGCGGACCCTGGTTCGAAGCTCGCCCAAATCATTTTTTTATGAATGTTTAGCAGTTTAAGGAGCCGGTCCAGCTCCCGTGAAAGTGCTGAAATAGCACGCTGTGTGCATTCAATAGCACTCTGAGTGCAGTCCCTATGCATGCCCTCAAAAAGTGCTCAGCACTTCAGTTTTTGCAGTGTACAGATGACGTCAAAATAAGACGTCCTGTTGACGTCTTGCGTTGGTGCAAGTTGTCGTCTTATTGACGTAATTACAGGACGTAAAAAAGACGAAAACCACGACGTAAATATCACGTAATTTTTACCACTTTCTGCTATCAGGGCCGAACCCTTTTTCATTTTCGGAAATACGAACCTTATTTCATTTTCGGAAATACGAACCCTATTTCATTTTCGGAAATACGAACCCTTTTTCATTTTCGGAAATACGAACCTTATTTCATTTTCGGAAATACGAACCTTCGGAGTTATGAACCCTTTTTCATTTTCGGAATTATGAACCTTCGGATAAACGAACCTTCGGAATAACGAACCTTCGGAATAATGCAACAAATGTTCGGAATTACGAACCCTTTTTCATTTTCGGAATTATGAACCCCCAGGCATGGGAAATTAGTGTTTCGGAAATACGAACCTTCGGAAAAACGAACCTTCTGAAAAACGAGATGCCCCCGTCTTGGTTACACAATACATAATATTACATAATAAATATATAAAAAAGAAAATAACTACCTACAAAAAAAAAGATAACATTCCTAGACCACTGGGCCTGATTGGAGGAAAAAAGAAAAAAGAAAGTGAGAGAGAAAAAAGAGGGGGAAAAGGGGGAAGAATGGAGGTGCAACATAAAAGGAGTACGGAGAAGAGAAGTATGGTGGTGTTCCCAAAATGTTGATATGTTTCTGAGATGAAAATACTAGTTTTCTGCATGACTATACCAATGACCTTCTCATTTTGCTGGAAATTGTATTTTGGGGGAATAGGTTGCCTTTTTAACGCATGACTGCCCCTTTACATATATGTTAAACTGGTGTCACCATGAAGGGTGATGTCTACTCCTCAGTTTGATACCAAATTGTTGCAATACAACACATCTGATGATAAATAAACTGTGGGTGATTGTGAGAAATAAGTTCTTATTACAGGTGTACTCGAACTTTTGGAGGACAGTGTATATATGAGGTAATTATTGCACTTTAATTTTTAAACATTAGTATAGCAATTTGGCAGGTATATGAATATCAAATTATGTGAAATATGTTTAAAGTTTTTAGCCTGAAAAGTTGATTACCTTTCAAATATCACAATTCCGACATGTCTCATTAACAAATACCTTATTATACACCACTCAGAATACACTGTCACTTAACATGTTTTATATTGGTCTGGTAAACATGCTAAATACTTGTCAGAATAATGCCCCGTTATTTCTTGAGAGTCCGAACGATGTACGTTCATTTCTATATTTCGGGGGGTTTACTTCGAATTAAATGGAAAAAAAGTTACATGTCATAACTTTCCAATATGATAAGAAACAAAAATTATGTGACTGCACATCACTCAGGTATATACAATTATCACGATTTTATACTCCAACACATGTTTGTCACAATCATGCCCAACACCGTGGCTTGTACACAGCAGGCTTTGAGGATATACTATACTGACTATATGGAATAGATAATCGTGGAATTTTTCTCTTAAAGTGTTCTCCATCGTTTCACTCATGGAAGTTATTTTACAGGCCTGTTACCCCGTGAACGAGGCCTTTACTCAAATACACAACACTACAATAAACAAATCCTATGGAAATATTCTTGGATCTCAAAGCCTGAATGTATCTCATTTCTAAGGTTTGTGAGTGAGAAAAGCGAACGAGTGAAAAACGCACTTTATTGTCTCCTAAATTTTATTTTCAAAATACCCAGTGTTATCGGGGGCATCCTATTTTTATCATAGTTTCCAAGAAGTCGATGTTTTATATATAAAATACTATCTCGGCACTCCGGTTAAAAAGACTGTATTAGAGGACCATAATCAAATATTTAAGGGCCTGACTGACTAGACCAGGAGACAATATACTCCATGCAACTTGAGAGCGGGAAAATTCTCTATTTTGAAGTGAACAGACACATTAAATACACCCTCTCTTTTCAAGCATGTTTTTCTATATTTCTCCATTACAACAGATTTCATTTGAGCGTTTATCATGCTTATAACTGCTTATCGTCCCACATTATCTTTGTATGGCGTTTATTAACTCGGTCATTAAAGGGAAATCCAACCTTAATAGCAAGTTGCTTTGAAAGTAAGAGGAAAAATCAGAGAAGCAGATTGATAAAAGTTTGAACGAAATCGGACAAGTAATAAGAAAGTTATGAATTTTTGAAAGTCGTAATCACTACACATAAATTATGGGAATTTCAAATTGGCCAAATAGGTAATGTCACTGTGATGTAGATGTGGACAACTCCCCCATTTGCTCCAACACACAAAATGACTAAAATGTCACTTTTTTCAAAATGTATTACTTAGTAGAATCTTTTTCTTTCATGAGGACCTATAACAATATGCTCTGTCCAATATATTTTGAGCCGTGCCCTGAGGGTTAAAGCGCCTCGAAGAAAACCGCAAATTAATGATATTTTTGTGTACGACAAATGGGAGAGTTGTCCACAAACATGCCACAATCAACTCACCAAATTGCCAATTTGAGATTCGCATAGATGTAGTGATCTCATTTTTCAAACATCCATAACTTTCTTAGTCCTTGTCCGATTTCTTTCAAACTTTCACCATCCTGTTTTTCTTATTTTTCTGCTTTCACACAAATCAACTTATTACCAAGGTTGGATTGCCCTTTAAGCAATCTCCTTGAATTGTCAGCATTTCCTGTCCAATCTAACCCTTTTTAAAAATAAAAATGCACCATATAGAGCGCTTCAATTTCGTCCTATAGGCTGATAAGAATAAACAATGATCTTCCAAATGTCAAGATAGTTTAATAATTAAAATGTCATTCAAAAGGTAACATATCTCCATTCATTTTCGTCAGATGTCATTCAAATTCTGACTTGGCGATCCGCTGCAAAATGTTATCATCAAATCCATCTTTTCGAAGTTGATTTCAAGAAATTGTCATTGAAATTCTTCTCACAGACAAGACCTTACAACGAGCGGGCGACGATTTTGAATGACTCTTTGAACTCATTCAGTATTTGACAGAAATTGATAGCAAAATGAAAAATAAATTCCGAAAATGAAGGGCCAAATACGTAAGTTGACTAGGCCTTATAAATGACTGTGCAAGTTTATGAAGTTGCGGGACAAAGGCAAATTCAAATGTGTTCAAATTTGTTCGCCCTATGATTCTCTAGGGGGGGGGGGGGGGGGGTTGATGTTCAAGCAGATTTCTGCTCGCCAGCTGAACCCGCTCCCGTTACAGGGCTGTCATGGACCTACTACGAACAAATTTGAATAATTCTTTGAATAACGCTTTGACAAAATCGATTGAAACATGGCATAATGTACAAAATTCGAAAATGACTGGTGAAAGATGACATTGACTTATTACAGATTTGCCAGATTATGCAGTTACAGGACAAAATCGGAATAAAAAGTATTAAATTAGGCGGAAAGTTATTATTACATTATTTTCCCATTTCCTTCATCTCCCCCTCGCTTCACCTATTCTTTTAAAATGAATCTTCTTCTTGTTTTTCAAGCGGACCTCTTCTCGCCAGCGCGGGGGGGGGGGGGGGGGGTCGTTCGACCCCCGAACACCCCCCCCCCCCTTTAGTTACGGGCCTGCCTGACTGATGTACAATTTAATCATATCTCTTTTTAATTAAACCTTATGAAGATATGATATTCTATTCAGCTGCAGACAGGAACACGCATCACCCCTGCTTGGACAACTTCATTGGCTACCAGTTGAAAAAAGAATAATGTACAAAAGTGCCCTATTTGTTTATAAATGTACACATAATGTTGCCCCTGAATATCTTTTGTCATCATTGCTACAATCTTCCGGTCACTCCACTTACAAAAAATTCGCTCAACTACGGACACAACAGCTTTCTACGTGCCTAAATAAAATTCATTACAGTGTTCCAGTTGCATAGAATAAGCTACCATGTGAATTACGCTGTATAGCATTGAGTCGAATTCTTTAAGAAGCATCTTAAAACATATACATATTTACACTGTAATTAACTGCATTACATTTGCGTCATATTTCTTTGTTGACTTTTAATTAGTTGATTAATTTATTTTGATCATTTATAAATATTGGATATTGCGCTATAAAAGAAACTATTTAGTATTATTATTATCATTTACTTTCAAATGATTATTCCAAATAATACCAATTATTATGTTGGTATTCTGATGATTAGAATACCCAAATCGGGATATATTCGAACTAGTATGTGTTATACCGTGCTATGTGCTGGACTGATGTACATCATGTACCTGACTGATGTACATCTTAATCATTTCTGTTTTTCACGAAAAATAAAAAAAGTTATTTACATTCTAACCTGCGTCATTTATTTTCAAATGATTATTCAAAGTAATAATTGTATTTTTTCTGCATTTTTTTCCGAATTAGTATAGCCAAATCGAGATATATTCGAACTAGTATATGTTATACCATGCTATGTGCTGGACTGATGTACAACATGTACCTGACTGATGTACATCTTAATCATTTCTGTTTTTCTCGAAAAATAATAAATTAATGACATTCTAACCTGTGTCATTTATTTTCAAATGATTATTCAAAGTAATAATTGTCCTTTTTTCTGCATTTTTCCGAATTAGTATAGCCAAATCGAGATATATTCGAACTAGTATGTGTTATACCATGCTATGTGCTGGACTAATGTACAACATGTACCTGACTGATGTACATCTTAATCATTTCTGTTTTTCACGAAAAATAAAGAAGTTATGACATTCTAACCTGCGTCATTTATTTTCAAGTGATTATTCAGAGTAATAATTGTTTTTTTTCTGCATTTTTCCGAATTAGTATAGCCAAATCGAGATATATTCGAACTAGTATGTGTTATACCGTGCTATGTGCTGGACTGATCTACAACATGTACCAGACTGATGTACATCTTAATCATTTCTGTTTTTCTCGAAAAATAAAAAAGGTATGACATTCTAACCTGCGTCATTTATTTTCAAGTGATTATTCAGAGTAATAATTGTCTTTTTTCTGCATTTTTCCGAATTAGTATAGCCAAATCGAGATATATTCGAACTAGTATGTGTTATACCATGCTATGTGCTGGACTGATGTACATCATGTACCTGACTGATGTACATCTTAATCATTTCTGTTTTTCACGAAAAATAAAAAAAGTTATTTACATTCTAACCTGCGTCATTTATTTTCAAATGATTATTCAAAGTAATAATTGTCGTTTTTTCTGCATTTTTCCGAATTAGTATAGCCAAATCGAGATATATTCGAACTAGTATGTGTTATACCATGCTATGTGCTGGACTAATGTACAACATGTACCTGACTGATGTACATCTTAATCATTTCTGTTTTTCACGAAAAATAATAAATTAATGACATTCTAACCTGTGTCATTTATTTTCAAATGATTATTCAAAGTAATAATTGTCGTTTTTTCTGCATTTTTCCGAATTAGTATAGCCAAATCGAGATATATTCGAACTAGTATGTGTTATACCATGCTATGTGCTGGACTAATGTACAACATGTACCTGACTGATGTACATCTTAATCATTTCTGTTTTTCACGAAAAATAAAGAAGTTATGACATTCTAACCTGCGTCATTTATTTTCAAGTGATTATTCAGAGTAATAATTGTTTTTTTTCTGCATTTTTCCGAATTAGTATAGCCAAATCGAGATATATTCGAACTAGTATGTGTTATACCGTGCTATGTGCTGGACTGATCTACAACATGTACCAGACTGATGTACATCTTAATCATTTCTGTTTTTCTCGAAAAATAAAAAAGGTATGACATTCTAACCTGCGTCATTTATTTTCAAGTGATTATTCAGAGTAATAATTGTCTTTTTTCTGCATTTTTCCGAATTAGTATAGCCAAATCGAGATATATTCGAACTAGTATGTGTTATACCATGCTATGTGCTGGACTGATGTACAACATGTACCTGACTGATGTACATCTTAATCATTTCTGTTTTTCACGAAAAATAAAAAAAGTTATTTACATTCTAACCTGCGTCATTTATTTTCAAATGATTATTCAAAGTAATAATTGTATTTTTTCTGCATTTTTTTCCGAATTAGTATAGCCAAATCGAGATATATTCGAACTAGTATGTGTTATACCATGCTATGTGCTGGACTGATGTACAACATGTACCTGACTGATGTACATCTTAATCATTTCTGTTTTTCACGAAAAATAATAAATTAATGACATTCTAACCTGTGTCATTTATTTTCAAATGATTATTCAAAGTAATAATTGTCCTTTTTTCTGCATTTTTCCGAATTAGTATAGCCAAATCGAGATATATTCGAACTAGTATGTGTTATACCATGCTATGTGCTGGACTAATGTACAACATGTACCTGACTGATGTACATCTTAATCATTTCTGTTTTTCACGAAAAATAAAGAAGTTATGACATTCTAACCTGCGTCATTTATTTTCAAGTGATTATTCAGAGTAATAATTGTCTTTTTTCTGCATTTTTCCGAATTAGTATAGCCAAATCGAGATATATTCGAACTAGTATGTGTTATACCGTGCTATGTGCTGGACTGATCTACAACATGTACCAGACTGATGTACATCTTAATCATTTCTGTTTTTCTCGAAAAATAAAAAAGGTATGACATTCTAACCTGCGTCATTTATTTTCAAGTGATTATTCAGAGTAATAATTGTCTTTTTTCTGCATTTTTCCGAATTAGTATAGCCAAATCGAGATATATTCGAACTAGTATGTGTTATACCGTGCTATGTGCTGGACTGATCTACAACATGAACCAGACTGATGTACATCTTAATCATTTCTGTTTTTCTCGAAAAATAAAAAAGGTATGACATCCTATCCTGTGTCATTTATTTTCAAGTGATTATTCAAAGTAATAATTGTCTTTTTTCTGCATTTTTTCCGAATTAGTATAGCCAAATCGAGATATATTCGAACTAGTATATGTTATACCATGCTATGTGCTGGACTGATGTACAACATGTACCTGACTGATGTACATCTTAATCATTTCTGTTTTTCACGAAAAATAATAAATTAATGACATTCTAACCTGTGTCATTTATTTTCAAATGATTATTCAAAGTAATAATTGTCTTTTTTTCTGCATTTTTCAGAATTAGTATAGCCAAATCGAGATATATTCGAACTAGTATGTGTTATACCATGCTATGTGCTGGACTAATGTACAACATGTACCTGACTGATGTACATCTTAATCATTTCTGTTTTTCTCGAAAAATAATAAATTAATGACATTCTAACCTGTATCATTTATTTTCAAATGATTATTCAAAGTAATAATTGTCTTTTTTCTGCATTTTCCGAATTAGTATAGCCAAATCGAGATATGTTCGAACTAGTATGTGTTATACCATGCTATGTGCTGGACTGATGTACAACATGTACCTGACTGATGTACATCTTTATCATTTCTGTTTTTCTCGAAAAATAATGAATTAATGACATCCTAACCTGTGTCATTTATTTTCAAATGATTATTCAGAGTAATAATTGTCTTTTTTCTGCATTTTTCCGAATTAGTATAGCCAAATCGAGATATATTCGAACTAGTATGTGTTATACCGTGCTATGTGCTGGACTGATCTACAACATGTACCAGACTGATGTACATCTTAATCATTTCTGTTTTTCTCGAAAAATAAAAAAGGTATGACATTCTAACCTGCGTCATTTATTTTCAAGTGATTATTCAGAGTAATAATTGTCTTTTTTCTGCATTTTTCCGAATTAGTATAGCCAAATCGAGATATATTCGAACTAGTATGTGTTATACCATGCTATGTGCTGGACTGATGTACAACATGAACCAGACTGATGTACATCTTAATCATTTCTGTTTTTCACGAAAAATAATAAATTAATGACATTCTAACCTGTGTCATTTATTTTCAAATGATTATTCAAAGTAATAATTGTCTTTTTTTCTGCATTTTTCAGAATTAGTATAGCCAAATCGAGATATATTCGAACTAGTATGTGTTATACCATGCTATGTGCTGGACTGATGTACAACATGTACCTGACTGATGTACATCTTAATCATTTCTGTTTTTCTCGAAAAATAATAAATTAATGACATTCTAACCTGTATCATTTATTTTCAAATGATTATTCAAAGTAATAATTGTCTTTTTTCTGCATTTTCCGAATTAGTATAGCCAAATCGAGATATATTCGAACTAGTATGTGTTATACCATGCTATGTGCTGGACTGATGTACAACATGTACCTGACTGATGTACATCTTAATCATTTCTGTTTTTCTCGAAAAATAATGAATTAATGACATCCTAACCTGTGTCATTTATTTTTAAATGATTATTCAAAGTAATAATTGTCCTTTTTTCTGCATTTTTTCGGAATTAGTATATTCAAATGGAGATATATTCGAACTAGTATGTGTTATACCATGCTGTGTGCTGGACTGATGTACAACATGTACCTGACTGATGTACATCTTAATCATTTCTGTTTTTCACGAAAAATAATAAATTAATGACATTCTAACCTGTGGCATTTATTTTCAAATGATTATTCAAAGTAATAATTGTCTTTTTTCTGCATTTTTCCCGAATTAGTATAGCCAAATCGAGATATATTCGAACTAGTATGTGTTATACCATGCTATGTGCTGGACTGATGTACAACATGTACCTGACTGATGTACATCTTAATCATTTCTGTTTTTCTCGAAAAATAATAAATTAATGACATTCTAACCTGTGTCATTTATTTTCAAATGATTATTCAAAGTAATAATTGTCCTTTTTTCTGCATTTTTCCGAATTAGTATAGCCAAATCGAGATATATTCGAACTAGTATGTGTTATACCATGCTATGTGCTGGACTGATGTACAACATGTACCTGACTGATGTACATCTTAATCATTTCTGTTTTTCACGAAAAATAAAAAAGTTATGACATTCTAACCTGTGGCATTTACTTTCAAATGATTATTCAAAGTAATAATTGTCTTTTTTCTGCATTTTTCCGAATTAGTATAGCCAAATTGAGATATATTCGAACTAGTATGTGTTATACCGTGCTATGTGCTGGACTGATGTACAACATGTACCTGACTGATGTACATCTTTATCATTTCTGTTTTTCACGAAAAATAAAAAAGTTATGACATTCTAACCTGTGGCATTTACTTTCAAATGATTATTCAAAGTAATAATTGTCCTTTTTTCTGCATTTTTCCGAATTAGTATAGCCAAATCGAGATATATTCGAACTAGTATGTGTTATACCATGCTATGTGCTGGACTGATGTACAACATGTACCTGACTGATGTACATCTTAATCATTTCTGTTTTTCTCGAAAAATAATGAATTAATGACATCCTAACCTGTGTCATTTATTTTCAAATGATTATTCAAAGTAATAATTGTCCTTTATTCTGCATTTTTTCGGAATTAGTATATTCAAATGGAGATATATTCGAACTAGTATGTGTTATACCATGCTATGTGCTGGACTGATGTACAACATGTACCTGACTGATGTACATCTTAATCATTTCTGTTTTTCACGAAAAATAATAAATTAATGACATTCTAACCTGTGACATTTATTTTCAAGTGATTATTCAAAGTAATAATTGTCTTTTTTCTGCATTTTTCCCGAATTAGTATAGCCCAATCGAGCTATATTCTAACGAGTATGTGTTATACCATGCTATGTGCTGGACTGATGTACAACATGTACCTGACTGATGTACATCTTAATCATTTCTGTTTTTCACGAAAAATAAAAAAGTTATGACATTCTAACCTGCGTCATTTATTTTCAAGTGATTATTCAAAGTAATAATTGTCTTTTTTCTGCATTTTTTCCGAATTAGTATAGCCAAATCGAGATATATTCGAACTAGTATGTGTTATACCATGCTATGTGCTGGACTGATGTACAACATGTACCTGACTGATGTACATCTTAATCATTTCTGTTTTTCTCGAAAAATAATAAATTAATGACATTCTAACCTGTGTCATTTATTTTCAAATGATTATTCAAAGTAATAATTGTCCTTTTTTCTGCATTTTTCCGAATTAGTATAGCCAAATCGAGATATATTCGAACTAGTATGTGTTATACCATGCTATGTGCTGGACTGATGTACAATATGTACCTGACTGATGTACATCTTAATCATTTCTGTTTTTCACGAAAAATAAAAAAGTTATGACATTCTAACCTGTGGCATTTACTTTCAAATGATTATTCAAAGTAATAATTGTCTTTTTTCTGCATTTTTCCGAATTAGTATAGCCAAATCGAGATATATTCGAACTAGTATGTGTTATACCATGCTATGTGCTGGACTGATGTACAACATGTACCTGACTGATGTACATCTTAATCATTTCTGTTTTTCACGAAAAATAAAAAAGTTATGACATTCTAACCTGTGGCATTTACTTTCAAATGATTATTCAAAGTAATAATTGTCTTTTTTTCTGCATTTTTCCGAATTAGTATAGCCCCGCATCGGGATATATTGGACCGAGTATGTGTTATACCTGCTATGTACTGGACTGATGTACATCATGTACCTGGCTGATGTACATCTTAATCATTTCTGTTTTTCACGAAAAATAAAAAAGTTATGACATTCTAACCTGTGGCATTTACTTTCAAATGATTATTCAAAGTAATAATTGTCTTTTTTTCTGCATTTTTCCGAATTAGTATAGCCCCGCATCGGGATATATTGGACCGAGTATGTGTTATACCTGCTATGTATTGGACTGATGTACATCATGTACCTGACTGATGTACATCTTAATCATTTCTGTTTTTCACGAAAAATAAACTTGAAGTTATGACATTCTAACCTGTGTCATTTACTTTCAAATGATTATTCAAAGTATAATAATTGTCTTTTTTCTGCATTTTTCCGAATTAGTATAGCCCCGCATCGGGATATATTGGAGCTATCGGGATATATTTGCCAGATTTAACACTGTCAGTTGGTGAAGTTTCTATACATCCATCGGATTCAATAAGGAATCTGGGTGCCTTTTTTGATGTTAACATGACTATGTCAGCACACATTAACAATGTTTGCCGCAGTGTGATTTTTCATTTGAGGAACATATCTAGGATTCGTAAATTTATTGATCAAACTACTTGTCATCATGCTGTAAGGTCACTTATTCTTTCCAGACTAGACTATTGTAATGGGCTTCTTTCCTCTATACCAAAGTCTCATGTAAACCGTCTACAGCGTCTGCAGAATTGGGCTGCACGTCTTGTTTTTGAGGTTGGCAGAAGTCATTCTTCCCAACCTTTACTTCGTTCCCTTCACTGGCTGCCCATTCAAAAACGTATCATCTTCAAATTAGTTCTTTATGTTTATAAATCTATCAATAACCAGGCTCCAGGGTACATATCTGAATGCTTAACTGTATATACACCTAGTAGAAATCTCAGATCCTCAAATAACAACCTTCAGCTCAGCTACCCAATGACCCGAAATTTGTCAGGTGATAGGACTTTCACAGTTACTGCATCTAGGCTATGGAATAATCTCCCCTTGACCATTAGACAGTCAGCATCCATAAAGACCTTTAAAAAAGAAAAATCTTTTACAAAAGCAAGGGGAAAGTTGTTTCAAAATGTACTTCCGAAGAAGTTCAAGTACATTCTTTCGGGTTATACAGTATTGTCATATCAAATTGCCCTCTGCTTCCACTTACGAAACTCAGTGCATTTTCTCGTCTTATTCTGACTGTATACCTCTTAGAATAATTTGTTTTGGAACTTTGTCAAGTGGCGTAACTACTAGTAACTCTAGTCGTGAAAAACCCCTTCCCCCCCCCCCCCCCCCCCTCCCCAATAATGCCAGTGCACTCTCCATGCCTGGACCCATTATAAATTATACCCATTTTGATCATCAACTTTAAAACCAATTCCTAGTTTCGAATAAAAATGTTATTTCATTCCCGATCCACACGGGATGTGAACCCGTCCCAACCTCTCCTCCCAAAAGAAGCCTACCTATGCCTTTCTTAGTGTTATGTAATTCATTGGCGTAATGAGCCAAAAGAACTGAGGGGGCTGTCAGAGGGACACAGGGTCCAATATACCTTTTTAAAATGAAAATGCAATTTTGTTATATATTTGGTAGGTAATTTGATTCCCTTTTTTCTTTTGTTCTTTCTTGGGGGGGGGGGGCGGGTTGCTGCAGCGCCCCAAGCCCCCCCCCCCCCCCCCCCCCCCCCAACCAGTACGCCATTGATGTAATTCATGTTACACGACACTCTTGAATGAATTAAGGTAGCGCAGTCATAGTTACGTACGTGTACGACTGGCATAACCGCACTATTATTAGTTCTAGGCTCCTTCAAATTGGCAACGTTTCTAGATTGACTCTAGGATCGCTTTGGCTAACTTCAGGTTCCGGACTGATGTAGAATTAGCCACGACCCTTATTGGTCGCCAGTTTCAAGGAGCGGTAGCCCAATGCGACGACCATACCCTAACTCCTAAGTTAAGACCTAACTTCGTGTTCTTACCTACCATCTTCAAAATGAACACAGAATACCGTTAGCCTACTGACCGTACTTGTAAGTTGTATTTTTGTAATTTCTTCATTCTTGAGTGGATTGGATATGTTCAGAAAGGCAAGTTCTGTAATTTTAACTCTTGTATTTATATGTTTACGGTACCTTCAGTCCCATATATGACATCTTGTGTTTCATATCTACATATAATTAATGTACAATAGGCCTACAGCTTATCTGAAGATAACCATAGTCAATACACTCATAGGTACACGCCATTGCCGACTGTGTAGGAACGCAGGCAATAGTCAGTACGGTACTAATATGTATCACTGTGCATTTTTGGCTTTATTTAAGTGAAACCCATATATTGAAGTTTACTTAAGTTAAATATAAATAATTATGGTGAATAATAGATGATTAAAACTTACCAGTTTGTTTTGTGACCTTTGAAGAGGGTTTCCTGAAATTTTGGGTACTTTTTGTCGATAACTCCTATCGAGCCCCGTCAGAGCATCCATTTTGTATTTTTCACGATTATGATGAATGGAGCCCTCAGCGCTCGTAGTGGTACCGGCGCGATCGGTTCCTCGATCTCCACCTCGTTGTTTACCTGTTGTTAAGACAGCTTGGGGTTGTTAATGAGTTTAGTCTAGCGATAAGGCTTCTCATCGTGCATTCTCTACAATCTGCTGTATTCCTTCTGGGGCAAGGATATTAAGCAAGGTGCTTTAACGGCGAGAAGCAATAAATGAAAAAGTCTGTGGGAGAGAACGGCCACCCGTCGTTGTTTTTCGATCTTGTCCGAATAGCTTGTGTGCGTAACATTCTGCGTACGTATCTATGGTGCGTAACCATGTAGAGCGGCCTCACTAGTGCGCAACATATTGAGAGCAGTCGTCATACGTATGGAGGTCTGTGTAACAACTACGAAAAACAAGGCTGTAAATGTAAGTTTTTATAACTTTCTACATTTTGTATCTTAACGAACTTATAACGTAATATCTAAAGAGTGATACCTAAGTATCAGTTTGCCCACAAAAACCTCCATTTCAAACAAAATTACATCTGTATCCCCAATACCCAGTATACACACATGTATATGATCCTAATGGTCAATATGACCATTGCTTGCTGATGTGAGTCTATACACAGCGCTGTCGCTTTGCGACAGCGCTGTACAAGGTGGCCATTCAAAAGCGTTGCGAACCTCGACTACAAAATAGCGACTACATGCTTATTGCTTTTGATTAAATTACATCCTTTCTTGAACTTGAAGTTGAACTTGAACTTGATTCTTGAACTTACTTAGTAATTATAAAAATTAAAACTAAATCAAGCTTAAAGTAAACTTTATTAGGCCTAGTTAAAATAAATTTAACTATAAATTGCGCTCCCTAACTTAAATTTAGTTAACCAACTTGCAATACAACTTACAAAAAAACAATGATTTATTGCGTCGTCTGCCCACAGTACTCAGTAGCTGTACTATCACCTCTGCTGCCGTTTGCGGGACGAGATAGTACAGATACTGTGGGCAGACATGGCAGACGACGCAATAAATCATCGTTTTGGTAAGTTGTAAGTTAGTTAACTAAATTTAAGTTACTAGTTAGGGAGCGCAATAAACTAACATGTATCCCCCGAACTAGTGTTCGGGGATAATATGGATTTGGCATCGTCGCGCCGCATCCGCCGCAGAGATTTTCTTGTGAGCGCTCTACTGTCTGCAGTTTTTGTCGGATCACCTTCAAATTTCACATGGAGGTGCATTATGGTAAGATGAAGAAGCCTATTGTTTTTGGTGTGGGCGGAGTCATGGTTGCCATGGTAACCATATTTTTAAAGAAATGGTAAAGATTTTCTTGTGAGCGCTCTACCGGCTGCAGTTTTTGTCGGATCACCTTCAAATTTCGCATGGAGGTGCATTATGGTAAGATGAAGACGCCTATTGTTTTTGGTGTGGGCGGAGTCGACATTGTTGCCATGGTAACCATATTTTTTAAAGTAATGGTAAAGACTTTCTTGTGAGCGCTCTATCGGCTGCAGTTTTTGTGGGATCACCTTCAATTTCAAAACAACTAAAAAATGACAAAAGTACAAAAAAGGGCTAATTTGTCAGCAGTGATACCCGAGGTCCCAAATTGCCACTTTATCCATTTCAGTCACAACATTGATTCAAATAGGGGATGGGTGACAGGTTCGGGGGATACATGTACTCGGACTGGTCCCCCCTCCGAGTGCTCTAGTTTAAGCTTGATTTGGTACTATAATTACTTCAAGAAAGGATGTAATTTAATCAAAAAGCATGTAGTCGCAATTTTGTAGTCGCGGTTCGCAACGCTTTTGAATGGCCAGCTTGTACAGCGCTGTCGCTCCGCACCGCACCCTTTCAAGATAAGCCTCCATTTGCTGACCCACTTTTTTTCTGACACCCCTGGCATGGCCTGACACACTTTTTTTCCATTCACTTTTACTCTTGCCTTTGTTTAAAAAATATGTTTTTATTCATTTTTTATGAGACAGTTTCTGTGATTGGCTTTCTTGCTAGTGAATATTCATTAGCTATCTGATTGATTTTTTATTAGGAGAGGCTTCGTCTGATTCCGTTTCAGTGATATTGGCTCTTATGCTAGATCTAACGGTAGACTCTAATAATTGATATCCCAGTCTCCCTTGCTGTAGAGCAAGATCTTCTGCTGCTTAAGGTTCTACAATGGTTTCATGTCAAAGGTGCCAAGGGGGCAGTCTTGGACATGGTCAGGCACTCCACGAACGAATGTGATATCCGACCAAGACTAACATTGGGTTGCTAAATAGAATGAGGTCAAGTAAAATTCTTCCTCTTGTTGATTCCATGACAATCTGTGACAAACCACGATCCTCAATATTGTGTGACGAATCTTTGATGTAAGGCAGGGTTTCTACAGACTTTGCCAATCACCTGATCTCATGCATTCCATCCAGGCAGGTTGAAATCTCCAGCTACTAATACTAAGTGTGTATGGGCTAGTCTGGACAGAGGCAGTTCAAGTTCAGTGAGGCTTTCTACATCTCTTTCATGGGGTCTGTAGAAAGCTGCAATATGAAGAGTTCCTGCGCCAACCATGTCAATTCTACACCAGAGTATTTCACTGTCAGTTTCAAGCTCACTTTCTCATACAGCCAACAGATCTTTCTTGGCATAAATACTCCACGATTTTGCATCACCAGGTCAGTCTCGACGATCAGTATTGTAGCTGTCTGTAGGGAAGACTTTGTTGTCACTGATTTCTGGACTCTGACACGATTCTGTCCCTTTTAATAATCATGCCCAGGTCATGTTCTTGAGTCAGGACAAGATAAGATTGCTTGGCACTGATTGCCAGTTCCCAGCTCCTGACTCAAACGTACCCATTCCAAAAGCGCTTCTGCAAAATTGGCATATATATCCAACAACCTACATGTTATGTGCCCTCTGTGCAGAGTGGAAGAAGAAGATGTCCATCACTTCGTATTCTCCTGCAGCTTCCTCCAGCCTCAACAATTCATCTTTATAGAGAACATCAACCAGCAATTCCTAGAGATAGAAATTCCCAACAGTTTATTAAATTAAACCTCCTATCTATATTTAAAGAGAAGTCTGCTATGAATCACTTGTTCAAATATGTTTCATCAATAAACTACTTGCTGGGTACTTGGGCTGTACATAGAAATGGACAGGTTCCTTTAATACACATTTCAATGAGAAACATTGTTCAAAGGAAACAAAAATTGTGATCTTTATAGACAGGTGGTTATTGTGTTCAGATCATTTCACCTCATTTCAGTCCACATCTTCATCATCCTGTTCCCACACTCTTTCTTGTTAGTTTTCAATCTCCTACTCTAATCTCTTTGCCTGTTTCCTATCTCAGTAATCCCTGCTCCATCCAACCACACCTCCTGATCCATTCCAGATGTATGTTATGTAACTGCCATGAGCAGACACTGTGTATACATGTACATGTGAGAGTTGTTGATGAATAAAGTTACACTTGCAGTTTGATACTACATCAGTGCTGTCATGAATTTGTTCTTTGTCAGCTAGCAACTACAGAACACAAAAGTGGTCTTTCTATACAGGTGGTCGCTAAAGCAGGTTTGACTGTAGTTTATACATGCCTCCTTATGCCAGAACTAAGCCTTTACTGACAATACTGAACGAGTCTGACACTACATGTACATTTACCATGCCCCTCCTAACCCTTTCGAGACAACTGACCACATTTTGTGGTTTGGCTCAATAACTTTTGATTCGAGCTCTAAAAAATATACCAGATGCATGAGTAGAAAGAGCAAAAATTTCTGCACACACTATGTCCATTTTGCTTGCATGACCATATTGCATTTGATGCAAGGAATTTTAAAAAATAGAATAAGCTTTAAAATCCTTAGATTGGCAACACATTGAGAGGTTCAAAATCATTGTTTTTTATCAAAATTGGCAATTTTTTCAACTTTTCAACAAAATTCTTAACCATGTACATTGTTTGTAGAGACATTGCACCTTATCAGAACCATGTAGCACTAAAAGAAAATATTGTTGCCAATTTGAAGAACGAAATGTGATCAATTTAGCCCTTGAATAATTCCTGTCACGTCTTTCTGATGGAGTCACGACGGAGTCACGTCTTTCGGATGGTGACGTTAAAGGTCGGTCCCAGACGTAAATAATCATATCTGATTGATACTCGTCTGTAAAAACCCAATTCGGAAAATAGCGTTAAACACGGACATAATATACTAAAATACTAAAGCTTTTCGACATGCACTCATCAGAGTAAATTCGCATGAATGAGCAAGAACGCCTAAAAATGAAACAATATACTAGAGCCGAAGGAACAGTGGACGCTAAATGGCGCGATGTGATTGGCTGTCACGCTAAACAAGGTTACTATGCCTAACCTTGTTTAGCGTGACAACTTTGTTGTTTTGTTTGTTAACCCGTGGCAGCAGTAGTGACTCCATTTCGATGATACGTGATGCAGTGCGCTGCGCTGCAGGAGAATACCATCGCTTAATTTAGGTGGTGATCAAGTACCTTTGACACTACATTGTAATGAATTCTCATCAAAGGAAGATCGATCGTTTTACAAGCACTCCTTTTCCTCTTTTTTTCCATCTCAGTTGGCTGACTGTAAAAATAGAAACGTCTGCGGCATAAAGCTTTCGCGAATTGAAACTTTTGCGAATTGCAATAATTTTATTGTTGTTTCAATTCTGATTTGATTATTTTGCGGCACGAGACACTCGCGAATCTTGTCTTGACCACTCACGATATTCGCAAAAGTTTCATGCACTTAAAAATTTCTGGTTTTACAGTAGCTACACAAAAAATCTGAAATTTGGGAAATGAAAGACGGAAGTTTTAACAAAACGGTTTTAGAGTCTCTGACCCTTGTAAAAAAGTACCATAGTACCTGTAATTTGACAGTAATTTGACCAAATTAACATCAAATCATGCAGCGTACTAGATCAAATTACCATGATTTGATGGTAATTTGGTCAAATTACTGTCAAATTACCATGGATACAATGGTACTTTTTTACAAGGGGAATTATGTGGAACAGTTCTTGTGCAATTTCTTCTTGATAGATAGATAGATCTGGACTGTAGATGGTGTAGTGTTTTGAAAATTTGTAGTAATGCAAGTAACTTTATAGTCTAGACTAGCAAAATGTTTTTTTATTATCTTGTATCTGAAATATCAAGACTATTATTTGTGTTTATTTGTTATTGATTACAAAACATTAACAGATCATTGTGAATGAGTATCACATCACACATTTTTTAAAAAACCCAGTGTTCTTCATGATAATTCATGATTCTTCTTAACCCTATCTCTCTTTCTCTTCCCTTTTCCCCTGTATTTAAAAAAAAATCTCTCTTTCATCTTAAACCTTCACTGCAGATTGTCAAAAGTGAAAACCCTGATGGTGATGTCCTATGGGATGCTACCTGTTAGAGATAGCTCTGAAGGTACACTGGACTTGCAGTGTGCACCATCAGCCTAGCTATGCATCTGAGACTGAGCAAATGGTTTAAAATAACATGAATCAGATGTACATTACTCATCCTTCAAAGGTGATGAACCGTTAATACGATATGGTGCTGATCAACGTTAGCCTTATAGTTGTATGAAATTATTTATTTATTTAACTTACTATCGCACTTTAACATACATGTATATAACCAAAGAATTGAATTCTTACCTTTTTCCTGCAAATGATGTCATATTATGTGACGGTCCATTGAAAGTTTCCTTTCAAATTTTTAAAACATTCTACTCAAGTTAGTCAGTTTCAGTGCTTATATTCTGTAAAAGTTCTTTTCCTCACAGTGCCAATAGACAGTTTTTAACTGCTCAAAATAAAATATTGTTAAAATCCCTTTCTACTATTGGTTGTATTGGTTTATTGTTATAAGATATTCGCTGAACATGCAGCTCAAGAGCTGAAATTGTTCAATTTACAAAACAAAACATACAGAATTTATAAAAATCAAGATAAAAAATCAAGAAGGACCAGTTAATAATAATTATGTTAAAATAATTGTCTCTTGTCTGTTAAGTTATTAAACTAATTTATTACATGATTCATACATAATAGACTGAATACAAGTTTCTATTTATTTTTTAAATTCTCAGTCTACTACTATTACTATAGGCCTAGGTAAAAAAAAATTTCGTTATCTCTTCAAATATTAAATAAGCTCATAAATTGTTCAGTTTGAAGTTTGAAAGTGATCAGTAAAGAAACAAATCACTGAAAAAATAAATGTATCTTTGTTTACTTAATGACACCATATGAAGTCATTTTTTCTCTCTCTCTTTTTTTTTCCCTCTCTCTCTCTCCCCTTCAAATCTACATTTTAGGTCTGCAACAAAAAGAAACCACATCTATGCCAGTGAACCAAGGCCGACTGGGGTAGGTCACTAATCCATCAGCACTAAAGGTAAAAGTGTTTGACATGATTCTACCTTGAAGTTGAAGCTGTTTTGAATCGGGATCCACCATTGTTTTCTACTCGAAGGACTGCATACTGCACAGTCTGTGTTACTGAGGGAAACATCGTGCAGGTTATGCTCATGTGATTGCCAAAGGGCGATGCCATACACGTAAGGGACGTTAGCACGCATTTTCTAGACTACTGCCAGTATAAAAATACTTGATGAAAATTATTTTGTGGTCCTGTTATGATTACACCAGAAAGAAGCATTAGTCAATTGTCATGTTAGACTTTTTCTGTCTTTGAAGGAAATGAATGGACAAAAGACTCGGTGTTAGACCTGACATAATTTGCAATAGCTTCAGAGCAACAAGTAAATCCATGTGTTGGAAAAAAGAAAGTTAATGAAAGATACGTCTTTTTCTTCTCAACACAAATACTGATACCAAAGAGTCCTTATTTATCATTATATGATGGTTTCAGTACTGATATAGTAAATGTTGTAGGAAGTGTTTTGAGAATCCTTTACTGTTTTTGCAATTTTGAAAAATAATGTACAATTCAAATGACTTTATTTCACTTTCATTTCTTATAGATATTCATGTGTCCATTCTTATATCATGTTACAATGCAGCTAAACTTTTCTGTTTAGACCTTGGTAGGGGATTGTAGTTTTTTTTTTTCCTTGTACATAGAACATGTAGAAGTATGCTACCTTCATGTAGAGCAGTTGATTCAGTTACTGTGCTTTTTGAGTATGAAAAATGGGGCTATTTTCCATGTGGAAGCGTTTGGTCAAGCCATTCAGTCTCTGTGCAGCGAAGTTTGCTTCTCTCTGTTGCAGTCCAAAATGCAGGAGATTTCTGCTTGCCACACTTGCAGTGTACTTCCTGACATTCTGTGTCGTCTTGCCAGTTCTTTGCCGTGATTTGCCGTTGACGAAGTACTACAGCTTCTGGCATGCTTCCAAGAACACCCTCCAGAGAGCTAAGGATATCAATGGCATGAATGCCGACAATGCTCAGAAGCACCTAGCCAGCCTGCCAAAGGAAGCAACAAAGCAGCTCTATGAGGAGTCGATGAGAAAGGATAAGCTGAGGTTTGTAATTGCTGTTCAAACAATCCCAAGGCATGGAAGTCCCTCTCCTCGCTATCTGACCCAGGTGATGGTGGCCTTGCATGGTATCTTACAGGAATCTGGAGGTTTGGAAGAGACGGCGCTGTTCATATGTAATACCCAGAGACTTCCTGCTAGTGAGCACAAGGAAGCAGTTGCTCTGTCTGAATACTTTGCCATGGTGCATACATCACTTGGTACAGAGACCGATCGGTATGAACGTGAGAAGCAGGACTATCTCTTCTGTCTGCGTGAGGCGCAAAGACTTTCCTCACAGTATGTCATCGTCCTACAAGATGATGCCCTACCTCACTCAAACTACTACTCAGTCTTGGATTATGTTTTGAAGCACAGAGTTGAAATGCAGATCCATCATGGCGAGCAACATTCAGCCCAAAACGAATGGGTGTGGCTTAAACTCAACTTCCCAAACTCCCTTGCCAAATATGAACGCAACATCTACTTTGCCTTGGAATGGATTGCCATTAGCCTTATAGGAGCAACTACATTCATATTCATCTTTTCATTTAGGCAGTTCTTTTGTAGTAGAATGAATGCTGACAGGGAAGCAATAGCGGTCAAACCACTGTTCATTGTGGGCTTTGCATACTGCATGTTATTTACATGGCTTCTAGGTCGGCCCTACATTACTCTTCCTCAAACTCTATCAAATTCCTTCTACACGGTTGGCCCAGGAACATCCTGCTGTTTGCCGGCAGTCCTGTTCCCACAAAACCAATTGCCTGGCATCATCCAGTACCTTGAAACTATCAAGCTAGACAAGGGAAATCCCTTGGACTTTGCTTTGGATGACTATCGAGCCCAGAGCAAACTTCGGCAATTCTTGATCAATCCTAACTTGTTTTCCCATATAGGTGTGGCTTCAGCTTTGCATGGTCATTCCAATTCTCGTGTCGCTGAGAACTATTTGTTTGTCGTAAAGTATATGGAAACTCCATTTTCAAGTTGGTTTGTGCAAGACTAAGTTCAGTGCTACATTGGGTTATTTTAAGATGCAAATATCAACTTAAAGGAGAATTAACACTAGAATGTAAATGTACTTATGTTCAAAGGTGTAATATATTCATAATCATTGACTTGTATCACTTTAAAAATAAAATATTAGAAAAGGGTTTAAATCAAGACATTCTAAATCACGGTATCATCTGCTTAAACACTTTACATGGGGCTGCCATTTTCTTGATGGAGTTGTATATGAACCATTGGAAACCGTTCGGTCAGGAAGATCCTTATTAAAGCTAAATTGCTTCTCTTCATAATAAAAAAATCCCCATATATGATGGAAAATACATAACAGGTCTATGCATATATATTCTAAACTTTTAAATTAATAGATTTCTTTTTAAATTCTCTGGTTTTGCTAACTAGAAGTCGTTTTCTTGGGCTTGCCTGGCAGAGCAGAACATAATTTATACAACGCGCATTCTGACTTTTGAAGTCCATTATCTCAAAGCAGGTGAATGCATAGTTTGTCACTATTGACGCTCAGGAAAGTCATCTGACATAAATTTGAATTAATTCGCTCCGTCAAGAGAATAGATTTATATTTAGTAAAATCGTAATTTTCAAAGAAATATAAACACATTTTCGTTTTTAGAATATATGTATATATCTGTTAAATATTTTAAATCTCAAATGGGATTTTGTATCAGGAAGAAAGACAATTTTACATTCGGATTAAAAATATCTTTATGTACACATCAAGAAAATGGCAGCCCCCGGGTATCGCTAGCAGACGATAAATCTTGCAGAGAAAATCTTGATTTATACCCATCTCCTATATTTTAATGCAAAACTATGTTGGACGGCAAGAAGGAATAGATTACATCTTTGAATATAAGCACATTTATATTATGAGGTTAATTCCCCTTTAAGTACATGTACATGTAGTTAGCAAAGTGTGATGGCGGGAAAGATACATATGACACTATACTAGCAAAAATTACCAGTGGCACCATGGGGGGGGGGGGTCTTCTATGTACAGCCCAAGTACCCATTCACGCTGAAATTCAAGTAGTTTATTGATGAAACATATTTGAACAATTGATTCATAGCAGACTTCTCTTTAAATATAGATAGGAGGTTTAATTTAATTAGGGGTTAAACTGGGGGAAAGAACTTGAATATCATTGCGGAGTGAAATCAAACTCTAACTATAGAATTAAAAAAAAATGTATTGTATTAAAGGGATACTCAATCGCAGATTGTGGACGTTTTTATGCCGCGAGAGGGCACCGTGTTCGTTACCTGATCATGCCGTTGCCCAATGCCCCATGGGGTTCAATCTTTGGACAGACTAGTCGCTGTGCAACATGCACGCTCCGCCTGAGCTCGAGCTCTCGTGCGAGATTTCGGTCGGCTTCGTGCAGTCCGAAATATAATCCCAGTTGTCCAACGGACGCGTTCTACGCACAAACTTTGTGTACAAGTGAATGGGGCTTACGCAATCCTGACATTCCCCACAGCCCCCTGGTTGCGTATCCCTTTAAACACGGTGTATTTAGTAAGCAGTCAAGAGGCAATTATTGGTAATACAAAAATGTTATCATGACATGTATTATTGAAAGTCGAAAATAAATGTTTAAGTACATGTATATGTACCTTACAATATACAACAGATTGCATCTGTTTGTAGTTCTCCAATTAAAGGTTGCTCAATCATATGTAGTGGAATGTTGAAAGAAGTGGGAGAGAGAGAGAGTGTGGTACAGTGGGAAACAGTGGTGGGGAGAATGAGTGTGAAAGAGAGAGAAAGAGAGAGAAACAGTGGAAATATGAGAGAGTGAGAAACAGCCAGTGGGAAAAAAGAGAGAGAGAAAAAAATAGACATGCAGGGGGATTGATAGAATTTATAAAGAATACAGGAGAGAGAGAGAGAGAGGGTTTAGCCATACCTGCCAACTTTTGAGGACCAAAAAGAGTAATATTTATTTGTGTGGTGGGGGACATAATGTGCGCAAAGCGTACATGGCGAGCACGTAGCGCGAAGTCCCTTCCTGCCGGGGCCCGCCATAGGGCCCTGGAAGCTCTGGAGTTTTAGATGCTCCCAGATGCAATCTCAGCCTTATTTTGAAACCATTTACCATGTTTTTGAACCCTAATGTTACAAAAATTATTGTTCATTTTTCTTTTGTTAGATATGAAAAAGCTAGAATGGTAGGGAATATTTTGCAGGTCTGAATGAAGACCCTATTTCCTTTACTTTAAAAGCAATTTTTGACACTTATTTGATCCCCTTTTGAGGGTACAGGGAACGAAGCCCCCTGAAGCTGGTACGTTTTCTTGTTCTTTAGAGGGCTAAAATCATTAATCTACAGAACATTATAAAAAAATATTGACATGATTAACTTAATATTTAGCCAACTGATCTGCTTTTTACCACACCACATTGCAAATCACCTTGCCCAGTTGCCTTATCTTCTGAGTAAGATCTAAACTGAAAAACAGGAACCAGATTTTTTTTTCGAAGGAAAATTACTTTATCTTAATTCTATAACATTCTAGGAATTCCCTGATCGTATGTAGTCAACCACAGCTAAATTCAAACACTCCAAGATAAAGTTAAAGAGTAGAAAACAAATCACAAAAGCCTGGTCATGAAGAACGATTCACGATGTGCACGCAGTGTACCCACCACACAACCAATATTCTAGGCCGCTGGTGCTGGGGAAGAACCCGGGGGAAGAACGTCTCCCATTCCTGCTGGAAAGTGAATTCCAGCAGGGATTTTTCAAGAGAATATTTCAACAATTTAACGAACAAGTTTGACATTCTCTCTCACCTGAATCATGAAAAATAGCGATGATATTCCATTTGGACTCATTTGTGAAATTTAGAATCAGTTCTCAGAGAACAAATTACGGTTATTAGGGGCTGTGATTTCCCTATCTCGTGATAATACAATCGTGCACTGCCATCATGCATAACATGGACTCACTGCACAGTACGTTATCTTGTCAATGTACACTGTTTGTTCTCACACCCATGCTTCGTATACATTGTACATGTAAGCACAAACAGTGCACATAGACAAGATAAGGTAGTTGTAGGATATCTACGTAGTATAAGTTCGCACAACCATGCATTATTCAGAAAATCGTAATTTTGTGATACAAAATCGTAAGGAGTAATATACAATAAAAAATCGTAATAATTACGCCCAAATCGTAAGAGTTGGCAGGTATGTTAGCGTGATGATGAAAAGTGCTAAGATTTGTAGGGCTTCCACTGCCATGTTTAGGTTTCTGATTTTTTTTTCCCCCTGTAGTTATGCATTGAAGGAATTGATAAAAATCTTAGAACATACATGTACACTGAAAATGTATATCTTATGGAACTTGTGCGTCTTTTAAATGCCATTATAGTGGGCATCTTCACTTATTACAATACAATATTCAGTTTCCATTCAAATAACAATAATGACGGGTGTATGTTAGATCAGTAGCGGATTTTTTTTGGGGGGCACATCCGGCCCGTGCCCCCCCCCCCCCGGTATGGCATGATTAACAGTAGTTTTAACATCTGTTTGACTGTTTGAAACTATGTAGGATGGTATGTTACCGCTCATATCATTGATCACAAATATTTTGATGAGCAGGTGCTCCTTAAAAGGAAATTGAGAAAATCTCAGTTGAATAATTATGTAGATCATTTTGATTTTTTTATTCTCTTTAGAATTGTGCATTAATGAAAATATAAGTTGTGCTTAAAATATTGGACATATTGTATGGTTAAAGTATTATACTTTATGCAAGATTTGATGGAACAAATCGCCCAAATGAGATGCTAAATTGAAGCCAGTATATATTTGTGCTTAAAGTAGAACGTTGATGATTTTAAATATTGGCTTAATACTTATTATTGCATAGATGGCATAAATTAAACAAGGTTATCCAAATTCAACGCTTGGAAACATTTGAAGTAATGATTATTATCAATTATAAAACGGTAAAATACAGCCCCCGATATAGCAGCTGAAGAGCTCCTCGAACGCTGCTGAGATATGTGACGACACACCCTGGACCAGTCCTGGCTAAGCAGACGATGTCCCATAACATCTTACACATTTTTCAGAGCCTATTTTGTCATCTCCTCTTCACTTATTTCTCTTCCTTCACTAGCGTCAGTCTTAATGTTAGTCTGTTGCCTCACTCTTAACTTCGTGTATGGTATTATTTTGATGAAAAATGCAGCGTTAAAAAAATAAAGGAATCAGTCACTTGTAAACAAAATAAGACGCCATTGTATTTTCAGCTGTTTACACCGGGCATGTTCGGCGTTTCAAGAGGGAACGAATACCATCTTGCTATTATTCGGAGGGCTTTTCAATTTGAAAGTGGGGTTATTTCATTGATCATTGACCCTTCTCCTATGTATTTACAATCAAACGGTTTTAGCTATCAGAATCAGTTTCACTTTCCCTTTATAATGGTGTGAAATAAGGTCATGTTTAAATACACCAAACTCTTTATAATTTGATAAATAATTGCATTGCAATTACGTTCATTCATTATAGGACGTCGTCTGCTTCAGCAGGATCGATCCCTTGTGTGACGACATCAAAACATCGCTATATTTCTGGCGAATCCTCGGATATTCCAGATGCTGAGAAGAGCTTTTATTTGTGTTGTTTTTTATAATCACCAGATACGCAGTTGACATAAAACTTATAAGATTGCCATCTGTAAGCTTCCCAGTTTCTAGTGATACATTAATTGCCATATTTGTGATTTTCTTTGAATATCTACTTTAACCAAAGCTGTTGTAGCAATATACATGTTTACCTTTGTATATATGCCAAAACATGTTGCATTGCAGACTCATTTTTTTTGTATTACCAGTAGATTATCTGCTTTTTTTTTTTTTTTTTTTTTGGGGGGGGGGGGGGGGGGGGGGGGGATTTCATCGTCTATCAATTACATGTACTAGCCATCTTACCCGTATCGCGATTTTTGAAATGGAGCGTTTAGTGCATAAACGTGTTTAAGATGTGGGATTTTTAGGCAGGAAAAACAGGATATAGTACAATTTGTTGGACTTTTTGTTGCTATGATGTACAGCACTGTGTACAGCACTGTTGATTTCCTATGCGCGCGGAGAAGTTTATAATCGATTATGTTCATGATCGACTGTATGTGTTAGTGTTTATTTTTACCTTTGACCCCAGTGATGACCCCAGTGACGTTTAAAAAAAACGTCACTGATGTACAGCACTGTTGATTTCCTATGCGCGCGGAGAAGTTTATAATCGATTATGTTCATGATCGACTGTATGTGTTATGAAACAGTGTTTATTTTTTACTTTGACCCCAGTGATGACCCCAGTGACGTTTAAAAAAAAAACCAACCCCTCAAGGCAATTCTGGGGTCCCCCTACATACACCATCCGAGTTTGGTGAAGATCTGTCGAAGGATCTAGGAGGAGTAGGGGAACAAACAGACAGACAGACGAACAGACAGACAGACAGACGAACAGACAAACGGTTCTCGAATTATAGTATGATGATGATATACAACTAAATCAATCAGTACAGTATTTTACTCATGCCAAAGTTTATCAGTACAACATAGTTGTATATGTTCATCTGATTTGCATTTTAAATAGTGTGGAGTTCATATTTTAGGTCAGCTGAAATAAGTTGGATTAATTCGATATTGCATGCCTGCATGAAACTGTTTTTAAGGTGAAATAATTATAGATCCTGTCATATTGTTAGTTTTTGATTATTATATTTCGCCTGAGGCTCAAGTTTGTAATAACATTGAATTTTCATGGCTTGTATTGGTTTAACACATCTTCACTTCAGAAAGACTGTGGATTTATATGTGTAATAATAGCCATGATGAAATATTGGACATTGTAATTACAGTATTTCAATTATAAAAATGTACTTAATTCAAAATTAGATTGGATAGACGCCAAAAATGAAGCCAGAATATATTGTACTTAACCAAAGATGAGCAATAGGTATATCTTCAGGGTTTTTTTTGAGGATGATGTATTGTATATTGCTGTTAGTATAAGTATATCAACTTATCTGTCACATCTTATGCAGCATGTTCATGTGAAATTTAGGAAACAGTACATCTTTTGCCCACCCTTACTATGAAATTTACTCAATCTCATTTTGTGATGTACATGTATTATATACAAGTATATTTCAATTTGTTATTACCCATTTATTGGACAAATCATTTGTGCAATGTGCTCTGAGTATTTGTATCACAGATAATTGTATAAAAATATACATGTACTAACTTTTATTATGTTACCCCCCAAAAAATCTATCTGTATGTGTGTGATTGTACAGAGGAATGGGAGAATTACATGTATAGGACAGCAGACAAAATAAATATAAGTCATTTTGAAAGGAAAGAGAATGAAAGAATGGACGTACAAGCATGAGAGTTGGGAGATTGCATATGTAGCAAAATACTCATTTGACATAATGTGGGGTTACTGTTTAATAGAGATAAATATGTGTAGATGGATAGCAAAAGAGAAGGGAAATGGATGAAAAGAGTAAAATGGGAGAAAAATAGATAAGAAATTCACAAAGAAAGGAGAAGTTGAGAGAAGGGGATAGAAGAAAAGAAATATAGTGCACAGGATAATTTGAGAAACTGGAGGGGGAAAACAAGAAGGAAATAGAGAGGGAGAACCAAGCAAGAGAGAAAAGGGAGCAAAATGAACAACAAATATAAGAGAAACGAGATGAGAAATGGAAGAAAAGCACAAGAATGGAGAACAGACGAGAGTAGACAAGATGAAAAAAAGATATTGCAAACAAGAAACAAAGGAAAAAAATAATCTTATAGTTTCGTTTCCTTTCCTTTCCTCCCCCTTCCCCACACACCATCTCTCTCTATTTCACTCTTTCCTGCCACCTCTCTTCCTCCCTCCCCTTCTCTCTCTCTCTCCTTCACTCCATCCTGCATCCTCTCTTTCTCTCTTCCCTTCTCTATCTCCCTCTCTTCTGCATCCAATTGTCCTGTTGAAAACGAAAAGGGTCCCATAGAATATTGGTACTTGCCTAGGTGTAAATGAATGTTTTTCTGCCCCCTCCCCCCCCCCCCCCCCAAAAAAAGACAATGACCCCCATATACGTGTAAGGCTTAACACTCGCTAGAAGTTGGGACCCCAGAATTTTTAAATTTTTTTTACAGTGTTCATGAATACAGACTCGAACAATTTCATTTCGGAGCCCCCCCCCCCCCCCCCAATGAACAATGTTGGTGTGAAGCTCTGTACATGTATCACAAAAACCGTTCTACATGAATGTCTACTCACATACAAAATAACCACTATTTGTTACCAAAGAAAACATCATTTATTACATTATTACATGTATAGGCCCAATGTGAATTGAAGTACATAATATACAACAAATAAAGCAGGCAGTCTCGACATACAGCATTAATTAAAAGATATAATTGGTGACAATGTCACCAGATATGTAAGGAAATATGGAAAATAAAGTTAAAGATAAAATTGAGTTCTGGTCAGGAAATTTTATTTTACATGAAATCATCTCAAAGCAATTGGGGAAAGGATGATCATGACCACATTACTGTCGTATACTATGAGGTTTTGGAAGCATCAAAATGATAAGAAATTGACCCAACCCAGAGGCGGCGGAACGTCGGGCTCGGACAATGAAAGTGGGGGTGCACCTTTTGTTTGGCGGACAAAAGGTGCCCCTCCACTTTCATTGTCCGAGCTAGACGTTCCGCCGCCTCTGACCCAACCTCACTGAAAAACGTGTACTGTACACAGAAATGGGTATATGGGACTGCACGCAAATGTGGCATAAATGTTCAAGCAAATCACTTCAGGGGTTTCTTGTCATATTTCGAAAATGAATTTTCTGCTTCTTTTAAAAACAAACTGATTATCAATGCTGGACTTCCCCTATAACCATAAGCCTAATCCTATGCATGTACCTAACTTAACACCTAATTCCACCCCTAAAATAAATAATACCTACATGTACATCTTTGATGACATACAAAGCCTGGAGCAAATATCAACAGAGTTTACGTCATACCGCTCCTCTGGGCCCCATGACACAAAAGTTTGCGATCAATTGCAAATTTAAAAAAAAAAAAATTGTTAAATTGGTACATTGTAAATGGTTAATTTCGGCATTTTGAACAATATGTTAATACAGCAATGATCTTGATTGGCCACTGCAATTTTCCGATTTAATGCAAACCTTTGTGCTATGGGGCCCAGGTCACTAGAAGTACATTGTAGACCAGTGATAAATGTAAGCAATTTCCTGCCAAGAGCCATGTCTTGAACATTGACTTGGTAAAAATTCTGTTGGTTGGCCAACACGGACATGTTGACAGAGGGCTGAACTTATATACATGCCTGTGCTGATGACACAAGTTCAATCGGTAAATGCCCCTTGAGGGATCATGAGTTGGTCTCATTCACCTACAAACTGACTCTGATCGGACCCAGGTTCGAATCTCAGTCACATCTTTTGGATGTGATGTTAAAAGTCGGTCCCAGACATAAATAATCATATCTGATTGATACACGTCTGTCAATATGCAATTAACAACACTGTTCAAAACAAAAGGGGTCCAGAACACATGGACTAAAAATTCACTCCAGACACCCCCCCTAAAAAAAAAAAAAAAATTAAATAAAAACTAAATACATATTGGTCCCAATTCATAAGTTTCATAAATTTCTTAGGTCTTGACGACATGTCAAATTTGACAAAATTTCAAAAACGAAATTAAGATCTATATGTGAAAATTTGTTATCCAACATACACTGTGGCCCTGCATGTTGTACAGGCAATGGTCATAGAGTAGAATCTTGTTATAAAGAACACTGTTTCATAACAAACTCTCATTACAACAACATAATGTTGCTCATCCCATTTCTTTGTATTCTAATGCTCGTTTTGATGTACAGACATGTAACAAAGTTTTGATATTTAAATGTACATGTAATTTCCTTGATCCATACGAGTATGTCATAACAAGGTTCTATCCTGAAGGTCTCCGATGGTACATTTAACTCTTTGTATGCCACATAAATACTCTTCTCTGTGATCCGCGTGTAAAGTCTGTGCCAAAGTGCACAATGCACTGTCACTGTTAAGCCCAGTGCACGCAAGGAATCATTTGCTGACCTAAGGACAGCATCAGTGACGAGTATGGTCTTTTGTACGTTATGAAAGAATGATATCGTTTGAAAAGTGATTGCAAACAAACAGAACAATCAATACTCTCAATAGCTGGCGTATGGGACTATGGCTTAATTGCATTCCCAGGCTCGCAATCGAAATGAGTTAAAAATTGCACTGAACTATACTTTATTTTGTACATAAATTTATGTATTAGCGCCATGAGCATCATGCATGATGGACCTAAGCGTTTAATAAGAATCCACCACTATTATCATTATATTATTAATTTTATGATGCCTTGTGTGATCCAGGCTTTAACAAACTAAACAAAATGTATGGAAGTATATTGTACTGTAGGTAATACTGACTGTTGTGCCAGTCAGTATCCAAGCCTTTCCTATCCGCAGAGAAAATGTGCTGGTTGACTGTTGACAAGATGTATATCCATACATGGCACAAATAAAAAAACACTATTTGGTAGAGTAATAATGTTGCCAGTATCTGTCTCAAAATCAATGGTTTCCAATCCCTTACTATCCACAGAGGAAATTGAATGGTTGACTGTTTACAAAGATGAGGAACAAATCAATAACGATACTTGGTAGAGTAGTCTTTGGGCGACACCACTAAACCACGCCCTTTCCGTGCACCCCTGTACACCGTCTCCACAATGTCAATGACCTCTTGTTCATCATCAATGGCCCAGTTGATCTTATTGTTGTTACCCGTGCCCAGATCTATCATAATGTGCTTGTTCCTGAAAAAGAACATCATAGTGCATGGGTCGTACAACTCATACATCTTGTTGAAGTCTGGCACCTCCGTGATGTCCACAAGGTAGACAACTGCAAAGTTTTTCACCTTGTCGCAGATACTGTACAGTGTCTCGTCCATTTTCATACAGGTAGGGTCCCAGTCGTGACCGAAGCGGATGACGACGACGCGATCTTCCTCACCGAGAATGGCCTGGTCGACCTGCCAGCCGTTGTGAAGATGGCTCAACATGTAAGACATCTTGATTTACTTGTTGAATTTCCTGCAATTCTCCAGAAAGCCAAAGCGGAATTGCGGAATGTGACCCTTCACCCGCTGTTGTTTTCAACACAGAGTGTAGACCTATGCTTTGTAGAAAACAAAAACGTATGATGCTCTATCGCCGTTGATTTCCTTGCAGTACAAGCTGAAAGAAGAAAGAAAAAGCATCAACAGCTTAGATTTATAAAACATTGAATGACTTGCAGATTTTAACAATTGATTGATGCCACAAATAACTTTTTAACTTTTAAATTAAAAAGACATCACTCTGGGTGGACACGAGCTAGTGTAATAGAATTTCCAGTTTGATTCATGTTACATGCAAGACTGCTTTAGCAGGGTGTTTCAGATTTTGATTGTATTGTATAATTCAGCAGTTATTTTAAATTTGGGGCAGGCCACTCATACTTCATAGGCCCATGCCTACATGTATGTGAGACTGTGTCAAACATTCACTGTTGCAGCCAGCAGTTAAAAGAAACCCCAAATTCAATATTTCAGCATTGTTGAATTTACTCATATTTTTCTGATGACTTTTCACATGTAAATATAATATGCTACAAATTTGAGTTTCCAGTATGAAAATGAAGGATTTAAATAATTATTTTGCCCTGCCTCTGGTATGATCTACACATGTAGCTTGGAGTCGGACTAATCCAAGCTAATGCACACAACACCGGCTAGTATAGCTAATATGCCCAGTAATCCTCAAATTGGCAAGAATCCTACCTAGGATATATAAAAAAATGGCGGCTGGGCAGAACAACTTTGGCAACAACACCTATGCCTGTGCTATGGCAGGAAATCTAGCAGGAATAGCTATGTATGAGTAGATCTAGCCTACAGTACAAAGATATCTTAATAGTAAATAAGTTACACGTCATTCACACATATGAGAAAAAGGAATTCGACTCGTCATTATCCTCATTATTTGGTACAAAAGTGTACAACAACGCACAATTAATGGTGATGGGAAACTAATTTTGCAGGTGAGCCTAGCCAGGATTGGCTTCGTGAGTGTAAAAAAAAAAAAAAAATTGGCTATACATCCATGTACACCTTTTACATCACGAAGCCAGGCGTTCTTCCCCAGCAATCTAATTGCGCACGGGTTAGCAGGACTGGAAAATGCCCCGAAATAACACTTTCCTGATAACTCCCGCGACCGACAGGTCCTTCACCACAGCGTTTCCTCCTAGGGAAACTTTTGGAATTGGTATGTCTTTTTGATCGTACATATTTTTACATTTCGCTCTAAAAAATTTTTTTAAAAAGATCATAAGATATTTCCGAGAACTCACCAGTGTTTGTGGATCCATGCAAAGCGCGCCGTCGCACGCAGCCACCATTTTATACCTGCATGACAAGACTCAAGAGGCATGGATACACAAACATTTTCGGGGCATTTTCCAGTCCTGCTAACCCGTGCGCAATTAGATTGCTGGGGAAGAACGCCTGGCTTCGTGATGTAAAAAGCGTATAGCCATTTTTTTTTTTTTACACTCACGAAGCCAATCCTGGCTACGTGAGCCAGTCCAATCGCGAAGACATTGGCCGGGAAAAGCAAACCCACCTCGTCAAAGTGGACATCACAACGATGAGGCCTAAAGTAATAGTAAGTCAGTGGCGCAGATAATCTATTAAGATTGAAGAGCGCCATCAGCTCCAACAGCTCCAACAACAACAACGCATGCAAAGTTATGTAACCTCGCACTCCCTTCGAACCCCAAAGAATAAGCCAGTTCGGGGTTAGCGCATGATACAAATGACCCCAAATATCCACAGATAGTTTAGACATGGAGGGTCCCTTTATGTGCACTTCAGAAAAATAACTCTGGGAGTGATAGAGGTGGCTCATGAATAGCTTTTGTTTCCCCCTTTAAAAAGAATACTTCCACCTGGATATCATGGAATGCACCATTAGTGCATAATTGAATAATGATTACATGACATTCATGAGCACATATCGAATATTAGTGTCAGTGGGTTTTAGAATTTGGTACAGATGACCTTTATCTGCTCATGCTCAGATTGCATCTCCGAAGTGGCTTATTGCCTCCCATATACATGATATAGCAAGTGTGTGATCTCTACCACATGACATGTGTGCTGGAAAGGAGCATGAGCTTGATGTCATGATCAGTCATGACTGCCTCAACAATATGCTCAACCGGCTCTGTCTTTTTTCTCTAATTTTTTTCTACAACAAGTACAAAGTCAAAGACTACATCACATGTAGAAGTAGTAGGCATAGCCATAGGCCTAGGCCCACTCATAGCTACATTCCTATACTTCGTGTGTATAATGTAGACAGTCATACACCTCATCTTTTTAAAACACCACTGCACAAAAGTCACCAATATTCACTCAAAATCGGCATTTAATTTTCAAAAACCGACCCCAAAATATCCAAGAAATACAATAAATTCAACTCACCAATGTTGGAAAAGATATTTACAAAAATGAAATCCGCAATTTACTGTTGATTCTCGCGAAACGAGCTATCGGAGTCATTGTGTACATTTCCTGGTCGCCGCGGGCGCTGACATCTCCCCAAAAGAGTTTTGTCCTCAAAAATTCGGTCCCTATGGCGTACACGGAAAAGTTCCGATTTTCTGTGTGCGCGATCGTAAAGATCGATGTGCCCTTGCGATCCCGAGTTTCTTCGTGGACAAAAATTATATTGGCCGATTTTAGTCTAAGACATCGGCAGTTTGTAAACAACACGCGATCGCGAAACAAATTGGCGGGGATTTCTCCGGTTTTGGACAAGATTTTGACTTTGGATTTTGCTGTAAATATCAAAAGTTCTTCCTAACGGCCATTTGAGGTAGGAGTGAGATTTTTAAGGGCTGAATTTGAAAGCAAGTATTTAAAATATTTATCTTATTTTCCCCCCCATACCTTTAGTACATGCGACAGAAAATACCAACTATTTTACAGAAATGTACCCGGGAGTGATACACCTCATCTTTTTAAAACATCACTGCACAAAAGTCACCAATATTCACTCAAAATCGGCATTTAATTTTCAAAAACCGACCCCAAAATATCCAAGAAATACAATAAATTCAACTCACCAATGTTGGAAAAGATATTTACAAAAATGAAATCCGCAATTTACTGTTGATTCTCGCGAAACGAGCTATCGGAGTCATTGTGTACATTTCCTGGTCGCCGCGGGGGCTGACATCTCCCCAAAAGAGTTTTGTCCTCAAAAATTCGGTCCCTATGGCGTACACGGAAAAGTTCCGATTTTCTGTGTGCGCGATCGTAAAGATCGATGTGCCCTTGCGATCCCGAGTTTCTTCGTGGACAAAAATTATATTGGCCGATTTAGTCTAAGACATCGGGAGTTTGTAAACAACACGCGATCGCGAAACAAATTGGCGGGGATTTCTCCGGTTTTGGACAAGATTTTGACTTTGGATTTTGCTGTAAATATCAAAAGTTCTTCCTAACGGCCATTTGAGGTAGGAATGAGATTTTTAAGGGCTGAATTTGAAAGCAAGTATTTAAAATATTTATCTTATTTCCCCCCCCCCCCATCTCATGCCCATACCTTTAGTACATGCGACAGAAAATACCAACTATTTTACAGTAATGTACCCGTAAGTGCCTAGGCCCTAGGCCTAGTAGGACTAGGAATTTCTTAAACATGTTAAAGTTAAACCAAGAAGATATAGCCGTCACTTTAGCTTTTTTATTATAATGATTATCATAACGTTATTATAATGATTTTTATTATATTAACGACCGTGTCGTTGGTTTCAAATTAATTGACACCTGCCTCGATTGCGCCAGCGGCTCCGCGAGAAGCCCCGGCCTGCGCTAACGGGCAGGGACTCCGCGGAGTTGGCGACTGTTTTGGGTGCATCAAATGATCAAGTTCCGGTAACTACCACAAGATTAATTATCTTTTCCAATTTCTTTTTTACTGGAATTTCCGTCCGTTAAAAATTACTTGTTAAATATTACGTTCTTACATACCGTCAATGTTTACCGAAGGTCCGAATACCCAGCAAATCAAACTAAATTCTAAAGAAGATTTTTTTTCGGTCAAATCGGCAGATCGACGTTGTCCGTGTTTTAATTTTCAGAAGATGATGGCGCTCTTCAAATATAGGGCAGAGAATGATATCTAGCTAGCTGATCCATTTTTTGCTTCCACTTTGAAGAGTTTTCTCC